>CM048747.1:30920000-31322500 GCA_026315105.1 Locusta migratoria
GTAACACTGTCCGGGTTATGTGGATACTTCCCACTGACACCAACCTTCCAGAACTCCGGAGATGGGAACTTGCCCTTAAGCTTATTCTCTCCTCCCTTTGCCCACCTGGTCTCAACCTACGCTAAATTCAAATTCCCGCCCACCATCTTCAGTGTCTTTGCCTCGGTTCTGCGGACAGAGCCTCTGCCTCAAGTGGTATCTCTGTCCAACTTCTTTGCTTTTTACAAATGTCTGTCTAGGTGTGTTTGCGTTTGGATGTGTGTGAGTGTATTTGTTTACCTTCCTTTTTGTCCCCTAAGGTAAGTCCTTCCACTTCTGGAATTGGAATGACTCCTTTTCCACTTCCTTAAAACCCATATCCTTCCCCTTCTCCTCCCCTTTTTTCCCCTCTTTTTCCTGAAGAAGCTGCCAGTGGTGGCAAAAGCTTGTATGTGTGTGCCTATCGACAAGCCGGTCCTTTTGATAAGTCATCCGAGATATATATATATATATGAGAGAGAGAGAGAGAGAGAGAGAGAGAGAGAGAGAGAGAGAGAGAGAGAGAGAGAGAGGAGAAATACTTAGCAGGAAAAATATATATATAAAATTGATGAAGATTACTTACCAGGCGAAGGAGCACAGGAAGCGATAGTAACACAAATTAATAAATTTGCGCGCGCGCGCGCGCGCACGCACACGCACGCACACACACACACACACACACACACACACACACACACACACACACACACACACAAACGCTAGCTTTCACAGCCTCGCTGCTTCTTCAGGCAGAAGGGAAGGAGAGGGAAAAGGAAATGATGAGGGTTTTAAGGGTAAGGAGTCATTCCAATCCCGGGACAGAAAAGACTTACCTTGGGGGGAAAAAAGGAGCGTAAACAAATACACATACACACACACATATATACACAAACGCAAGCACACCTAGGCAGACATACTGTCGAAACCAAAGAAGTTGGACAGAGATACCATTTGAGGCAGAGGCTCTGTCCAGAGAATTGAGGCAAAGACGTTCAAGATGGTGGACGGAAATTTGAATTTAGCAGAGGTTGAGACCAGGTGGGCAATGGGAAGAGAGAATATGCTGAAGGGCAAGTTCCCATCTCCGGAGTTCTGAAAGACTGGTGTCGGTAGGAAGTATCCAGATAACCCAGACGGTGTAACATTGCACCAAGATGTGCTGGCCATGCACCAAGGCGTGTTTAGCCACAGGGTAATCCTCATTAGCAACAAACACTGTCTGCCTGTGACCGTTCATGCGAATGGACAGTTTGTTGCTGGTCATTCCCACATAGAACGCTTCACAGTGCAGGCATGTCAGGTTGGTAAATCACATGGGTACTATCGCAAGTGGCTCTGCCCTTGATTATGTACACTTTCCGGGTTACGGGACTGGAGTAAGTGGTGGTGGAAGGGTGCATAGGGCACGTTTTACAACGAGGGCAGATACAAGGGTAGGAGCCAGAAGGTAGGGAAGGTGGTTTGGGGATTTCATAGGGATGGACTAGGTGGTTACGGAGGTTAGGAGGGCAGCAGAAAGACACTCTCGGTGGAGTGGGATGGATGTCATGAAGGATGGATCTCATTTCGGGGCAGGATTTAAGGAAGTCGTATCCCTGCTGGAGAGCCACATTCATAGTCCGCTCCAGTCCCGGAAAGTATCCAGTGACAAGAGGGGCACTTCTTGGGTTCTTCTGTTGAAGGTTCTGAATTTGGGGGGATGAGGAAGTGGCTCTGGCAATTTGCTTCTGTACCAGATCAGGATGATAGCTGCAAGATGTGAAAGCTGTTATTAGGTTATTACTGTACTGGTTCAGAGATTCGGGACCTGGAGCAGACTCGTTTGCCACAAAGACCTAAGCTGTAGGGAAGGGAACGTTTGATGTGGAGTGGATGGCAGCTGTCATAATGGTGGTACCGTTGTTTGTTGGTAGGTTTGATGTGGACGGATGTGTGAAGTTGGCCGTTGGACAGATGGAGGTCAACATCGAGGAAAGTGGCATGGAATTTGGAGTAGGACCAGGTGAATTTGATAGGACCTATGGAGTTGAGGTTCAAGAGGAAATTCTGGAGTTGTTCTTCACTGTGAGTCCAGATCATGAAGATGTCAGCAATGAATCTGTACCAAACTTTGGGTTGAAAGGCTTGGGTATCCAGGAAGGCTTCCTCTAAGCGTCCCATAAATAAGTTTGCGTACAAGGGGGCCATCCTGGTTCCCATGGCTGTTCCCTTTAGTTGTTGGTATGTCTGGCCCTCAAAGGTGAAGAAGTTGTGGATTAGGATGAAGCTGGCTAGGGTATTAAGGAAAGAGGTTTTAGGTAGGGAAGTGGGTGGTCGGCGTGAAAGGAAATACTCCATTGCAGCGAGGCCCTGGGCATGTGGGATATTTGTGTATAATGAAGTGGCATCAATGGTTACAAGGATGGTTTCTGGAGGTAACAGGCTGGGTAACGATTTCAGGCGATCGAGGAAGTGGTTGGTGTCTTTGATGAAGGATGGGAGACTGCACATGATGGGATGAAGGTGTTGGTCTACGTAGCCATAGATTCGTTCTGTAGGGGCTTGGTAACCGGCCACAATGGGGCGACCGGGATGATTGGGTTTGTGAATCTTGGGAAGTAGGTAGAAGGTAGGGGTGCGGGGTGTCTGTGGGATCATGAGGTTAATGGAGTTAGGTGAAAGGTTTTGTAGGGGGCCTAAGGTTTTGAGGATTCCTTGAAGCTCTGCCTGGACATCAGGATTGGTGTTTTCTTGACAGACTTTATATGTGGTGCTATCTGAAAGCTGACGCAGTCCGTCAGCCACATACTCCCACTGATTAAGTACCACGGTCATGGATCCCTTGTCAGCTGGGAGAATGACGATGGAATGGTCAGCCTTCAGATCACGGAAAGCTCGGGATTCAGCTGCGGTAATGTTGGGTGTATGATTAAGGTTTCTCAGGAAAGAGTGAGAGGCAAGGTTGGAAGTAAAAAATTCCTGGAAGGTTTGAAGAGCAAGCAGCCACCAAATGTCATATCCCGGTGTCGAGTCTGGGCCAATAAACGTGTCTGTGAGCCAAGGTTTTGGTACTGGAAGCACCCCAGTGTCCCTTGTGTGACAGCTTGAAGACTTCTTGTCACTAACTTGCAGGAAAGATCACACATAGAATTGAGTCACTGAGATATATGGACTACTATTCTGTTGTACCTCAGGAGGGCAATTTGCCAGAGTACTGGGCCAGCTTCTGTTTCTTGGTGACTCTGGCACTAGTGATCAAGTTGGGTTGGGTTGTTTGGTTGGGACAGGGGGACTAAATTACTGAGGTTATCAGTCCCCCGGTGGGGAGGGGAAGAAGTGAGGACGAGAGAAGGGGAGAGGAGGGGGAAAGGAAACACGGTTTGGGAAGTAAAGAAGGAAGGAAGACTACATTAGCTCGGGGCCCCTTGCTCGCCATGCACACACTCATGAAAGAACCGTGAGCCCCCTGGGGGGGGGGGGGGGGGGGACTAGTGATCGAGAAACCATCTAACACTTGGTGGGAAGCAACACCCAAATGAAATCACATTAACTTCTCCAAATCAAACTCTGATTCCAAGCCTACTAGAAGTTGGGATAGGGCATCCGCATTGCCATGTTGCCCTGTTGGTCGAAAATGAATATCACAATGGTACTTGGAAAGAAATAAGGCCCACTTCTACAGCCTTATCTGAAATCCTACAGATGGAGTAAATAATGACAGTAAAGGCTTATGGTTCATAAATAAGTGAAACTTAGTGCCGTACAAAAAGGTGTGAAATTTGTGACTGTACATAGCACCACCTCTGCAATTAATGGATTTGAGTGGAACTAACTGTTTTGGACACAAATGCCAGTGCCCACTCTAAGACGTCCACGCTGTGGTGGGCAAGGATCACCTCATCCCATTCTGTGAACCATCCTTAGCCTGAATCAAAGGTTTGTAGCTAAACACACAGCTGATCTGCAGCAGTCCTTCAATGTGGTGAAAGCATGCTCGCAAGCTGAAGACCACTCAAAGGAGACACCGTTGTGCAGAAGAGAGTACAGAGGATATCCAATGATAGATGCCCCAGGATTTAGCAGCAGTAATAGACAATTTTGCCAAAAAAGACTCGCAATGTGGGCAACAAAGGAGGAAGTCGCAAGCCTGACAGCATGAACCATGCTCTCCACAGACTGGTTTCTTTACCAAAAGATGACATGGCTAGACTACTCAAGAGATGGTTGGAAGAATTTCTTTTTCATTACTTTTTTTTTTTTCTTTCTTCTTTTAATTGCAATGAAGACCCAAAAAGATGAATTTTTTGAAGAGCATCCTATAATATTTTTTTATACTACTACACTATGCCGAGAGGGGCATGAGGAGGTCCTCCAAGCGGTCGGGATTGGTTTTACAGTTCTCAATTTATTGTCATGGAGTGAGAACCACAAACTGTGCCAGGACGACACAATACACCAGCGAAGAGCCCATAGAACATCGTCTGATGGGACACAAAAAGTAGCCATGCGAGGCAAAAGAGCTGCTGCCTTGGCTGCAATGTCGGCGGTCTCATTCCCGGGCACACCCACGTGGCCAGGGACCCACAGAAAACAAACGTGACAACCGTTGTCTGCTAGCAACTGAAGGGAGCATTGGATTCGATACACGACAGGATGGCTTGAGAAGGGGTCCTTAAGACTCTGCAGGGCACTAAGGGAGTCAGAACAGATGGCATAAAAGGGATGGTGGCGACGGCGGATGTATAAAACAGCCTGGTGGAGGGCAAAAAGCTCAGCCGTGAAATTCGAGCACCGGTCAGGGAGCTTGTATTGGAACAGGTTGTCCCCGACGACGAAGGCAGATCCGACACCATCAGTGCTCTTGGAACCATCGGTGTAGATAAATATGGCATTATCGAGCCGCAAACGAAGTTGGACAAGCCTCGAGCGATATACCAAATCCGGAGTGCTCTCCTTGGGGAGCGAACTAAGTTCAAGGTGAGGCCTGATGCCACGATGGCAATGGGCTCTCACTCAACCAAAAGGTGGAAGGAAGGGTAAAATAGAGCCACTGAAGCAGGCGGCAAAACCGAACTCCAGGTGGAAGCAAGGCTATCGTAGACAACTGATATTGGCAATCAAGTGAGTCATCAAAAAATAATTGGTAAGATGGACGGTTGGACATCGACCACAGTCGGTGGTCAAGGGTAATACAGCAGCTTCGGCATAAAGAGTTTCAACAGGGCTGGTATAAAATGCAACAGTCGCCAGGCATAATCCCCGGTGGTGAATAGAGTTGAGACGGCAGAGAAGCGACGACCATGCAGAAGAGTATACAAGGCTTCCGTAGTCGAGCTTCGACTGAACAATGGCCTTGTAAAGGTGAAGCAGGACGGTACGATCCGCTCCCTATGATGTGCCACTGAGGACACGGAGAACATTAAAGGATCGGGCACAACAGGCAGCTAGGTAAGACACGTGTGGGGACCAGCAAAGTTTACGATCCAACATTAGCCCCAAGAATTTTGTTGTTCACGAATGGGAGAGGAACAGGGCAGAGATGTAGAGATGGTGGAAGAAATTCCTTGTATCTCCAGAAGTTTATACACACCGTTTTCTCAGTGGAGAAGCGGAAGCCGTTCGCAATGCTCCAGGGATATAGGCGGTCAAGACAGCGTTGAAGACAATGCTCCAAGAGACACATCTGCTGGGCGCTGCAATAAATTGTAAAATCATCTACAAAAAGGGATCTGGAAACGTCGGCCGAAAGGCAGTCTACGATTGGATTGATTGTAATTGCAAAAAGAGCCACGCTCAAGACAGAGCCCTGTGGCACCCCCATTTTTCTGGTGAAAGGTATCTGACAAAACAGAGCCCACCCGTACGCGGAACTTGCAATCCGCCAAAAATGCTTGAATAAAGAGAGGGAGGCGGCCACGAAGGCCCCATGAGTGCAAAGTGCGGAGAATGCCAGCCCTCCAACAGGTATGGTAAGCCTTCTCCAAGTCGAAGAACACTGCTACCTTTTGACGCTTCCTTAGAAATTTATTCATAATGAGGGTCGACAAGGTAACGAGGTGATCAGGAGCAGAGCGGTGTCTACAAAAACCACATTGAACATTAGTCCGGAGGCGTCGAGATTCAAGGAGCCAGACCAACCGAGTGTTCCATTACCTTACAGACGCAGCTAGTAAGAGAAATGGGGCCATAACTGGATGGGAGGTGTTTGTCCTTCACTGATTTGGGGATGGGGACAATAATGGCTTCACGCCAACTTGTGGGAACCTGACCTTCGGTCCATATGCGATTATAGGTGGTAAGTAGGAAACACTTGCCCGCAGGAGAAAGGTTCTTCTGCATCTCAATATGGATGGAATCGGGCCCAAGAGCACAAGATCGAGACAGGACGAGAGCACAGTCTAGCTCCTGCATGGTGAAGGAGACTTTGTAACTTTCGCGATTAAAAGAGTGGACAGAAGGCAGCTGTGCCTCCTCTATCTGTTTGCGAGGGAGGAAGGCAGGGTGGTAATGGGCAGAGCTCGAAACCTCCGCAAAGGAATGGCCCAATGCGTTTGAAACATCAGCGGGGTCCACAAGGACTGCGTACTCAACGGTCAGGCCAGAAATCGGGGAATGGACCTTAAGGCCGGATAAACAGCGTAGGTCACCCCCAGACAGCCGAGGAGGGAGTAAAGCGGTTAAAAGAAGTGGTAAAAACAGTCCAGCAAGCTTTTTTGCTGTCATTTATAACACAACAAGATTGTGCTCACAGTCGTTTATAATTGATACTAATCTCCAACGTTTGGTGGCAGCGGAAGATGCGTAAAGCACAGCGCCGGGCTCTAATAGCGTCACGGCAGGCTGCAGTCCACCAAGGGACCGGGGCGCGACGTGGCAAAGAGGATGTACGAGGTATGGAATGTTCGGCAGCTGGGAGAATAACCTCTGTGAGTATTCGACCTGACTGTCACAGCTGGAAAAGTGCTGATTGTGGAAAACAGCCACGGAAGAATAAAGCCCCCAGTCGGCTTTAGAGATGTTCCAACTGGTGGGACGAGGAGATGGGGAATGATGCAGGAAGTGGATAACACAGGGGAAATGGTCACTTGAGTACATGTCAGAAAGTGTATACCACTCAAACTGACCGGCAAGCTGAGGAGTGCATATCGCAAGGTCTATACGGGAATAAGTATGTGTTGTGTCGGAAAGGAAGGTCGGTGCACCGGTGTTGAGGCAGACAAGATTGAGGTGTTGGAAAAGGTCCACCAAACGGGAATGCAACTGCCATCTTCCTGAGTTGATCAGGAGGGGCAGCTTCCGCCGCCGGTAAAATGCCGGTTGCTCGGCTAACAGTAGTGCGTCCCAGCGAGACAGAAGATGATCGGGGCCGACTACTGTTGGGCAGTGTGACGGATGAGTCACGCCTCGGTGGGGAAGGAGAGGAACTCTCTCTCTCTCTCTCTCTCTCTCTCTCTCTCTCTCTCTCTCTCTTTTCTTTTTGGCTTTTCTGGAAGAGTGCCGGTGAGAAGAGGCACTTGACGGTTGAGAAGCCTGAGTACGGAGAAAATCTTCACGGACGGGTTTCTTTTTCAAAATCCGGGCATCTTGTTTAGGTGCCCACGGTTTATTAGAGGTTGACGAAGACTGAACTTTAGAAGCAGCGGGAACGTGGAGCGGGCAATCTTTGGGCTGGCCGATCGCACAACTGTGTCAGTGAAAGTGAAATCACAGGTCTGCGTACCTGCATCTTTAGTAGGTCAAGTGGAGGTGAGGACCTCACTGTATGTGCCTGCTGGAAGGACAGTGGGCTTTCGACTCACCAACAACTTTCAAGCGGTAGATGTTGATACCATTTCCTTAACCCGAATTTGCTGGATGACCTTTTCATCCTTATATACAGGGCAGTCCCGAGAGGAAGCCGCATGGTCACCGTTGCAATTAAGGCAGTGAGGGGACGGAGGTGGGCAATCGCCCTCATGGGCCTCCCTACCACAAGTGACACATTTTGCTGTATTAGGGCGAGATTGACAGTTGTGGTTGTATCTATGGCATTGGAAACAGCGCGTTGGGTTTGGTACATAAGGGTGAATGGAGATTACTTCATACCCTGCTTTGACCTTGGACAGGAGTTCAACTCTGTCGAATGTCAAAAACACAGTATGAGTAGGTGTCAGCTGGTTATCGACCTTTTTCAACACCCTATGCACGGCTCTTACACCCTGATCGGACATGTAGTTTTGTATTTCTTTGTCAGACAGCCCGTCAAGGGATCTCGTAAAAACTATGCCCCGTGACGAGTTGAGCGTACGATGTGCTTCTACCTGGACAGGAAATGTGTGTAGCAATGTAGTCCATATTAGTTTTTGCGCCTGGAAGGCACTGTCCGCTTCCAGCAAAACACTGTTCCATTGCACTGACGCGAACAGGTCTTAACAGGGCCAGCAATCGCATCAACACTTTCTGAATGACGAAAGGATTTACAGAAGCGAAATCTTTACTGTCGGTTCAAGAAACAACTAGGAATTTCGGAAGATTGGGCAAAGTTTTCTTATGCTGAGGTGAATCGATCTTTCTTTTTTTGGGTCTAAGTCACAGTAGAAGAGAAGGAAGCCATTGTGGAAGTGTCCCCCGTGATTACCGGCGTCTCCGATGACGCGCTCCTTCCTAGTGGGGGCCCTCTCTGAGGGCTTACCCGCCTTAGGTGATTGTTCACACCTCAGGTCACACCTCCCGAGAACGGATGGAGGGATCAATCGGCATGTTCAGAAGGGACCAGCTTGGGTAATCACCCCTCCTGGACCTGGCCTTTACCAGGGGGTACGTACGTGCCCTACTTGTCTACCCAGGGCAGGGAATTACGTGTTATCCCATCACCTGCTACGCATGATAATGCGTGGATTGGCCTTCAGACACGCACAGGGAGGAAAGAAGAAGAATAGAGGAAGTGAAGAGAAAGAAGCGTCTCAAACGCCGAAGCGGAGACTAATGAGGAGGAGAGGAAGGCTAGGAAAGTACAGCAAGGAGAGAAAGACAGAAGCAAAGGTTAGGAAAAGAAGAAACCAAGGAAAAAGAAAAACTAGGACAGGAAACCACCCTGACTCGCAAAGGACACTGATCTCCGGGCAAAGGCATGAACTGGAAGGGAAAATGAAGCAGCCTGGGGTGGAAAAAAGGCTGCTTCGGCTCGGGGGGCCCCGTGCACGCCACACACGTACCCACAGAAGAGCTGTGGGCCCCCTGGGGGGGAAGAGAAGGAAATGTGGTAGCTGAATATGGACTGGGAAAAAGGAATGAAAGAGGAGATTGCCTGCTTGAATTATGCACAGAGCACAATTTAATGATCACCAACACTTGGTTTAATTGTCATAAAAGAAGGCTGTATACTTGGAAGAGACCAGGAGACTCTGGAAGGTACCACATTGACTGTATAATGATAAGGAATAGATTTAGAAACCAGGTTTTAAACTGTAAGACGTATCCAGGGGCAGATATAGACTCTGATGACCATAAATTATTGGTTATGAACTGCAAATTAACACTTAAGAGACTGCAGAAAGGTAGAAAGGTTAGGAGATGGAATTTGGACAAATTGAAGGAACCAGAGGTGGTTGAGAGTTTCAGAGGGAGCATTAGACTAGGATTGGATGAAATGGGGGAAAGTAATACAGTAGAAGAATGGGTAGCTCTGAGAGACAGGGTTGTGAAGGCCAGAGGATCATATAGACAGAAGGACAAGGCCTAATGGAAATCCCTGAATAATACACGATATACCATATTGAACGTAATTGATGAGAGGAGAAAATAACAATTCAGCAAGTTAATCAGGCAAAAGAGAGTACATACATCTGATAAATGATATTGACACAGTAAGTGCAGACTGGCTAAACAGGAGCGGCTAGAGGACAAATGCAGAAACATAGAACAATGTATAACTAGGGGAAAGATATACCACCTACAGGAAAATAAGAGAGATATTTGGAGACAAGAAAAGCAGCTGTATGAATATCAAGAACTCATATGGAAAACCAGTACTAAGCAAATAGGGGAAAGCTGAACTGTGGAAGGAATATAGAGAGGGCCTACAACAAAGGAAATAAACTTGAAGGCAGTTTCTAGAAATGGAAGACAAAGTGGAGGAAGATGAGATAGGAGATATGATACTGTGAAAGGAATCTGACAGAGCGCTGAAGGATTTGAGTCAAAACAAAGACTCTGGAGTAGATGATATTCAGTGTGAACTGCTGGTATTGTTAGGAGAGCTGGTCATGAAAAAATTGTTCCGCCTGGTATGCAAGATATATGAGACAGGAAATACTCTCTGACTTCAAGAAGAATATCGTAATTCCAATTCCAAAGAAAGCAAGTGCAGACAAGTGTGAAAAACACAGAACTATCATTGTTGCAAGATACTAACATGAATTATCTGCAGATGAATGGAAAAACTTGTGGAATCTGACCTTGGGGAAGATCAGTTTCGATTTAGGAGAAATGTAGGAACACAGGAGGCAATACTCCCATTACGACTTATCTTAATAGATAAGCCAAGGAAAGGCAAACCTATGTCTAACTTTGGCACAGAAAGAGGTGAATTACGCCGCCACAAAAGTCTTCGGTCACTTACCAAGTAGCATCAAAAAGTCTGACAGATAGCCAACTAGTATTTACAAAGAAATGAAAGGAATTTCAGAATGGCATCTCCTCCAACATTACAGATGAATTATGAGATAAAACTTTGAAAATTCTAAAAAATTAAATAAAACAAAAAATTAAAAATTAAAAAACAATAAAAATGAAAATAAAATATCCTAAAATATTGAATGTCATGTATAGACAACATTTACTAAACTCACATGGCTCCACATCATTATGAAATGTTGTATATATGAACTATGGAACAAGTATTAATCTAATCAACAGAATGTTACCATATTTTCTTTATCTTATATGAATAATGTATGTGACAAATGTGGCCAAAAAGAACATAGGGTAGATTGTACATACCAAGGTGTCCCTATCTGTGTGCCTTGTACAAAAAGGAACAAATAAACCAGGGTAACAAGTTCATAGGTTGCTTGTGCCCTACACCCAAATAGTTGCACACCATTTCATCACACAGGAGTATTATTATATATCATATTAAACAAGTAAACAAGACTGGATATTCACAAGCAGGATCACCAAGAATTTGCTGTATTGCTATTTTTACAGAAAAATGTTTTGCTCGAAATATTTTGCTATTCATTGCTTTGACTTTAGCATTTTTACATTGTTACACCAATCAGACTACCATCACAACAAACTATTAACTCTAAAATAGGTAGAAATTATACTTTTAAAAACTGGAAGCATGTTACATTGAGTAAGTAACCATTCAAATTTATTTTAATACATATTTCAATAAATCTGCTAAAAACCTACCCAAATCACTGGCCCTTTCAAGGCACCATTCTATGAGTGGAACTACTTCCTGAGGATTGTTTGGTGGCTTGGTGCCCACAAACAAATCCGTAATAACAGTTGCATTCAGCAATGAGCCAAATGACACACCTGGTTTTTTAGTCAAACATCTTAAAATTCTCCATCCTACACTGATATTTCGGTGATTTTCACTGTTGCGTATAAGGCTGTAAAAAATTAAATTAGGACAGTAAATAAGTATGCATGTACACAAATAAACTCAACTAAATGAATTAGTAAGTACTAGCTGAAAATGCGGCATAGCCTGGGTAGTTATTTATTTATTTATTTACTCAGGCATTGAGTTAGTACTTCTCCTATCCCTTCTCTCTCTGTTCATCTTTTTTTTCTAAAAAGATGTTATAATTATCAGATCATATGTGAAAAATAAGGCTGTTTTGCATAATGTACAAAATTACAAGTTCAACATACAAACAAACAAAGATAGTAATCAATATACAAGTGATATGTAACATGCATACATTTATTTAATTCAAAACTTGACAATAAACAATATTTCTTGTTCCTTGTCCAGGACCTAATAAATTCTTTGGTGAGCCCACCCCTGAGCAAGTGACAAAGTTGTCCATGTGAGGAAAGGGGATAGGTCAAATCCACTACGCAGTATTTAATAGATTGCCCTGTGGTTATTAATTGTAATAAAAAGTTTAAGTCTCTATGGAAACAGCAGTCTATCGAAGATAAAAGGTAGTTCGTTCCAATATTCTGAGATTTTCAGCTATCGGTCGATTTTAAAAATCTTTATTAGCAAATCATGATTTTGGCCAGTAACTGGCCATTATCAATGCTAAAAAGTACAAGAAAAACACACTGTTACTACATGAAAATATTATATAAGTACCACTTATGACATTATGACAGACATAATAAGGTTTTAATTAATTATACATACCATGTGTTTCACTGGAGATGTTATTAATATTTATTAATATTAATATGTAATTAATAACATACCAAGCCAAGTATGACAACTGGCCATTTTTACCATTTCAAATCTACACAAACACTATTTCAAAACAAAAGTGGGTGACGTCATAGAACATCATTAGGGCATGTGCTGCCCTCTATTGTTATATTCATTATACTGTAGAGTGCAGCACGACATGTTTTTGCTATAAGGAAATATGGATAAAGCCTACTTAAACAAGCTGATGCTAATACAGGGACTCGTACAAAGTTAGCTGTATCTCCTCTTGGACTTCCGATGATCTCTTTAAATACTAGTGTGAAGAAACATGAAGACATTTAAAATACCTTCTATTTGCAAATCATCTTTTAAGAAGAGGAAATAGATTAAATAAAAATAACATCATACACTAACGTCTCCTAGGGCCAGCAGTAGCCTCAGCAGTGTTTTCCTATTGCTCATAGGTTGGCAACGCTAAACACTTTGCATAGCCAATGGTATGTTACTTTCACATAACCAATGAGAAACAAGTCAAGATGGAACGATATTGTAGCTCCAAAAGTGAAGTGATTGTCTGGTTTGGTGTGTTTAGAAATGCATATTTCTGGTTTTATGAGAGAGTTTCATGTAAATACTGAAGTAAATAGTAGAAACAGAAAAAAAGGGGACAAAAAAGGACAAGCTTTCGGAACACAGTTCCTTCAGCAGGTGGGAGAGAAGGGATGAAGAAAGGATGCTTCTTCCCTTCTCTCCCACCTGATGAAGAAACTGTGTTCCGAAAGCTTGTCCTTTTTGTCCCCTTTTTTTTCTGTTTCTTCATTTGTGTGGCTATCGGCGGTACAGCACAAAGGTAAGTACTGGCCAGCCGATCTATCTCATTTGAACAAGAATTTATCATCTCCGAGGAGAATTTTCATCATTAATTGAGTAGTAAATAGTAGTGCAACCAGCCACAAGATTTTTATAAATCAAATTATTGCACCGTTACGAGTTTTGGGCCTGAGCCCATCATCAGACGGTAGTGCTGATATCAGGTTTACATTGGTGTCCTAAAATAACAAGGTTATGTAAGGCCATTATGTTACAAGGTAAATATTTTTATCCTAAATATAACAATGTTTACTTTCTTGTATTGTTCACACATGAATTAAGAATACAGTACTTCTATTTCTTATACAATGTACTTACTTCACAGAAAGGTTTCCTTTAAACATTATTATGGGAGAGAGAGATATGTTCATTTGTGTCTCTCCATGTTGAACTGTTAGGTTCACTAAATTCAAGATGGTGGGTCATCAACTGATTTGATGCACCAAAGAACATGATACATCTACAGATATGGCAATTGCAAAGATACTGATGCTCATTGTTAAAAGTACATTTAATTTTTACAATTGCAAACAGCTTCTAATGGCCAATGAAGAAACTATCCTGTCGGTTAAATGTAATATTTGTTGGATGAAATTATAAAAGCTGTATGAAATTTTGGAGGTACAATTGGTTTCTTAACTATCTGATCATTCAGGATGCAATCAGGTTTATTGTGAAGGTGACTATATATTTCAATTTCTTCAAGATAATTCATTTGTGCTCCTTTTTCTGCAAAATGTAATATTTTTAGGTTTTCATCAATGCTTATTTGTGTGGTTTTGTGCTGGGCCAAATGAGCAGCAAAGGTTGATTTATTTAAGTTGTTGAGCCTTAGAGCATCTGTGTGTTCACGGTATTGTGTATTGAAACTACTTCCAGTTTGGACAATGTAAAATTTAGGACACATGGGACAATTTAGTTAATAAATGCCAGACCTATTATGTACTTGTTCCTTTAGATTTAGGTTATGAATTATTTTGTTTTTCATTTTATGATTAGTAGAATAACTAATTTTGATGTTTTTGATACGGAACAGGTTTGTGATCTGATATGACACTTTACCAATGAATGGTATACAGACATATTTTACAGATTTTAGAGGAGATGTTTCTGCTAAGATACCACCTACTACAACGTAATCCGAAAAAACAGATGCGCCAAAAATGCTGTGTGTTATTGCAAACATTTATGTCTACTGGACTACAAACTGTACTAGCAAAATAAAGTTTGCTTTCAAGTAAGAGGTGGCTTTATGCTTCTACAGATCTCTTTAAGAATTATTGTTTAAAATTTAATTTTCTCATTTCGTGAGACGGCTCTCTAACCGACTAATTATAACCAGTTCCTCCTTGCTGGCAAATGATGCAATAAATCTAACATGATGTTTAGAAAGCTTACTACTGTTCCCCCTAGTGCGCAAGCAAGTTATCCTTATCCCTGTGTTGTGTGGAGTGTACATATGCTGAAACACTGGCATTGAATGGGATTGCTAATTTCCTGTTTTGCCACATGGCAGTAATGCTATATGAATACTATGACTATGATTGACAGTTCTACATGGCCACGTGGAGGCCAGGAGCAGAGTTGTCATTTCCTGCAGGGAACTTTTGTGTCATTTCACATTTCATTTTACTCTCTCAAACACACAAACTATTAACTGTAAAAATATGGAACTTGCACCACTGTGTTCTGGAAGAGCTGCACTATGTTTCAGTTTAAGTTTTATTTGCGGCATTCAATTATTAAGACAATATACTGAAACTTTACGGAAATGCATTTTCTGACATCATTACCGAATTTTCGACACGTGAGAAACCATTTTGTTATAGAAGTTATGCAAGTGATATCTTAAGAATACATAAAAATTTTATCTGCTGCAAATCCGAACTCTGACAGTTTTCTGACAGCAGATAATTTCAGTTACAGGCGCCACACCATGGTCTGCTGGTGCGTGAATTACCAAGTGGTCATCCTATGGTTATGTTATGAGAAACCATTTGTTAACTTTATAATTAACCTGTTAGTAATACATTTGTAATGATTGTTGTTGTTGTTGTTGTTGTTGTTTTGAGGGGACTAAACATCTAGGTCATTAGTCCCCTATTACTACATAAGACCTCAGTGTCAGAGAGTATAAACAGGCATCGTGAAATTAGACTCATCAAAGGGACAGACAGAGAATGCACAGGTCACTCACAACACTGAAGAAAGACACATACATAAAAAACCAAGTCAGGAACGGAGTTAAGAACTGGACATCAGAAAACCATGGCTTGCTGACCACAAAGAAATTCAGGATGAGCCAGCCATACTGCACACACTATAAACCCCTAGGCATTTAACAAAAAATTTCTTTAAAAGTCTTTCAAAGTGCTGGATAGGTGGTGACCTGAAATATCAGGCTATAGCACCCACCACTAGTTGGAATTGTAAAAACTAGCAGTGTGATTAAAAATTAAAACCAAGTTAGCCATGGAGGCGTTGATGCATAAAACTAAGGAAAGCGCATCTGGGATCTCAAAAGACTGCCGCAAATTGGCTAAAACTGGAAAGACCATCAGAAGATGGACTACTGTCAAAACAGCTCCACACTGACACACGGGCGGGGCCTCACTGCAAAGATACCCGTGGGTTAACCGTGTATGCCCAGTAGGGAGGTGGCAGAGGATAACCGGATCTTGACGTATTGGCCGCAGTTAAGATTTCCACAGAGCTGTGGACAGCTTCACCACCTGAAGCTTTTTGGTGCACTCACCATAGCCCATTCAGTGCTCCAAGCCTCACGTACCTTCCAGTTCAATGCCAATTTTAGATCTGGTTCCGTGACACCAATAGGAGAGGTGTTGCCATAGTGGCCTGCTTGGCCAACTGATCAACATGTTCATTCCCCAGTATACCAATGTGGCGCGGGGTCCACACAAAGACCACAGAACGGCCAGATTGGCCAAGAGAGTATACTGTATCTTAAATTGACTGCACTAATCGGTGGTGAGAGAAAAACTAGTCAATCGCCTGTAAGCCACTCAGGGAGTCGGTACAGATGATAAATGACCCCCTGGGGCAGGCTGTGAGGTGTTTCAGAGCCCTGAGAAAGGCGACCAGCTCGGCAGAGAAAATGCTACTCTCATGAGGCACAGAATGCCGTTCCACATGGTCATCATGAAGATATGCATACCCAGCATGGCCTTCTGCTATGGAACTAGCTGTGTAAATGGCTTCTATGTCACGGAACAAATCAAGGAGTTGGCAACGGAGATGTATTGGGGAAACTGAGTCCTTCAATGCACAGGGCAGATCCAGAAAGAGTTGCAAACGAGGAATGGACCAAGGAGGGGTTTGAAAGGAATAGTGAAAAATGGTAGGGAGTGGATAGGATGTGAGGAACGAAAGAAGGAAACGAACACATACTGAGATCGGGTAACCTGACCTGGGCCGTCGTCAAGGGATAGGGAGTGTAGCGTCTGGAAAAAGGAGCCGACGGTTCAGGTGGAAGGGCAAGGCCTGAACATGGGCAACATAGGAATCTAGTACATGTTGCCTGCGAAACTTCAGCGGGAGGACCCCTGCTTTGACTTGGAGGCTTGTCACAGGGCTTGTGCGAAAAGCTCCCGAGCCAAACGGACACCACAATGCAAGACTGGGTCCAAGGTCTGCAATGCCGAAGGCAGAGCGGAATCTTACACTATGCACCCGTAATCGAGATGCGACTGAATGAGGGCCTTATAAAGCTGCAGGAGCGTAGGGCGTGACGCTCCCCAAACAGTGTCGCTCAGACACCATAGGATGTTTAGAAGTCGCCAGCACTTTTGTTTCAGCTGGCAAAGGTGTGGCACCCAAGTGGGACGGTTGTTGAACAACATACCTAAAAAACGATGCGTCTCTTCAACACACAGCAGGTCATCAGCCAAATACATTTCCAGTTGTATCGCCCAATGTTAACAGAAATCAATTACCCAGGTTTTCGAGGCTGAAAACTGAAAACTATGGGCAAATGCTCACAACTGTGCCTTTCGAATGGCTAGCTGCAACCACCATTCAGCGACGACAATGCTGGTGGAGCTAAAATACATGCAGAAGTCATTGGCATAGAAGCATGTGGAAACTGACGACCCCACAGCCGCTGCAAGACCATTAATCGCAACTAAAAAGAGAGGAACACTAAGAACGGAACCCTGTGGAACACCGTTTTCTTGATAATGAGGTGAGCTGAGACAAGTACGAACACGAAAAGAACGCAATGCGAGAAAGTTCTATATGAACACAGGAAGTGGACCCTGTGTAGACAGTGTAGACAGTATATGGTCGCCAGGTAGTGTCATACACCTTCTGGAGGTCAAAGAAGATGGCAACCAGATGTTCACGGCGAGTAAAAGCCGTACAGATGGCCGACTCCAGCGACACAAGATTATCTATCACTACGTTTACATGCAACACATCTTCCGGAAGACGAAAACCGATTTTCGTAAACCATTTTTCGCTGCCGTGTTTACATGGCAAAACCTGAATTGGATTTCGAAGCTCACTTTAAAATGGTGGCTGGAAAACAGCTGATTCAGTTCCTTATTTAGTCTGCAAAATCACTATTTTTCTTTATTTAAATAAACAGATTTGTTTACTCTAATATTTATACTTTTATTTCACATTAGAAAATATCACTCTTTCAATATGTGCCGAAAATTCCTAACAAGAAAACACAATTTGACAAGCCAAGAACGCTTCAAAAACAATTACGTTTACATGGGCACGAAAATCGATTGTGGAACTGGAAAACTGCTTTAGAGAAGCGGACTTCCAGAATCGATTTTGGAGTGTTTACATGACCAACCAAAAGCAGAATTGGGAAATCGGTTTACGAAATCTGGTTTTGGGAGCCCATGTAAACGGGGTGTATGGCAGAGCGGCCCTGACAGAACCCCCCCTTCTTGTGGGACCAAGAGCCCCGGTCCTCGAGTATCCACATAAGCCTCCAACTCACCATGTGTTCAAGGAGCTTGCATTGAACGTTGGTGAGGCTGATCAGGCGGTAAGTATCAGCCACCTGCGGATCTGCCCCAGACTTCATCACCAGGATGATGACGCTATCTCGCTATTGGGACGGGAAGACACCCTCAACCCAGAGGTGATTGAGCAAGGTGAGAAGTTGGTGCTTAGATTCCACTGATTGGGGGACGCGGCTGAGCATGCAGCAAGAGCCCTGTCAAACTCCCGCTCAGTAAAAGGGACGTTGCATGTTTCCTGGCATTGCATTCAAAAAGATATCCGATTTCACTATGTGTGCTCTTTAAGGGCGAGGAAATCTGCACCGTAAGCGGCACTCGCCGAGGTGCATGCATAATGGTCTGCCAGGTGCTCGGCTACAGCGACAGGGTCAGTACAGATTGTACCCTTAATGCTGAGACAACGGATTCCCGCCGGTGGGCAGTGCTTGAAGAGGAGGTGAACCTGCGACCCAACCCATGAAGGAGAAGTGCGGGGACCAATGGAGGCAACGTACTTCTCCCAGGACTCCCTCTTGCTTTGCTAGATCAGTCGCCAGGCTCATGCCTGAAGACGCTTGAAGGCAATAAGATGATCTACAGAAGGTTGGTGTCAGTGGCACTGTAGTGCTCGCCGACAGTCCCGGATGGCTTCAGTGATCTACAATGTCCACCAGGGCACTGGCTTACGGTGGAGTGACCCAAGTGTGGTCGGAACAGTTTTCTCGGATGCAGAAACGATGGCCTCTGTCACTTGCTACAGAGTGGCATCAATATCAGCTGGAAGAGGAGAGGAAATCACAGCATTTGAGGAATAAGCTGGCCAGTCAGCCCTATGGAGGGACCAGCGAGGCAGACGGTCAGCAGGCAGACACTGTGAAAGTGACAGGAAGATAGGAAAATGGTCGCTGCCACACAGGTCTTGTGGACCCTCCAGGTGGCATCCGTAAGAAGGCAAGGCTGCAGACAGACAGGGCTACGGCAGAATACGTACCTTGTGCTACACTAGAATGGGTAGGAGCACCGGTGTTGACAAGGCATATGTTCTGCTCCGACAGGAAAATCTTAACATCTCTACCCTGGGCAGAGGTCTGTGTGCCACCCCGCAGAGTGTGGTGAGCATTGCATCCCCCAAAAGAAGAAAGGGTGGGGGAAGTTGGGCGACCAAGGCAGTGAGGCCTACAGAAGAGACAGCTTCATTTGTTGGCAGGTAGACAGAGTAGATGATAAAATCTTGTACTACCCGGAGCCTAACAGTGACTGCCTCTAGAGGTGTTTGCATAGGCATGGCAGCACTGAAGACAGAGGCTAGGAAGTAGACACATATGCCACTGGAAACTGTCATATCCAGAATGGTTTTTAAAATAGCCTCAATAGCCTTGAAGGGCAGGGGTCCTCTCGACAAGGAACTACATTTCTTGTAGGGCTAGACAGAGCGCAGGAAAGCGGCATAGTAATTTCTGCAGTTCAGCCATAAGGCAGAAAGAACTGCTGCAATTCCACTGCAGGAGTTCTATTGCATTGAGCTGAATGGTCATAATTAACAGATAAGCAGGTTAGTCCGGAGGGGCACCTGTTGACCTGCTGCCTCAGTATCTGCAGGATCTAGAACCATGGGTTCTGGCACTCCTGTTACGGCGAGATCCTCAGGGGACGCGAGGATTTCCACCTCATCTTCAGAGGCAGAAGACGTGATATGGAGCATGGCTTTTGTGCCACTGAACAGTGTTTTCTTTTCCGTTTTCTTCTCTTTCCCCTCTCACTGGCTCTTAGGTGTTAAGAGCTGGGAGGGCTTCTTGTGAGTGACATCAGGGACTGTCAAACAGCCAGAAACCCTTCGACCTGCAGTTTGCGGATCCTTCAGCCATTGGCTGATTCCCTGGCACACACTGAGAATCCCTGGAAGGGGGAGTACCGAGGGACCCCTTCCGAGTGATAGGTGCCGGAGAAAGCTGTTGCTTCTCAGGCTGGGGATTGGGGACTGGTGTCCCCAATGGTTGGGGGGGGGGGGGGGGGGGGGGAAGGTGCCCCCACAACAGGTGCAGGAGTAGTAGATGGAGGATCACTCCCACCTAGTGAGGGGGCAGTGGTAAATTTATGGTCTCTAGGGCCCACAGGAGGAGGCAATACCTTGTTAGGAGTCGTACCCGTAGTGCGCGGGGACGACGTTACCGCAGCAAAGGTGGTGGTCAAGTTCACCGGATGGCGCCGCTCATACTTCTTTCTTGCCTCATTGTATGATAGCCGGCCCAAGGTCTTTATTTCCATGATCTTCCGTTCTTGATGTAGAATTTACAGTCCGGAGAGCAAGGTGGATGGAGCTGCTTACAGTTCACACAGACGGGAGGTGGAGTGCATGGAGCGTCCGGATGAGATGGACACCCATATTCCCTGCACATGGAGCTGGAAGTGCACCGGGAGGATATATGCCCGAAGTTCCAGCACCTGAAGCACCTTGTATAGGGCGGGACATATAGCTTGATGTCACACCGGTAGATCATTACCTTGACCTTCTCGGGCAGTGTATCACATTCGAAGGCCAGGATGAATGCACTGGTGGCAACCCTGTGATTTTTTGGTCCCCTATAAACACGCCTGAAAAAGTGAGCACCTCCGTATTCCAGGTTTGTACGTAACTCTTCATTGGACTGTGACAACAAATCCCAGTGGTAAATAAGCCCTTGGACCATATTGAGCATCTTGTGGGGCGTGACACTGACAGAAATATCACCCAGCTGGTTGCAGGCCAATATGCCCTAGACTGGGCTGGGGATGCCGTCTGTATCAAAACAGCCCCACTTCTCATTCTTGAGAAAGACGCCACGTCACCATACTTGTCCTTGAGGTGGTCAACGAAGAACTGTGGCTTGGTGGACAAGAAAGAGTCCATCGGTCTGGGGAAAAAACAAGGTATCACGGCAAGTACGGCTCGGAATGGTTTAAGGCCCTGTGTTTTTCCCATGGCATAGCCAGGGAAGGGAACAACATAGGGTCGTATGCTGTAGCATCAAAATTGAACTTTCCATGCTCAGAAAGGGCGTTTTTGCTACCGCCCACGCTATTAATTGCTTGTTTCATCCTGTTCCCACAAGCAGCTAGGAAACTATACGTCCACTCAGGCAGAGCCTCACTTGCCTGGGTAAGTCTTATACAACTGAGGTGCGGCCGGTTCCTCAGAGGTTGCTTGCGACTGTTCAACCTCAACAGCCATGCATCTCCTCGGCACATACCATATGTTTATACCATCCTTGTGACCCAGGCGATTAAGCCAAGATCCCTGGGCCCTGAAACATACAACGTAACACCGTTGTGTCGAACGATAGTCGTCGTAGCACTCACAGAATGTACGGTGTAGCGCACTGTTGGCACGACACAGCCAACAGCTCAGGTCCCCGATCCTTCAGCGTATATCGAAAACAAACAAAAAGCAGGAGTATGAGCATTTATCACAGTGGGAAAATGTATTTTACTTAAGTCAAACTCCATTGTGAAAAGGAAGAAAAGGTATAAAAATAACAAGGCTTCTACCTTGCAACAATTTATAGTAAACAGTAACATTTAAAATTTCAAAACTTATGTTGGTATAATGTTGTTATAAAGGTACTTATAATTTTATGATTGTGCACTCCAAACATGCAGATGGAATCTGTTCTCCAGTTTTATGACGATAGTGGAAAAACTCCACTAATATCACTCTCATCGCTATGATGGGTGCTCACAATGTCTGTCACTGTTGTCATTTAATGAAATAAGCAACTGCTCCATTGCATTTTTGAGTACAGCTTCATTCTGCCATGCACTGATTTTCTGTGTGTGCCTGACCACATTCTTCCAATCTTCAGTGGTGACGTTCGAAATACCTTCTCTTGTCAGTGTTTCCATTACAGAAAAAGTAAATTTATTATTGTTTCTGGCAACATAACCTTTAATTTAGGCCCATATTAATTCTATTGAGTCAAAATAGCAGTGGTACGATGGTAACCTAACAATTTTGTGGCCACATGTTTTAGCCAGTTTGTTGATGTCATGAGTGGGAAACTGACAGAAACTACCCCAAAGACCTAGTCTGCAAACAGATCTCCCATGCCATATCCTCATGCATCCCAAATCCTCCCTCTACCATCAGTAACCATTCTCAAAAGAGCACTCCCCTTGTCACCCAACACTACCATTAAGTCTGACAACTAAATTGCATCCTTCGCCACGGTTTTGATTTTCTGTCCTCCTAAAGTGGTGTTCCGTCGCATTCCCAACATCCATAACACCCTAGTCCATCCCTATAGCACTCCAAAACCCATCCCACTGTCACAGAGATCATCTCGCTGTGGAAGACCCTGCTCCACCCAGCACTTCCTACTCCAGTCCTGTCACAGGCTTATCCTTCCCAATCAGAAGCCAGGCCACCAGTGAATGCAGCCATTAATTTACCAACTGTGCTGCCATCACTGCACAGCTTTCTGCATTGCTATGAACACTAACCATTAGGATGACAGGCCAACGCCAAACTGTGGAAAAAAAGGTGGACCACCCTGTGTCACAACATGCAGTGGAGAATATGCCTGATTTCAATGGCTGCTTCACAAACTGGGTCATCTGGATCCTCCCACCTACCACCAGGTTTTCTGAATTGCACATATAAGAGCTATCCCTGATGTACATTCACCTCAAGCTACGTTAACTTCCCCTTTCATCCACACCTAACAAGTGCATCTTTGATTGTTTTAATTTTATTTTTCTCCCCTCACCTATCTACGCACTCCATTAATAAGCTGCACCTCATTCCTCCCATCTAATAAGTACATGCTCTGCAATGCCGTGCTGTATCCATCCCCACCGCCATGACCCATCTTCCTGTCCCCCCTCCCCTTTTTCCACGCCACACAGTGAAATTTGTAGTGCGGCAGCCTGAGCTGACATTTATGTGACTGTGTTGTGTGCCTATGTGATTGCGTTAATGTTCTGTCTTAAGAAGGCCATGTCTGATAGCTAAAGTGTTGTATGCATGTGTCTTTTTTATGTGGATGCTGCAGCTCGTCGTCACATCTTTATGGTGAGTTATAAACTGTCCTTATCGTATTGTTAATCGAAATTTTAAACACAGCTGCATACCGCAACAGTAACTCAAAGAAGTAAAAATAACAGCCAACCAGTTGCATACATTTATTAAACTTTTAATTTGCAACTGGCTGGCTGTTATTTTTACTGTATTGTTAATTCCAACCTGGACTTTCCGTTATTAGATTTTTACATCAGAACAACACACGATTTCTTCCTTCCATTCCAAAATGTAATAATACCTACGTTTGTCATCCATTCTGTCTATAGTGATTCGATTTTTTTTTTTTTTTTCAGGGAAGCCAAAAGAGTCTTGGTCCAACCCGCCACTGCCTGCACCGAAACTAAGTTTATTGTGCGGTATCGCTCCCTGTATATCTAGTAAAGCCAACCAATGCCCTTGAACAGTGCAAGGAGTCCCTTTACCAGTTCTTTATTAAACACAATTTCTTCGGGTGTGGTTGTCCCAAATGTTCTGTGCCGTTTACTCTCCAATGCAATGCATTCGAAGATTAGATGTGATGCAGTTTCATCACCGTCATCACAGATCCTACATTTAGGGTCCTCTTCTGTTATTCCCATTGTATGTAGGTGTTTTTTGAAATTTCCATGGCCTGTCTGCAATCCAACCACTAGTATAATCTCTCTCCTGTTCAGGCCCAGGATTGCAGAGCTTCTTTTAAAACATGGCTTTGGCATCATTACCTTGCCATGTTTTTGTTGGTAGACTTTGGTACAATATTCTATGTGCTGTCTTCTGAGCCAGTTACGTAGCTCCAATTTGATCATTGCCTTGGAGATTGTCAGGACAGGTTCTGGTCCAATAAATGGAGTCTCTGCCCCCATCCTGGCTAATCTGTCGGCATGTTCGTTGCCACTGATCCCCGAGTGGACAGGGACCCACAATAGGTTTACTCTATTGCTTTCCCCTATCTCCATTAGAACCCTGTGACATTCTGCAACAATTTTAGATCTTGTTGCAGGAGCTGCCAGTGATCTCAGGGCTGCCTGGCTGGCTGAATAGATACAGATGCTACGATCTTTGTCACACCTACGCAAATTCTCCTCCACACATGCCCTGATGGCAGTGACTGACCATTAAACTAATGAACAGCCTCGTTAAAGTCTTCCATATTCTGAATTTAAATGCACGGCATCTGTCTGTCATAGAATATTCAATTGATGCCATAGTTCTGAGGCTCTGAGTGCCTCAGATGCTGTAAGAGACTTGCCACTCACCTTCTAACACACAATGGGTTGTGACTCTTCTGTTGGCTCCCTAACTCTTAGGGCAGCCTCTAAGGGCTGGCAGACTTGAAGTTACCCTGAGGTTTGTTGCATCTGAGTATATTTCACAGCTCATGCTCCCTTTGACCTACACACTGAACTGGACTTATGTTTCAAAAGAAAAAAAAGGTTGTCATAATAGTTTTAAATATGGTTCTTGGGGATACTATTGGTTTTTATTGCTGTCCCTTCACAAAAACTCCACAGCTATGACAGGTGATGTAGCAATTCAGTACCGTAAACTGCATGCAGAATAACCTTGAAGGCACCCACTGGAGTAATTGTGTGTGTATTTAATCCAATGCTATACCAGTCAGAGTGCCACATGTAGAGCATACCAAACAATAAAAGCTGCTTATAACAACAGGAAGTACAGGTTGGGTTATCAACTCTCTGTAGAGATGATCACTGGGCCACAGACAGGATGTGCAACCTATACTCATTGTATTATTTGTAAAGCATATTCAAAACAATTATGAAGTTGAAAATTTGAAGAAGTAATAGCTTTTTCAAAGTAATTACTGTTCCATTTTTCAAATGAATAATAAATTAATTGCATACTTTCTAAAGCAGTCTAGGTCTTTCCAAAGCACTCAAGTATCTCCACACCAAATTTCATCAAAATTAGTTGAGCAGTTTAGTCTGGAAGTATAGCAGACATGGTTACTATTGAATTTTTTATGTTTGTATAGATACTTATCTAAAGGGGAAACATAGATACCAAAAATCTCAGAAAGTTCTTAATTGATTTACTTCAAATGTTTACATGATAATTTACTGAAAATATAAATGGGTATAATCAATATTTTCTATTTATATTGACAATACATAAAAAATAGATATGTAACACCAACCATCACACAAAAAATACTAAAACAACAGAAGCCAAACTTGATCTCTGCCTTTCTCCCTGTTGCTTAGTTTGACAGTTGCTGTCAAATCTCCGAGGTGACATGTTTATTCAGGAATTGGGAAATTTTTATTAAGTAAACTGGCATATATGGCCATTTTGACAGTTCACTTGGATGGATGTTATGACATGGCTTGGAAATGTTATTAATGTAGTACCGAAACTGGTTATTAAATAAAACATAAACTTTATGACTGGTGGTGGATAAATTAATAATTTGGAATTTAAAAAATAATGATCAATATTAAGTATAATGCAGTTAAGACAATCCCATTCTGTAGCATTTATTCCTGAATGAAACTTTCAATCTGCAGCAGAGTGTGCATTGAAATGAAACTTCCTGACAGATCAAAATTGTCTGCCAGAACCAAGATTTGAACCTAGGACCTCTGTGTTTCACAGGCAAGCACTCTACTGACTGAGCTATCCCAGCACACTTCATGGTCCGGCTCCACAACTTTACTTCTGCCAGTACCACACCTCCTCCTTTCCAAACTACAGCAAACCTTGCAGGAACAGCACAAAGAAAGGATATGGTGGAGACATGGCTTAGCCACAGCCTAAGAGATGTTACCAGAATGAAACTTTCACTCTGCAGCGGAGTGTAGTATAAATATAGTAAATAATATGTACATAAAGCAGTAGCAAAAATCCTCAGCCACCATTTATGGTATATATATTATACTGATTTCCAGCTTACTCAAGTAGAAGAATAGGTTATTTCAATACTCACTCTATTCCAGCATGCAGTACTGCTACCTGGTCTTCTGAACTTAGCTCATTGCCATTGTCAAGTAATTCATTCACCACACTTTCTAGGACATTTTGTGGGAAACAACCGCTCAGCATATTTTTCAAGGTATCCCTTATCATGATGCCTGTTCAACAGATAAAATTAAGAGAACTCTACAAATATTAGTAGCTCAATAAATTAATGAAACTAAGACAAAAATATTATAGATCAGCCTTGACTACCTTCCCACATTTGATACAATATTCATCTCTAGAACATAGATGTGAAAATTACAAACATGTGATGCAATTAATTAATAGTATAGAAATGTGATGCAAAAATGCAAGTTACATGTAATCCCCTTACAAACACTAATCCTTAGAAGAACTTAAATTCTGAAGGCCCCATTCCCTCAGGTAGTCATAATAAATGGCTGAATCAAATCTTCCATAATATATTGTCATGGTACAGAAACAAAGGCTACTGAACAGTAGGTGTAAAACTGTCTCTCAGGCCTATATATGGACTGAAGCTGAATGTAACATGTTTGACTGTCAAGAGTCATGGGTGAAACTACAACAACTCCAACAGCATAATATCACTGAAAGATATCTTAAGAAATCTAAGAAATACAAATTCCCCTTGGTACCAAAGTTAAGATTACAGTGTAATTTTTAGTAACTTGTCTCTCAGACCAGGAGATTATATATATATATATACACACGAATATTAAGACGAAAAATTCCTAGCAGGAAAAATAAAATATAAAAAATAGACGAAGATTACTCACCAGGCGAAGGAGCACAGGTGTGACAGCATCACAAATAAATAAATGAATACACACACACACACACACACACACACACACACACACACACACACACAATCGCAAGCCTTCGCAACCCAGTTGCGTCTTCAGGCAGTAGGGAAGGAGAGGGAAAAGGAAATGATGAGGGTTTTAAGGAAGGGGGTAAGGAGCCATTCCAATCCCGGGAGAGGAAAGACTTACCTTGGGGGGAAAAATGGAGGGTAAACAAATGCACACATGCCCACACATTCACACAGACACAAGTACACCTAGGCAGACATACTGTAGAAAGCAAAGAAGTTAAGTTATTGAAGTTAAGAAGTTAGACAGAGATACCACTTGAGGCAGAGGCTCTGTCCAGAGAACCAATGCAAAGATGTTAAGAAGGTGGGTGGGAATTCAAATTTAGCGGAGATTGAGACCAGGTGGGCAACGGGAAGAGAGAATATGCTGAAGGGCTAGTTCCCATCTCCGGAGTTCTGAAGGATTGGTGTCAGTGGGAAGTATCCAGATAACCCGGACGGTGTAGCACTGTGCCAAGATGTGCTGGCCGTGCATCAATGCGTGTTTAGCCACAGAGTGATCCTCGTTACCAACAAACACTGTCTGCCTGTGTCCATTCATGCGAATGGACAGTTTGTTGCTGGTCATTCCCACATAGAACGCTTCACAGTGCAGGCATGTCAGTTGGTAGATCACGTGGGTACTATCGCAAGTGGCTCTGCCTTTGATCGTGTACACCTTCCGGGTTACGGGACTGGAGTAAGTGGTGGTGGAAGGGTGCATAGGGCAGGTTTTACAACGGGGGCGGTTACAAGGTTAGGAGCCAGAAGGTAGGGAAGGTGGTTTGGGGATTTCATAGGGGTGGACTAGGAGGTATATATGAAATGTCTGCCTAGGTGCGTGCGCATGTGTGTGTGTTTTATTTGTTTTTGTGTGACAACAAGCCTGTGCTTTGGGTAAGTTAAACGACTTCTATTTTTTAACATATGTGTGTGTACCCGAAATATGATATGAAGATTATAGAGGAAAAATTCCTAGCAGGAAAAATATATATAAAAATAGTTGAAGTTTACTTACCAGGCAAAGGAGCACAGGTAGTGACAGTAACATAAATAAAGCACGCACGCACGGACGCGCACAAACGCAAGCTTTCACAACCATTTGTTGCTTCTTCAGGGAAGGAGAGGGAAAAGGAAAGGATGTGGGTTTAAAGGAGTGAGGTGAGGAGTCATTCCAATACCGGGAAAGACTTACCTTTGGGGAAAAAGGATAGGTAAACAAACACACCCACCCACCCACCCACCCACCCACCCACCCACACACACACACACACACACACACACACACACACACACACAAAGGCAGACATATGCAAAATGCATGCTTATAAAGAGATTGCATATGCGGGACTCGGTATCTTGTGGACTGTGAGTGATTCAAATTAAGTGCTTACTCCCAGTTGTTTACTTCAGTTATTGGTCATGTGTGTCTTCCTGTTCGGCACCATGACTGAGCAACTTTGCACCTTACTGTATAATCTTAAGTCTCTGTGGATGTTTTGTCTCAACATAATTCCTGCCTCACCTCATCTCTCAACACCTTGACTCAGGCTGTGTCACAATGCAAATTTTAGTCTTCAGTGACCATTCCTACATTTCCACCTATGGATGAAAATTCTGAGGATTAGACCGACTAGGAGCAGCATCTGCACCAATACTTAGTGGCTTTCCAGGTGTCTGACAACAATAAGCAAAAAGCTTATTTCCTTTCATGGCTTTTGCTTCGATGGGTTGTGTTGTTTGGGGGACTAAACTGCCAAGGTTATCAGCCCCCGGTGAGAAGGGGAAGGAGTGGGGATAGGAAAGGATGGGAGCGGGAGAGGAAATGCAGTCCAGGAAATGAAGAAGGAAGGAAGACTGCATTAGCTCGGGGATCCGTCCTCGCCACACACTTACTCACTAAAAGAGAACCGTGACCCCGCAGGAGGGGAGGGACGGGTTGCCCCTTCTTTTTCATTTACTAGGTGATTTGGTGCCACTTCAGATGCAGGTGTCCCTTTCCTTTTTTGATATATCTTCACTCTTTGTGTTGTAACAGTATAGTTTATTTCCTTCAAGAGGACGGCACTACAGCATAGATCAAGTGACGGTACAATACAATTGCAAATCACAGAACACTGCTAACATATACACAGACTCAGGCAAGAGCTAAGTCATAACTGAGGGCGAAGCCTCACACATCGCATGCTCGTCCGGTCATGACGGCACTAAAAGCTCTCTAAGGTGGCACATCTTTCATATGCCGCTGATAGACAGGACGCAGCTTCGGTGGCACGATCCAACATCCCTCCGCTCTTCTGGGAAGCTGACACCACAGGTGGAGGCGAACCATGGTCGGCAATGATGAACCGTGGCAGACACAGGAGTCACACACATGGTGCAGTGGGGGCGACCATGGCAGGGTGGGAGCCAGCTGGAGATGGCAAGCGCCTCCATCACCTCATCTGCATCCGAGGAGAAGTCATCAGCACATGGCTGCGCAGCCAACCAGTATGGGGACACATAGGGATGGAAGCACCCAGGCCGGCAATGACCAGGTCAGGGCAGGGTCCCCACTAGTTCAGGTGACAGTTGCGGAGAGACCGGTCGCATCTCGACGTCGCCACTGGAGGAAGACACCTCCCCTGCCGTTGCTCACCGGTGTGGGAGACAAAACAACTGCATCTGTAGCAGGACCCAAGCAGGCAGGAGGCAGGGGCAACGGAGATGAATCAGCTGTTGCGACGATCCGCAGGTAGAGAGGCTGCATCTCAATGTCAGCAGCGGCGGCCGACTGTTGGCGTTGTGGACAACCATCTGTAGCGCTCCTTCCCCGAGACTCGTCGAGTGTTGGCTCCATCGGTAAGACGCCATCGGGTCATGGAGAGGGGGCGATAATGCAGCAGAGGCCTCAGGGCGTGAGCAATCGGCCACTGTGATGGTGGATGGATGCCTCTCTCTCGACCTCCGAAGCTACGGACGGGTATCCAAGAGGCACAGATTAGAGATCTAAAGGTGGTGGGGTGGGGCCCCACCTAAGACGTAGCTGGTTGAGATTGCAGGAAATCGTCACCCTCTCTGTGTCTACCATGCACATCTGTTAGCCATGCAAATGCAGTACTACCTCTGGCAGCGGCCAAAGGTGCATGCCCAGACAGGGGTGCCTGGTGCGTAACACCAAGGGTGTGCAGACACCTCAGGTCAGGGCTCCGGGCACAGCGTGTGCAACAGCGTCCGGGGCTGGCAGCCATGGAGGACCTCCGCCGGGCTCCGACCATTAATTGGTGTGGTCCATAAGTACTAAGAAATAAGGGGAGCGCTGGCCACGGGGAAAAAGTGCGCCGGGAAGCAGCTTACTGATTAGCACACCAAGTGCATGTACGAACCAACTGCTCAATGGCGGCATCGATCCCTGGCCAATAGACAAAACGACGTGAGAGCACCTTCATGCCTGTCATACCTCAGTGAACCCAATGTAACAGAGCTAACATATAAGCCCGTAAGTTGGACGGAACAACGACATGAGGCTCATCGGAATCGGTACTGAGGAGGAGGAGGACACTGTCGACAACTGACAGCCGGTGTCAAAGCTGAAAATATGTACGCAGAGGGCCAACCACTTTGGCAGACAATCGCTCAGGCCACCCGACGGTGACATGCTTAAGCAGCTCACAGAGCACAGGGCCCCGACGGGTGGCTGGCGCGACTCGATTGGCCGTAATCTGAAGTCTCTCAACAGCGTCTTACGTACGATCATCAATCTGAAAAATTGCCACTTCGTCGAAGGAAGGGTCAGTGACCATGGGCAGACAGGACACGGCGCCGGAATTGGCACGGTGTGTCGAGGGCCAATAATGAATTTTGTAGGGATAGGCACCATACACCTTGTGCACCATACAAATCTCTACGCAGTTCTGTCTGAAATTGATGACGGGCCAGCCCCTGAAGTTCAGTGGCCAAAGTACGGTAAGATTGGCCCAGCTGCATGTGGAATTTGCGTCTTTATTTGTGTCGCGTCTTGGGTTTGTGAAGAACTTTCAAGCCTCCATTACACTCAAATCCACCGCTTGCCCTGTCTTTTTGGGCTCATCTCATTCCTATTGCCCTCCAATGGGCTGTTAAAACTGAGTTAGTTTGCCTGACGCCAGCTGGTATACTGCTTCCTGTCATGGTTAGCGACTGAGTGTCACCTCTAGTTATTGTATGCAAACCCATAGGAACCCATCGCTTATGTGACTAAGTCCCACTCCATCATTGATTTCTTCCCAATGCCTCGCCCTGCAGATTTGATAGACTGGTCATCAGGAGGCCAGTATTTTTCGAAGATTGATCTTGGGGAGGCATATCTGTAGTTGCCTTTGGATGATGAGACGCAGCGGGCAGTGATGGTCACTACCACCTTTGGCCTTTTCCACCATCTACAGTTGCCATTCGGGGTGGTTAGCACCCCCAACACATTTCAGTGATTTTTGGGGCAGCTGCCATCACTGGTAACCTGTTGCGTAAATTACGTGGACAATATTGTTATGACAGGATCCACAGCAGCTGACCATCTCGCCAAGTTCTGTTGCAATTTTTGTCTTGGCAGCAGCTGGCCTCCGCTGTAAATTCCAAAAGTCCTCTTTCTCTCAACCTTTTATTGAGTACTTGGGCTACGAGGTTTCACGATTGGGGATGAGCCCCGTGGCAGATCTTCCCCTTCCTTCATCCGTTCAGGAACTTAAGGTGTTTCACCTATTATCCCCACTTCCACCCACAGGCGGCAAAGGTGAAGCAACCCCTCCATCAGTTGCATAAAGATGTCCCAGTCTGTTGGTCTCCTTCTTGCGAGCAAGCTTTTCAGTCACTCAAAGCGGCATTTCTTGCAGTGCCTTGACTCACCTCATAAACCCCAGGGGTTCTGCGCGTGGCGGCAGTGGATGCTTCCCAGTATGACATGGGGACAGTACTTGCACATTATTTCCCAGATGCATCCAAGCGACCTTTAGTGTTTGCATTTAAGATACTTACAGAGGCTCAACACCAATAATCCCAGGTGGAAAAAGAGGCCCTAGCCATCATTTTTGCCATCAAATTTTATGTTTATCTCTAAGGTTCTAAGTTAATTTTATATATGGACAAACACCAGCTAGTGTCTCTTTGTTTCAACCACTGGCAGCACTTCCTGACAAGGCGGTCCATTGTCTCCAACACTGAGCTTTTTTACCTTTCATGTTTTCATTATGAGATTCAGTATTGGCCGATGGCTCATCACGTCAACACGCTCTCATGCCTCCTGGTAGACCCCTATGCAGTATTTGATGTGGAAGAACTGTTGTGTTTTGTGGTGGACGAGTCTGCCGTGCAGATGGTTGAAGGTTTTCCTATCACTAGCTTGCACTTATTGGAGGCCAGATCATCATCACGTCTTCACGGTGAGTTGTAAACCGTTCTATTACTATATTGTTAATTCCAACCTGTACTTTCCATTATTAACTGAAAATATTTCTTTTAAGTCCCTCAAAATAATACAAATCTTTATTTCAATAATGTTAACAGCTTTTGTTTATAATCCAGTACCTTAACTTCATTAACAATTGACTAAATCCAACCAATTTTTTTTACAACAGTGTCCTGCCAAGCACTTGCCATTACAAATGATCAATGTTTCAAGTAATTTGTGTTTAATTAAACATGGGGCTCAGGTAGGTGCATGGGTGAATCATCAGTTTTCATCATAGCAAAAGTATCAATGTGATTCTTGAGTCTCTCCCAGTATATTTGATTATCAAAATATCCATGGGTGTACTGCCGGTCTATAGTGTCCAACGGGCACGACATTTCGACGATCATACATGTCGCCATCATCAGGTGAACAGACAGACGGAGATCCGCACGCTACGGCAGCTCAAAGGGAGACTGAAATGGAGGGTAAATTGCCGTTCCTTGATGTCTTGGTCAAGAGAAGAGCTGATGGCACCCTAGTGTAACGATACACTAAAATTTTTATTTTTTTGTTTATCTTTGATCAGCTATGCTTATCATCTCCGGTTCCCCCTGACTTGCAATGCAACTAATTTAATTTCATACGTCATTTTTTTACTTCCGAACAAGCGAGAAGCCGGAACCATGATAGTAGTTCTACTCACTCTAGTCTGTATCCGATGTCTCAAGACGTCTTTCATACCTGTATCCACGATTATATTTTGGACAGGGAATGGATGGTACCGAATTTTTGAATTTGAAATAATTTAAAGTACAGCACAAAATAAAGACGTCTTGAGACATCGGATACAGACAAGAGTGTGAGTAGAACTACTATCACGGTTCCGTCTTCTCGCTTGTTCGAAAGTAAAAAAATTACGAACGAAATTAAATTAGTTGCATTGCGAGTCAGAGGGAACCGGATGCGATAAGCACAGCTGATCAAAGATAAACAAAAAAATAAAAATTTTAGTGTATCGATACACCAGGGTGCCATCAGCTCTTCTCCTGACCAAGACATCAAGGAACAGCAATTTACCCTCCGTTTCAGTCTCCCTTCGAGCTGCCGTAGCATGCGGATCTCTGTGTTGGCGCATTTCCAGGAGCTCAGTCCGTCAGTTCACCTGATGATGGCAACATGTATGATCGCCGAAATATTGTGCCCGTTGGACACTATAGACTGGCAGTACACCCATAAATATTTGGATTAAAAACATCAATGTTTCGAGTCACAATACATCATGTCACCATCAGAGATCAAAACTGGTGGGTGGTCTCCAGTACTTCTGTTGATTAATAATGTTACTACAAAATTTCAAATACTTGAGAACAAATCTTCATTAGGCTGAAAAAATTTTTCTCCTTAACTCCTAAAACAATGAACATTTGAATTGGCTCCAGTAGTCCTAGCATATCTTATTCAGTTAGTATACTGTCAAATTTCCTTAGATTTACTGCAGTGAAAGCTATCCATAAAAATGGACTCAGAACCAACATTCATAACTTTAGAACAATATTAAATTAAAAAATGCCAAGCCCTAAAACAATACCAAATTAAGGTTTTTGGCTTCCTCTTCAAAAGTCATGTATGTATGGTACGGTACCAAATTCAAAGTAAAAATAAAAATTGATAGTACTGTAATATATAGTGAGACGGGTGAAATTTATAATTACAATCACATGCAGGGGCTTAATTGTAGGCTAAATATAAAAGAATAATACTAGTGATGGCATCTATGCTGTATGTGCATATATCTACAAAATCCGGGCACTCACAGAGGGTGGGTTTGTTGGTAGTTGGGAGCTCCAACGTTAGGCGGGTAATGGAGCCGCTTAGGAAAATGGCTACTAGGGAGGGGAAGAATTCCAATGTGCACTCCGTGTGCATACCGGGGGGAGTCATTCCGGATGTGGAACGGCTCCTTCCGGATGCCATGAAGAGCACAGGGTGCAGCCAACTGCAGGTGGTGGCTCATGTTGGGACCAATGATGTGTGTCGCTTTGGATCGGAAGAGATCCTCTCTGGTTTTGAGCGGCTATCAGAAGTGGTTAAGACTGCCAGTCTTGCTTGCAAGATGAAAGCGGAGCTCACCATATGCAGCATTGTCGACAGGACTGACTGCGGACCTTTGGTTCAGAGCCGAGTGGAGGGTCTGAATCAGAGGCTCAGACGGTTCTGCGACCGTGTTGGCTGCAGATTCCTCGACTTGCGCCAAAGGGTGGTGGGTATTCGGGTTCCGCTAAATAGGTCAGGAGTCCACTACACTCAGGAAGCGGCTACACGGGTAGCGGGGGCTGTGTGGCGTGGACTGGGCGGTTTTTTAGGTTAGATGGCCTCGGGAATACACAAAATGGGTTTCAGTCTCAAAGGAGGCAGGTCAGACACGGGAAAAAAGTAGACACAAAAACCATTGGTGTAACAGTTGTAAATTGTCGTAGCTGTGTTGGGAAAATTCCAGAGCTCCAAGCACTGATAGAAAGTACTGAGGCACAAATCGTTATAGGTTCTGAAAGCTGGCTGACGCCTGAGATAAATTCGGCCGAAATTTTTTCAAAGGGCCAAATGGTCTTCAGAAAGGATAGAATAAATAAAAAAGGGGGGTGGCGTGTTTATTGCTGTTACAAACGGTTTATCCTGCAACGAAATTGAGGTAGATACTTCCTGTGAATTGGTCTGGGTAGAGGTTATACCTGACCACCGAAATAAATTAATAATTGGATCTTTTTATCGGCCCCCTGACTCAGACGATGCGGTTGCAGAAATGTTCAAAGAAAGCTTGAATCATATTTCAAATAGGTATCCAAAGCATACTGTTATAATCGGTGGCGACTTTAATTTACCCTCGATATGTTGGCATAATTACGTATTCAAAACCGGGGGCAAATATAAAACATCGTCCGAACTAGTTCTGAATGCTTTTTCTGAGAACTACTTCGAACAGTTAGTTCATGAACCCACTAGAATAGTACGTGGTTGCGAAAATACTCTTGATCTCCTAGCAACAAATAATCCCGAGATAGTAAAGAGCATCAAAACAGATACAGGGATTAGCGAACATCGAGTTGTAGTAGCGAGACTGAATATCCAAATTCCCAAATGCACCAAAAATAAACGAAAAATATATCTATTCAATAAAGCAGATAAAAATTCGCTTCACGCTTTCCTGAATGATAGTCTCCAGTCCTTCAAAACTAAAAATGCGAGTGTAGATCAGTTGTGGCTTACATTCAAAGACATAATATCAGTAGCAATCGAGAGATTTATACCAAATAAATTAATAAAAGAGGGGGCTGACCCCCCGTGGTACACAAAACAGGTCAGATCACTGTTGCAGAAACAAAGGAAAACGCATGCAAAATTTAAAAAGACACAGAATCTGCAAGACTGGCAATCTTTTACTGAAACTAGCAACCTAGCGCGGACTTCAATGCGAGAATCTTATAGTTGTTTCCACAACGAAATCCTGTCTCGTAATCTTGCAGAAAATCCAAAGAAATTCTGGTCATATGTGAAGTACACTAGCGGCAAAACACAAACAATACCTTCACTACGCGATAGCAATGGTAATACTACCGACGACAGTACTGCTAAGGCAGAATTACGAAACACAGCTTTCCGAAATTCTTTCACCAAAGAAGACGAACTGAACACTCCAGTATTCAATCCAAGAACAGCTGCCAGCATGCGAAACTTAGAAGTAGATGTTCCTGGAGTAATAAAACAACTTAAGTCACTAAACAAAAATAAATCTTCCAGGCCAGATTGTATACCAAGTATATTCCTCTCAGAGTATGCTGATGCAATAGCTCCATACTTAGCTATAATTTACAACTGATCACTCAGCGAAAGATCCGTACCCAAAGACTGGAAAGTTGCCCAAATTACTCCAATATTCAAGAAAGGCAATAGGAGTGATCCCCAAAATTACAGGCCTATCTCATTGACGTCGATTTGCAGTAGGATTTTGGAACATATACTTTGTTCGAATATTATGTACTACCTCGAAGAGAACGACCTATTAACCAATAGTCAGCACGGATTCAGAAAGTATCGCTCTTGCGAAACACAGCTTGCCCTTTATTCACATGAAGTGTTAAGTGCCATCGACAAGGGATCTCAAATCGATTCCATATTTCTGGATTTCCGGAAGGCTTTTGATACTGTACCCCACAAGCGGCTTCTAATGAAATTGCGTGCTTATGGAATATCTCCCCAATTGTGCGATTGGATTCACGATTTCCTATCAGAAAGGACACAGTTTGTTGTAATTGACGGTAAGTCATCGAGTAAAACAGAAGTGATATCTGGCGTTCCACAGGGAAGCGTTATTGGTCCCCTACTCTTCCTCGTGTTTATAAACGATTTAGGAGATAATCTGAATAGCTCCCTTAGACTGTTCGCGGATGATGCTGTCGTTTATCGGTTAGTGAAGTCAACAGAGGATCAAAAGCAACTGCAAAGCGATTTAGACAAAATTTCTACTTGGTGCGAAAATTGGCAATTGACACTAAATAAAGAAAAGTGTGAAGTAATACACATGACCACTAAAAGAAATCCGCTGAACTTCAATTACGCGATAAATCAGTCAAACCTTAAGGTTGTAAATTCTACCAAATACCTAGGAGTTACAATTACGAACAACTTTGACTGGAGAGAACACACAGAAAATATTGTGGCGAAGGCGAACCAAAGGTTACGTTTCATTGGCAGAACGCTTAGACGATGCACCAGCTCCACCAAAGAGACTGCCTACATCACACTTGTGCGTCCTCTCTTGGAGTACTGTTGCCCCTTGTGGGACCCTCACCAGGTGGGACTGACGGAAGATATTGAGAAGGTTCAGAGAAGGGCAGCTCGTTTTGTTCTATCACGTTACGGGGGGGGGGGGGGGGGGAAGCGTCACGGAAATGTTGCACGAATTGGGGTGGAAATCATTAAAAGAAAGACGTTATTCATTGCAGCGTGATCTGTTTGCGAAGTTTCAATCACCGACTTTTAGTTCTGAATGTGAAAATATTTTGCTAGCACCCACCTACTTAGGGAGACATGACCATCCCAATAAAATAAGAGAAATCAGATCGAAAACGGAACGATTTAGGTGTTCTTTCTTCCCGCACGCTATTAGAGAATGGAACGGTAGAGAAAAGTTATGAAGGTGGTTAATGAACCCTCTGCCAGGCACTTAAATGTGATTTGCAGAGTATCGATGTAGATGTAGATATCTGTGAGCCAGTTCATAAGTTTACTTTCGAATTTTGGACAGTCTTAAAAGATCTTTCAGGTATGGTAATTTATTATAAAAGATAGCACCTTTTGGATAAGAGCAACCTATTTACAGATCCGGTAAAATTTATTCTTATCTGGAGCAATCATTTGTCTCCTATTCATGTATTTGTCTAATGACTTTAATATATTTCTGCTACTCTTTTACCAATGTAAGCAGTTTGTATTCCGTAAAAAGTATGTCAATACCTCCCCAAAATAAAAATCCATATGCCATATAGGATGAATTAGGCCTACCCCAAAATATAGTCTTTAGAATTACATCAGTCCAGATAACTGGGAAAGTTACATTAGCAGATAAATGAAGCTCAACTTATACGCCTATATGATGCATGGTCCAAGTGCAATGTTTGTCAATAAACGTACCTAAACTTTGCAGAAATCATTGCTAACAACACGGGCAACAGACTCTACAGTTTAACACATATGTCTACTCTAAGAAAGCGAAGAGCGTCCTGCCACATTCCAGGATGATGACTTTCATTCGGTATAAATCGTTTACTCATTTTCCCAAGCTACGATTGGTTTATATTACACGCTTTTCAAGAAGTTTATTTTTCATACTATTTACGATATGCCATAAAAAATTATGCAGTTCAACAGAACAGTCAGGTAAGAACTGAACACCGCGTTTGAAAGGAATAATAAAAATAATAAAAGATGACATTAGCTTCACGGCGGTCACTGAAATTATGTAGCAAACTAATTATAAGAAAATGTTGGCAACAGATTACAGTGGTAAATATTCGCAAATCATTAGATTTCAACATACCTCATTAGACAAATAAATACTAAATTAGTTCTAGAGGTTTCTTCTGCTGGTATCAGTCCTTAAGAAAAATGGTACTCATCATCCTGTACGTCAAGATTTGATAACCACTACCTACATAAAAACTACACACAAACACATTACCAAAATAGAAAAACTCATCGCATCAATTGTCAAATCGTATGCAACCAAAGATGGTGATGGATATGCACTGTCTCTGGAACAAAACACATACGACAAGATCTTTGGGGCCCAAAGACTTTGTAAAATAACTTTGGGCCGCATGAATAAGCACATGCTCCAGATATGATTCTCAGATTAAACAAAGTTGTCTGAGTAATTTCTCAATTTCGTATTAATAAAAACTTCGAAGAAACTGCTCTGAACAGGAAGTTCATATTTTCACTACCTCCCCTATTTCTTGAGTAAGTTCTCCGTTAAGGCCAATTCACACTGTCCGTCACGTCACGTCACGTCACCGTCCGTCAGAACATTCCGCAATATATTTCTAATGGCGGCGTTCATACCAGTGATCTCTATACTAGTATAGAGATCACTAGTTCATACTGTCCGTCACATCACGTCAACGTCACGTCAAGCTTTCTCGCGAAGAATATTTTGGCGGAACGGTCGTCTGCTAACACGGAAGTTAACCTATTTTCGTCACCAGAATTAAATGTTGCAGTCGACGATTGCACTGTTTATATGCAAATAAGTCTTATTCGCCTTTATTTTGTTGTTATACTTTGTTTTAGGGGTAAATCTCACATGTTTCATGACGACTTAAATGTTTTTGTCAATTGAGTGTCCCCCTAAAATCGAGGTCGGATATCAGAAACCAAAAAAATGGTTAATGTTACTTAACATTGTAAAAGAAAAGACTGAAGGAAACTGTTTATTAGAATAAGATTGTCATCTGATTTACGCATTTCTCATTAAATAACATTTTTAATGAAAAAGTCAGTTCTAACGAAAAGGCCAATTCACACTGTCCGTCACGTCACGTCACGTCACCGTCCGTCAGAACATTCCGCAATGTATTTCTAATGGCGCCATTCACACTGTCCGTCACCGGATCGTCACGTCACGTCAACGTCCGTCAAGCTTTCTCGAGAAGAATGTTTTGACGGAACGGTCGTCTGCTAACATCGGAAGTTAACCTATTTTGGTCACGCGAATTACGTGTTGCAGTCCACGATTGCACTGTTTATAGGCAAATGTGTCTTATTCATCTTTGTGTTGTTGTTGTACCTCGTTTTAGGGGTAAATCTCAAATGTTTCATGACGACTTAAATATTTTTGTCAATTGAGTGTCCCCCTAAAATCGAGGTCAGATATCTGAAACAAAAAAATTGTTTATGTTACGTAACATTGTAACAGAAACGACTGAAGCAAACTGTTAATTTGAATAAGATTGTAATTTGATTACGCATTTTTCATTAAATAACACATTAAATGTGTTCTAATGAAAGACAAAAACTCAGTTGTTTACGACGGTATTATCAATGTCAGCGAGCAAATCGTAATGGTTTAAGTATACAGGCGCTATTTATGCTCTTATAAGTGTTGTTTGATGTCTTCATATGTTTATTTTTTCGCTTGAAAATAGATGTCGATGTTTTGAAATGTTGTTTCAGTTCCCAGTAAGTTGGCCAAAAACATACAATGTAAAGTTTTATTTGGCTGTCAATAACATTTAGCGTTGTTGATCCTTCAACTCTAGTATTAAACTATGACTTTCTACTTAACAGATCGCTACTCATAACCTAACTTTCAACATCGCGTATTGAGATCGGCGAATTGACGTGACGGACACTGACGGACAGTGTGAATACAACTTGACGTGACGGTGCCGTGACGTGACGTTGATGTGACGGACAGTGTGAATTGGCCTAAAGACAAAAAATCAGTTGTTTACGAAGGTATTAACAATGTCACCAGGCAAATTGTAATGGATAAAGTAAACAGGCGCTATTTATGCTCTTATAAGTGTTGTTTGATGTATTCATATGTTTATTTTTTCATTTGAAAATAGATGTCGATGTTTTGAAATGTTGTTTCAGTTCCCAGTAAGTTGGCCAAAAACATACACTATAAAGTTTTGTTTGGCTGCCAATAACATTTAGCGTTGTTGTTCCTTCAATTCTAGTATTAAACTATGATTTTCTACATAACAGATCACTACCCATAACCCTACTTTCAACATCGCATATTGAGATCGGCGAATTGACGTGACGGACACTGACGGACAGTGTGAATACAACTTGACGTGACGGTGCCGTGAAGTGACGCTGACGTGACGGACAGTGTGAATTGGCCTTTAACCGGTTTGTCATGTCATGTCAGACACAGAACAGCTGTTCAGTCGTGTATTTCTTTAAATTATCCCAATCAGGCAATTTATTCAGTGTACAAATATGAAGTAAGCATCTACGTGTTTAGGAAGAACTGTACTATGTTTAGAGATTTGTTTGTTGTGCAGCAGTATATTAAAGCCAATTCACACTCACCCCGTTTACATGGACTTCCAAAACCGGATTTCGTAAACCGATTTCCCAATTCCGCTTTTAGTTGGTCCATGTAAACACTCCAAAATCGATTCTGGAAATCCACTTAAGGCCCCTACACACGGTCCGATTTATCGGACGACCAACAAGATGTCCAACGAATCAACCAATTGATAGCAGCCTACACACGTTCCGTCCAACTGCCCGCAGCGCCACCCTGTTTTAGTGTCTGTTTGGCGAACGTTTTTGTTTTCGCGTGTTAGCTGAGCAGACGACCTCAGGCATGGAAGTTGGTCGGAAAGCGCTACACACGGTACAATTTGTCGGGTGAAGTGGTGGGGGAATCGGAGATCGGATGGTCAGGCACAACCAACCAAGGAATGTTGGTCGGGTAGCGCCTACATCCGCCCAATTTATTGGGTGACCACCGAATTGGTCCAATAAATCGCATCATGTGTAGGGCCCTAAAGCGATTTTCCAGCTCCATAATCGATTTTCGTGCCCATGGGAACGAAACCGTTTTTGAAGAGTTCTTGGCTTGTCAGATTCTTTTTTTTTTCCTTTTTTTTTTTTTTTTTTTTTTTTTTTGTAAGAATTTTCGGCATATTTGGATAGAGTGCTATTTTCTAATGTGAAACAAAAGTATTAATATTAGAGTCACCATGAGTCTGTGTATTTAAGTAAAGAAAAATAGCGATTATGCCGACTAAATCAGGGGCTGAATCAGCTGTTTTCAGCCGCCATCTTAAGTGGATTAGGAAATCGGTTTCAAGCTGTGCCATGTAAAGGCCAATTCACAATGTCCGTCATGCCACGTCACGTCACGTCACCGTCCGTCAGAACATTCCGCAATGTATTTCTAATGGCGGCATTCACACTATTCGTTACCGGACCGTCACGATACATCAATGATACGTCAAGCTTTCTCGAGAAAAATGTTTTGACGGAACGGCCGTCTGCTAACATCAGAAGTTAACCTATTTTCGTCACAAGAAATTACATGATGCAGTCGACCATTTCACTGTTCATAAGCAAATGTGTCTTATTCATCTTTATTTTGTTATTATTCTTCGTTTTAGGGGTAAATCTCAAATGTTTCATGACGACTTAAATATTTTAATCAATTGAGTGTCCCCCTAAAACCAAGGTCGGATATATGAAATAAAAAAATGGTTTATGTTGCCTAACATTGTAACGGAAAGAAACTGTTTATTTCAATAAGATTGTAATTTGATAACGCATTTTTCATTAAATAACATTTTAAATGAAAAAGTCAGTTCTAATACCTTGATGACATCTTGGACAGAAAATGTTCAAGCACCTTCATTCTTTTCTTGAAATGAATGTGTACTGTATGTGCATCATTCTCAGCATGGAGGGATGTTACACACACAGAGACACACACACACTACAACACATCTTCATCTGACAGATTGGTCTTTCTTTTAGCTCAGAAAGTAGAACTGACACAGACACTATTTTCTTCTTACACCTTGTGTTGGAAGTCCTCAACTGATCAATTTTCCGATTCTGGGAGGCCACTACACACCTAGCAATATGAAGAACCTGTTTTGCCTTTGAAGGGCAATTTATGTCCTCTTCTTCAAAATCTCCTAGATATCTATAATTACAAAAGTGACTATAAAGATAAAAGTAAAACTTATTTATCTATAAACATTTTGGAAAACATAATCACCATACATACACTCTCTGATGTAGAGGACATTGAAGAGGACATATTTTCATTGGGATTTTCCATACCATCACCCACAATGGGCAAACCCTCTTCACCACAAGCAGGCAAAATTTGTTGATTTCTTGATGACAAGCAGGATGTTGTTCAGCATGTTTGCTTTGAAACGGAAAATTAAAGTAAGTATGATGATAACACTTATCGGCACTTGATATATTTCTTTTTGTGGGAACGTTCTGTGAGAGCACTTTCGACAACAAATGCTGTGAGAAGTCAAAAATTGTTGGGACTGCATCAGACTTCTACTATGTATTCCCGAATCTCTCCCTGTCGAAACACTCTTCTGCAAAGTGTTTAGAGCACACTTCTGAATGCTTCATAGGTACGAAATTCTTTATTTTTATTTTTTGGAATCATATTTTGACTCTCTGCTCATCTTTTGGGAAACTAGAGCACATAAATCATATAATGAAAGCTAGTCTCATACACAGAAGTATTAAACAACACACAAAGGCTTGAGAAACTGCTTAAAATGAAGGAAAACTATCTGGTTATGTCATGTATAAATTTTATTAGCCTTTGTCTTAGCACAACACGCAAGCCTATTTTAAAGGTATTCTACACTGTCCTTGAAAACACATGACAAAAAAAAAAAAAACAAAAAAAAACAGGCAAATTAGTTCTACAATGTAACGCCTTATAGCACCATGTATCGAATATTCTTAACATTTAAAATTAATAGTAACATATGTTATTTACAATCCGATCCTAAGTTGTCATTACCCATGAAAAGTAACTGTTCCTCCTTTCACATACTTCCTCTTCCATCCATAACAACAAAAATACTATACCATAGCTGGTACTAACTCACAACATACAGAAAAGGCACATAAGACTAGAAAAACACATGTAATATTCGAGTTCTGCTACTATCATAATATGCAACCTAGTAGCGTTGTCCCAAAATCAGGTCACTAACCCGGCAAGACATTGAGAACGTGTGTGGTAAACTAAGCTCACTCGATGAATATCATTGATTTTTGTACTACCTGCGTGTTAAACTACAAATTTCTGAGCGTACAAGCCAAAGGTGTCTGTTTCTCGTCTAATTACAATATGGCTGCTATGAATTGTTACAAGAAAACGGAAAGGAAATATGTTTCACTCCGTGCCCATATGAGTCTGGTAGTTTACATATTGACTCAAATTTCAAATGCAGATGAAATCAAGTAATTATTTGTCACATACTAACTGACCAAAATTCTTTTGACTAAATACAACATGGTGGACAATGGAAAATTGTGTGCAAAACATATGAATATGCAGGCATGCTACATTCTATGCTCAGACAACAGAGTTATACATCCAGGTTATACAGAGATCAGTAATAGATATCTAAACTCTAAGGTCCCTCGGTAAGACTGCTTGGCCACCACAGATTTTTCTGGCTGAAGCAATCATGCTCATAGTGTTCACTACAGTAAGATGCTTCTATTACCTTGCTTATATATGCATGATACTTTAATGTATATTAAAAGAAATACAACCAATAGTAATACTAAATTTTTAAAAAAAAAGAACACTGGCTTACATCAACACACTGGTCTATACAAGAAAGGCACTTGTAACATGGCAACAAAACTTTTTAATAAGTTGCCTATTAGCAGTTTGCAAAATATAAATGTATTTGAAAGATCCATTAGAGAGTATCTACAGTACCACTGTTTCTATTCAGTAAGTGAATATTTGAACAGCATTGATTGTAGACCTATAGAAAAGTGATTTTTTAAAGTCACACTTCATAAATGATGTATCCTAATATTAACATGTAATACTACCTGTTAACGCTAAAATGTTATCTGTCATTTATTAGAGTGTAAGTCCAATATCATCCTGTACTCTGTACAACATATGATCCAAGGACTAAAGAAATCTATCTTCAATGATTCTTATTTTTTGGCCAATGTAACCGTTCCCACAGACAGAGTATTTTGTACACACCGGGTTTCCTCAATCCTAAATCTTCCTTTGCCGAGTCCAAGAGCGCTCTAACATTACTTAAGAGGTCGAAAAAGACATTTAATTTCATATCTTTTTAAAAGTCTGTCTATTATTGAAGACATTCTTCCAGCAAAAGGAACGGAAGCTAGTGATTTGCAAGTGTCTTCTTGTGGTTTGCACAAAGGTCCGTATTGGAAGGCATGACAGAACTGTTGGTCAGAATACCCATTCTGCTTGAACACAGCTCATTGGTGGTCGAGTTCTTTTGTCAAACTATCTGCATCTGAAGTGACAAAAATCTCTTCGTGCCAACGTTTGCAGAACATCACTGCGTTGGTAAGGAACATGAATGTTTCTTGTGTGCAGATAGTGGTCTGTATGTGTGGGCTTCCTATAACCACTACATCCCAGTGTGGCATCTTCCTTTCTGTACACCATGACGTTTAGGAATGGCAGCTTTCCATCCTTCTCTACCTCCATCGTAAACTTCATGCTGGGATTAAGACAATTAAAATGATCTAATAACGCTTCAGAGCATCTCTTCCATGTGTCCAGATAGGTGTTGAAGACGCTGTCTTCAGCACCATGTCTACAAAATCTTCCATAATAAGATTGGCGACTAAGGGAATGGTGGACATCCCATAGCCAATCTGTTAGCCTAGTCGAAATATTTGTCACTGAATAAAGATATGTAGACGTTAGCACATGGCAGCAAAGCTCCAATGTCCTGTCATCCAATTTCTCACCAATTAGCTGCAAGGGATCTTCCAGAGGAACCTGGGTAAAAAGCGTCATTAAGACGCATCTGCGAAGAGAGCAGGTCTTAACTGAGCACTCACTGCATTAGTTTTGCTACACCTTGATTCAAGTTCTTTCACTCTGTTGTCATCCTGTGAGAAAATACAACCTAGGTGATTGAAACTGTCTACCTGTTCTAACTTCGTTCCTGCTATTTGGCAATCAATCTGTTTCTTTTTTTTTTTTTTTTTTTTTTTTTTTTTTCCTCAGACATTACTTTCGTTTTGGAGATGCTGATATTCATATCATAATCCTTACACTTCTGATCAAGCTCTGAAATATTAGATTGCAACATTTCAATCGAATCTGCCATCACAACTAAGTCATATGCATATGCAATTCTTCTTATTTTGTTTTCACCTATTTTAATCTAGCCCTACCAGTCTACTGTTTTCACCATATGATCCATGAATAGTATGAACAACAGTGGCGATAGGTTACTGCTTTGTCTTCCCCCTCAAACTACACTGAACCATGAACTTAATTTGCTGTCTACTCTAACTGCTGCCTGACAGCCTACATAACGACCTTTAATTGCCTGTAGAAGTTTGCCTCCTGTTCCGTAATCTTGTAGAACTGTCAACAGCTTCCTCATACACTACGTTTATATGGAACACATCTTCCGGAAGACAGAAACCGATTTTCGTAAAACGATTTTCGCTGTCGTGTTTACATTGCATAGACTGTATTGGATTTCCTAGCCCACTTAATATGGCGGCTGAAAAACAGCTGATTCAGTTCCTGATTTAGTCAGATCAATCACTATTTTTCTTTAGTTAAATACACAGATTCATGTTCACTCTAATATTTATACTTTTATTTCACATTATAAAATATCACTATCAATATGTGCCGAAAATTCTTAAAGAAAACACAATCTGACAAGCCAAGAACGCTTCAAAAACGGTTGCGTTTACATCGGCACGAAACTCGATTGTGGAACTGGAAAACCGCTTTAGAGAAGCGGATTTCTAGAATCGATTTTGGAGTGTTTACATGACTAACCAAAAGTGGAATTGGGAAATCGGTTTACGAAATCCGGTTTTGGGTGCCCATGTAAACAGGGTGACAGGAACACAATCATAAGCCTTTTCTAGAACTTGTAGTGTAACGAGTTGCACTGCAAACCTACGACCCGACATATGAATGTCAAATATATTTATTTAGGAGATGTTAGTCGTCAGATATTTCTTTTCGATTTTTTGCTACTTTTCCGATAAATAGTGGATGATTTCCACTTGCTGTAGTGAATTAGAAGTTCCACGGACTGAAAAAGAGGGTACAGAAACTTTTATTATTCCGTGATGGAGTTTATATGTTCTGTGTATTGACATTGTTATTGTTATGTTATGTGGAGATGAGCTCAGAGGTAGAGGAACACTACAGGTGTAATTTGCTTCTGTGTAAAGTATGGAAGTGCCTCTTTGTAGTTAAAGGAGAGAATAAAAGGCTTGTTCAAGATTAAAAGTCGAGTTTGAGACAATTTATTTATAATATTTTTGTCTCTCTCTACTTCCTCACGCTGAAACAATCTTAGAGAAGAAATTCTGTCTTCATTAGGTGAAAACTAAAGGTATATGCTTGGGGTACAGACTAGCTGGACCTCTTATGGCATAATTGTATATAGGGAAGAAAGAAGAAAAGAAGAAGACTGAATTTTAATCTAAAAGAGTGACGTAGTATTGATCTTTATGGTCATCAACCAAGAAAATTCCCAAACAGCTCACAAATCTCCCAGCAGCACTACAAACAATAATACATAGATACCGTTCCACTCATAGCACTTCTCCATTATCTGCTGTAAACTGAAGACATGAGTCTCACAGACTCTAAGAGGCCTAAGGCCACACTGTTTTTAATGTAATTTGTGTTCAACTAACACTCCCACTCTCCTTTCAATAATATCTAAGTATATTTCCCCACATTGCTAATTGGAAAGGTATCTCTATACTTGTTACAATTTTTCTGTTTCCATGTTTGATAACTGGTGTGATTACTGCTTTCGTCTAGTCAGACGGAACCTGTTCTGACTCCCACACATTTTCTGTTATCCTGTGTAACCATTTGAGACCTGACATTCCACTGTATTTGACGAGTTCTGACTTAATTTCATCCACCCCATCCGCTTATTGCACTGCAATATATTGACCATTCTGTTCACTTCCTCAAATGTGATCCTGTCACCATCATCATTCATATCCCATTCTAGCTCAAAATCTGACACTTCATTTAAGTTTTCACCTACATTGAGAAATTCTTCAAAATATTCCCTTCATTTGCTCAAGGCAACCACAGGATTCACTGGCAGCTTTCCTGACTTATCCAAAACACTCATTAATTCCTTCTTCCCTCCCTTTCGAAGACTGCTAATTACTCTCCAGAATGGTTTTCCTGTTGCTTAACCCCTAATTTCTAGCTTATTTTCAAAGTCTTCCCATGATTTCTGCTTGGATTCTGCAATGATCCGTTTCACTTTGTTTCTTTCTTCGACATAAGTTTCTCTATCTGCCTGATTTATAGTATGGACCCATCTTTCTTTTTCTAGTTACAGGCTGCCTTGACTGTGTCATTCCAACAAGCTGTCTGCTTCATCCTACCTTTACACAATACTTTTCCAAGACATTCTCTAGCCACTTCTAGCAGTGAGTCCTTGTACCTTGTCCATTCCTCTTCCAATGACTGCAAATGACTACATTCAACTAACTGGCACCTTTTTGAAATCATTGTTAAGTATTTGTGCCAAATTTCCTTCTGGAGCTTCTCCACTCTTATCCTTCTACACTAGGACCTGATTTTCTGCACTTTTGGCCTCACAAAAACAATTTCACTGCATATTAAATAATGATCAGTATCGTCAAAGACCCCTCTGAAAATACACCTGTCCTTGACTGCCTTCCTGAATTCCTGATCAGTTATTATATAGTCAATGACAGATCTGGTTTTCCATCCTTCCCAACTGATCATGAATTCAGGTAGGAGATATGTGTGAAACAAAAATAATAATAATAAAATACTTTTAAAAAAAGTTTTAGTGCAGACCGTTGTAAATAGGTAAAATGCTGATCTTAAAATATTTCATGCATTTTTATTGTTTATTGTGAATCTATAAGGAAATCCATTGTAGAATAGGGTTTGGTTTTATTTAAACGTAGAGAAAGGACAATGTTAGCCATCTTGTGGAGTGTTCGGTTATCGGTATTTGTGCGTTTCATCTGTGTCAGTTAAACGTTGTAAAGACTTTGACCATATCAAAAAGAATTTTTCAGGATACTTTGATGACGACGTGCTGGTGTTTTATGATGTAGCTGAGAGGCCTGTGTCATTTACATGTTGTAAAGCCATGGAACATTTCTAAAATAATTTTCAGAGATACTTCGACTACGATGTATTCGTAATTGATGGTATAAGCCAGAGACTTGCTACAAAATAGGGCGTGAAAATGCCTGTTGGTCGCGAAATGTCTAATAATACTCTGATTGGGTAGAGTGCGAAATTGATTTCTATTATGTGTGATTATTCTGTCTGAGATTAGTGTAATAACTTCACTACAGCGATAGTGGGAAGACTCTAGGTTAAGAATATGATCATCTGTATGTTTGATTAGCGAAAAAAAATTTCCTTCTTAAATTAAACTCACCGTTCTGGTGTGAAAACTGCTCCACGCTAAATAAGTTTGTGTGATGTGAGAAATAAGATTTTAAGTCTTGAAGTTTGTGTTAAGACTGTCACAGACTTAAAATCTTATTCCTTGCACCACACAAATTTATTTGGCATGGAGCAGACCGTATCTCACACTAGAGTGGTGAGTTTCATTTATGAAGGTAAAAATCGTATCAAGGCTCGTGGTGATCATTAAAAATATATTTAGTTATAACAAACACCTGGTTTAAGAATCACAAAAGAAGATTGTATACGTAGACGAGACCAGGAGCCACCGGGAGATACCAGATAGATTTTATAATGGTAAGACATAGATTTCGGAACCAGGTTTTAAACTGTAAAACATACCCAGGGGCAGATATAGACTCTGACCATAACTTGTTGGTTATGAACTGTAGGCTGAAACTGAAGAAACTACAAAAAGGTAGGAAAATAAGGAGATGGGACCTGGATAAATTGAAGGAACCTGACGTTCTTAAGAATTTCAGAGGGAGCTTTAGGCAACTATTGACAGAAACGGGGGGAAATAAAACAGTAGAGGAGAAATGGGTAGCATTGAGAGATGAAATAGTGAAGGCAGCAGAGGACAAAATAGGTAGAAAGACAAGACCTACAAAAATCCTTGGATATCACAGGACATATTAAATTTAATCGATGAAAGGAGACAATATAAAAATGCAGTAAATGTAACAGGCAAAATGGAGTACAAATAACTAAGAAATGAGATTGACAGGAAGTGCAAAATGGCTAAGCAGGAGTGGCTAGGAGGCAAATGCAAGGATGTAGAAGAATGTATAAATATGGGAAAATAGATACAACCTACAGGAAAATAAAAGAGACATTTGGAGGTAAGACAAAACAGCTCTATGAAAATCAGGAACACAGATGGAAAACCAGTTCTCAGCAAAGAAGGGAAAGCTGAAAGGTGGAATGAGTATATAGAGAGGCTCAACGAAGGAAATGCGTAATATTGTAGGAAGGGGAGAAGAAGTAGTTGAGGATGAAATAGGAGATACTATACTGAGAGATGAATTTGACAGAGCACTGAAAGACCTAAATAGAAACAACACCCCTGGAGTAGATGACATTCCCTCAGAGCTACTGAAGTCTCTGGTAGAACCAGCCATGACAAAACTGTTTCACCTGGTGTGTAAGATGTATGAGACAGGCGAAGTACCCTCAGACTTTAAGAAAAATATTACAATCCCCATTTCAAATAAAGCAGGCGCAGAGAGGTGTGGAAACTATGGAACCATCAGTTTAATAAGTCATTATTGCAAAATATTAACACGAATTATTTACGGAAGGATGGAAATGCTGGTAGAAACTGACCTTGGGGAAGATCAGTTTGGATTCAGGAGAAATGTAGGAACGTGAAAGGCAAGACTCACTTTACGGCTTATCCTAGAAGATAGATTAAGAAATGGCAAACCCGCAAATCTAGCTTTTGTAGATTTGGAGAAGGCTTTTGATAATGTTGATTGGAATAAGCAGGAGTAAAATATAGGGAGCGTAAGATTATTTACAACTTGTACAAAAACCAGATAGCAGTTGTCGAGTAGAAGTGCATGAATGGGATGCAGTGGTTGGGAAGGGAGTAAGACAGGGTTGTAGCCTTTCTCCAACATTATTCAATCTGTACACTGAGCAAGCTATAAAGTAACGCGAGGAGAAATTTGGAGAAGGAATTAAAATTCAGGGTGAAGAATTAAAAACATTATGTTTTGCCAACGACAAAGTAATTCTGACAGAGACAGCAAAGAGCAGTTGGAAGAGCAGTTGAACGGAATGGACAGTGTGCTGAAAGGTGCATATAAGATGAACATTAACAAGAGCAAAACTAAGGTCATGGAGTGCAGTCTAAGAAAATCAGGTGATGCTGAAGGAATTAGATTAGGTAATGAAACAATAAAGGAGGTAGATGAGTTTTGTTCCTTGGGCAGTAAAATAACAAACAATGGACGCAGTACAGAGGATATAAAATGCAGTATGGCAATGGGTAGAAAAGGGTTCTTGAAAAAGAGAAATTTGTTAGCATCGAATATTGATGTAAGCCTAAGGAAGTCCATTCTGAAGGCATTTGTGTGGAGCATTGCCTTGTAGGGAGTGAAACATGGACGATAAACAGTGCGGACAGGAAGAGGATAGAGGCTTTTGAATTGTGGTGCTACAGAAGAAAGATGAAGATTAGGTGGGTGGATCGTGTAACTAATGAGGAGGCACTGAACAGAATTGGGGAGAAAAGGAATTTCTGGCATACCTTGACTAAAAGAAGGGATCGATTGGTAGGATACATTCTTAGGCATCAGGGATTGTGAATTTAGCGTTGGAGGGGAATGTGTGGGGAAAAAACCGCAGAGGAAGACCAAGAGATGGATACAGTAAGCAGATTCAGACAGATGTAGGTTGCTGCTCTTATGTGAATTTGAAGAGGCTTGCTTAGGATAGGGTATTGTGTAGAACTGCATCAAACCAGTCTCCAAACTGAAGACCACAACAACAACATTATTTTTTGACTGATAAGTATACCAAACGTTTGTGTGCTTTTTGTGAAGTTGTATCTATGGAAATGGGATGGGTACAGGAATGATCATGATGTTCAAGTTACGATTGGAGGATACTAACAGTTTTGTATAGGTGTTTAGTTACACTTACATGATATGTCTTGATGTGAAAGCAGTGGACATCAAGCTGTATTCACATTACATTTAGGTTTTATTAATTTTAGAAGGAGGTTCTCTTCTAGGTCGTGCATTGTTTGTGATTACATATTACCCCATTACCCATCATGTTCCACATCGGGTCATCAAAGGAGTTGACTTATGGAGTCGCTACCATTACAAGCAGTCTATGACCTAGCACGAGCTACTTTTTAAACATGTCCGTTGGCTGTTGCATACATCGTCTATACGAAGAGCGTAGTTGGTGGTGTTTTAAGTACTTTTGCACATACCTGTGATAGATGAAATTCTTTATTATTGCTTACATGAAAATTTTGTTTTGCATACCATACTAGCTGTAAATGTATTACATTACCTAGCACAGTGAAGCTGTATTATACAGTTATTTTACCTAGAGACATTGGCGAACAGAAAAGTTCTTTGGATAGTCACAAATATTTGGCTTTGGTTAGAATTGTTTTTTAAATAATTGTCAGTAAATGTACCTTGATTTTTTATCAACCCCTTCGTTTGCATATCAATGTAATGACAATTAGCGGTGAAAATTATACATGTTTCTTCCCATCAAAGAAAATTAGGTGATGGGTGGTCCTGACCAGGTTTGGAACCCAGACTCTTGATTCAGTGCCCCTACCTGACGCCCTCATCACGATCCCAATCGATCTACCGAAGAAAACGATGAAATTAATGCATATACTACTCCCTTGAATTTACAGGTATTTGTTTACCAGCTGAAAAATGCTCCTGCCAGAGCATAGAAAAAGCGAATATGTTCTCTGACACAAAAGTGTCGAACCAGCTGCTTCAATCCTTACGAAAAATTTTGGCATGCGAACATATTCGCGCACTTTTAGCGCATAACTTTGTAAATACTGTTGCCCAGTTAAGCCGTCGTAGTCAGTAATGTCGTCTCACTGTCAGTGTCTATATATGTCTCTGTCCGTTTGTTTGCTGTCCCTCCCACTGCCGCTTTCTGTGTGTCAAACTTTCAATGTCTTCATCCCTTTCCCTCGCGATTCTTCACTGCTGTCTGTTTCTGCCACTTTCGTGGTCTCTCTGTCCCACTGCCGTTGTCCCTTTCACTTCCTGTCCTGTTGCCAGTATCCTTTCTTTCTCACTTAGAGTCGACTTTCATTGTCTTCAATCACGATTGTCTCCTTTACACATATGCCCAAGGGGATGGTTTGCTTGGGGTTTGACCTGTAGAGCTAAAAACTTTAGCACACAGGTACTGGGGATGGAAAAAATTGGACAAATTGTTTCGTGCTATAGTATTGGAGAGCCGCACGCTCAAGCTTTATGTATGGTCTCCATTCGTCTTACTTTCCCACTGTTTTCCCTTTTGCTCCAATTGCTACTATCTGCATCTGTCTTACTTTGTTGTTGCCACTGTTCCTGACTTCCGACATCTCGTTTCGCTTCCCACTGCTGTTTTCATGCATATGTCTTTCTCATGAACTGCCATTTTCTCTGTTCCATCATATATGGCTCTCTCTACCTGTTGTACTGTCTCTGTCCTACTCACAATCAACCGACAAAAGCGCGAATATGTTCGCATGCCAAAATTTTTGGTGAGGAAGTCGGAATGAGGATTTAGGCAGCTGGTTCCACATTTTTCTGTCATTCACTTTTTCTGTGCTCCGGCAGAAGCATTTTTCAGCTGTTTCCCGTCTTTTTCCTGTTACATCAGAGTGTACTGTTTATATAACATGAAATCAATAGTACTTTATAAAAATTTACGATGATTTGTAACTTCTATAAATGTTATCGGTGAATAAACGGCGACTAGAAACACAGGTTCGTGATCTCCAAACCAAAAACCCTTGCTGTACGTTCCCTACGTTAGTTAAAACCATAATTACACGTCATACCGGATATTACATGCGTATTTGTCGTGATTATGTGTGTTAACTTGAAGTCTACAGATCTCGGTAATGGGTAGTATTATTGGAAAAACTTCAAAGCTTTCCAGAATATAATATTAGAACGCATTGTAAAAATTTGCCATGAATAGAAGTGTAGATTTGCCAATGCACACAGTTGGATCTTTTGATACCAAAAATTATTATTTTTGTAGCATATCGCGATAACGAATACACTTTTCCAAAACAGGAAACGTATTTTCCAGATAAACACCTAAACAACATACACATAACATTTTAGTCATTTCCTATTACTCAAGATACGTTACATCACAATCAGAAATAGCGTTTTGGAACCTATTACTTTAACATGCTATCATTCACGGACCGATATCTCAAGAATCACATAAGATAACATTCTGCTCTGAACTTTAAATAAAATTTCGATATGTTATATACATTTCATACGCAGCTATGTGTAACCTAAAAGCAACCATACGAGAAGTCCACACAATGTGTTTTTACCTGTGCAAACTCTTTAAAATATGTTGCAATAGTTCACTAAACCAGATGCTGCATATTAACTGTAAAGTAAACGAAAACAGAAATCATCCCTTCATCGACCGAAGATTTCAATCTTCAAAATGTACAAAAATCAAGACTACCTTTTGTCAAATCGCTTGGTAAGTTTCAGAGCTGTCCGAACGCCATATTTCTAGCAAAATATCGCGGTTTTTCGGCCGTATCATGCTAACGGACTAAGATTTACGAAAACTGAAAAATGACTTTATAAATAAATGTCTACAGGATGTATTCTAAATATTTGATCAATTTTCTATGGTTATTTATTTAGACATTTGCGATTCACAGTGCTAAAACGGTTAAAAATTTGGTTTTGTTATTTTGTGCAAAACTATAATAAGTTTTAACCTCTGAATAACAGAAGAGGACCCTAAATGTAGGATCTGTGATGACAGTGATGAAACTGCATCACATCTAATCTTCGAATGCATTGCATTGGAGAGTAAAAGGCACAGAACATTTGGGACAACCAGACCTGTAGAAATTGTGTCTAATAAAGATCTGGTAAAGGGACTCCTTGCACTGTTCAGGGGCATTGGTTGGCTTCACTAGACATACAGGGAGCGATACCGCACAATAAACTTAGTTTCGGTGCAGGCAGTGGCGGGTTGGACCAACACTGTTTTGGCTTCCCTGAAAAAATCAAATCAAATCAAAATCAACCTGTGGATCTCGGAGACGGATAACGATATCGAAAAAATTTAAAAACGGCATCGAGACTATCATCATAAGAACATATAGTAAAAATTTCGAAGATTTGCAATGAATAGAAACTATCGAAGTGACCATCCCCACAATTGGTTTTTCTGGTTACCCAAAAATCATGGTTTTTTTATATTTTCTCAGGAACCGCCCATGAATGAATGGTGCTTTTGTAAGCCGTTTAAAGCCCACCATAGACTACAGGTCATGTCAAGAGAACTGATTTGCTCAATTTGGATGGGCTCCAGGAAGTGTGTAACTTTGAAAATTTTGACGATGTACTGTATGATAGCTATAGTATACCTATTCTTCTAATATGTTCACAAATGATCACTAGGCCAAGATCTGTCCAGAACACTTTACCCCTTCACTCTGAGATAAATAGTACCTGAGATATGGGCCCCTGAAAAATCGCAAATTTGCATGCGCCGTTTACGAATATATTAACCCTTTCTTTACCAGCATTGCTTATAAGCAACATCACCTTTCTGTAGGTCTGGTACGTACAATATCGCATGTAACCATTCTTTTCAACTGTTTACTTTAAGCTTCATGCCAGTAGTAACTGTTGTTGACAATAGATTGCGTGAACTCACGAGCAGAAAGCGGAAAACAATTGTTGGAAATTAGGATTTGCTGCAGTCCACATAGTCCTGTACTGACGGTAAAAACCATCTAAAATGCGTGACTTTTACACTTTCGTTTTCTGTGAAATAATTTTCATACACTGTGACAATCCTTCCTCCTTCACTACTTCATTAATATTTCTTGCACAATAATTTACGTATAAGATAAACTGAGAAAAATGTTATGATGCTTCTAAGCAACAGTGGAGTTCAGTGGAAGTTCCTTAATTTAGACCTCCCTTTACAAATCCATGTGGATAGGTGCTTTAAATTTTGCTTTACAGATGTAATTTCACAATCTAGGTCGCTGTTAAACAATGCGTCATTACATCTGACTTTTTGACTGACGCGGACCTAGAACATATAGTGAATTTACCTGACGATGAGTTCATTTCATACACTGATATCCAAGACGGTGATTTATCGGGCATTGGGGATAAAGATGATACTATTTAAGTAGTTGAAAGTTCTAAAGCCCTTTCTGAAAGAGCCATTATGAATATCATTCATAACATGGAAAAGGGGGACAGGGCTGATATTTAGGCAATTAGAGAGGAGCAAGAAAATGAGAATGAAATTCCAGAGGTAAGGATAACTGTCAGAAGTAACAAAACTGATTAATTATGTAATTATAAGTGTAATTACATAACACAGATGTTGGTTTATTGAATTTCAGGTTGATTTATTCAGAAGTAACGAACTTTCAGAGTGTCAGCAAGTATAGGTATAAGCAACCGAAACATAAATGAAGAAGCTTCATCTACGCATGAGCAACATCATAAGGTGCACAGTAGATAGAAGCATACTGACTATACATTTAGAAAAGCTGATTTTGTGGTCCATGGTACAGAATGGAGAGGATCACTACCACAACCACCAGTAGAAGAAATGACACCACTGGAGTATTATAAAGCATTTGTGAATGATGATGATTTTGAACTCATTGCTGAGCAGTCAAACATATATGCTTTGCAGAAAGATTCGTTTTCTTTGCAGACTACCAAAATGAAATACATATTCTGCATATGAAAGGAAATTCATTGATGTGCCAAGACCTTACATTGTGGAAAAATGTAACAAACATATGAGGGCATGGATCTTGCAGACATATTGCCAGAGCTCTACCGCATCAAGCTGAGATCATGGAAGTGGTATATGCGCATTGTTTACTGGTGCTTGTCTGTAGCCACTGTCAATGGATGGTTACTCCATCGACGTCATATGATAAATGTAGGACAACCACAAAGATGTCAGTTTTGCAGTTTCAAGCTATTATAGCTGCAGGTCTATTGCTTGCGAGAAAAACAGCTTCCCAAAACAAGAGAGGAAGACCAAGTTCTGAACAAATGATAAATACTCCTCCAGCAAAAAGAAGTGTATGTAGAGCTCCAGTCACGGATGTGCGTTTTGATGGTTTTCATCAGTTTGCAGATATGCTGGAGAAGAAAAGCCGGTGTAAAGTGTGCATCAAGAACACTACACAAATTGTCTGCACCAAGTAAAAAGTACATCTATGTTTAACTGTAAACAGAAAGTGTTTACACATCTTTCGTGGAAAATAATTATGTTTCACAAGGATACATAACAAGAAGTATCAGCATACAGTAATATGAGACAAAAATGATATGTGAAAGTTGAACTGTGTAATGAGTCATATTTTTATTAATATATATATAGGCAAAAATTTGTTATTTATTTAATGTAAAATTGGACATTTATAAACTGTAAACAATAAAAATGCTATGACTAGACTTCTAAGCTCTTAAATGTGACGACTAAGCCAACATTTAGCTAAAATAAGCTTATGTTTATTGGAATTTGTTTCTACGGTAACATTGCCTATAAGAACCAATGTTGCTTAAAAGCAACATTAAATGATTTTTTAAAAGAACATTATCATAAAAAGATTTCGACATATTTCACATTCATACTTCTAACCAAGTGTAAAAACATGGGCAAATATTTTTTTCTCAAAACTTCAAAATTCGGTAAAGAAAGGATTAATACCATGCACTGCTGTGCGTGGTATGACAACAGTTGTTAAACGTTGCTTACGAACAGCAAGAAACCTACTGTTGCTCACTGACGGTTTCCGAGAGAAATCGAAATGTTCTTTCCAGAAAAACTGTTAATGCAAAAACAATGGATGTTGAAATTAATTAGATATGCAAATTATGAATAAAACAATAATTTGGAGCTGTGGTGGATGGCCTGCGGACAGGTGCGGGCGATATTGTAGCTCAAGTGCCCAGTTGTGGAGGTGACAAAGTTGTTTAGGAGACTCTTGTAATAAGTGGAAGAACATGTTTGAAGTTATCAGTCATTATTACAGGTAACTGCATTGTCCAAAGTGCAGTTACTTGTTATTTGTCATTCGTCCTTAACTTGTTATTGTTCTACTTAGTGCAAGTATATGTTCAATGTAAATCATCCTGTCCTTCCTGCAAGTGCACTATTGTTCGTGTTGTCCTTCCGGAAAATGCGCTATTGTTCGAGTGTGGAGGGTTGGGGGGCGGGGGGGGGGGGTAATGGTATCTGAATTAGATTTGAAACTTTCTGGCAGATTAAAATTGTGTGCCGGAACCGGGACTCAAACCTGGGACCTTCGCCTTTCGCAGGCAATCGCACTACTGACTGTGTTATCCCAACACGACTCACGATGCCGCCACACAACTTTACTTCCGCCAGTACCTCGCCTCCGACATTCCAAACTTCACAGAAGCTCTCTTGCGAACCATGCAAGACTAGCACTCCTGGAAGAAAGGATATGGTGGAGACATGGCTTAGCCACAGCCTAAGGGATGTTTCCAGAAAGAAACTTTCATCTGCAGCAGAGTGTGCGTTGATATTAGACTTTCTGGCAGATTAAAATTGTGTGCCAGAACCGGGAATCGGTAGCACAGGCGGTAGTGCGCTTGCCCGCGAAAGGCAAAGGTCCCAGCTTCAAGTCCCGGTTCCGGCACACAATTTTAATCTGCCAGAAAGTTTCATATCAGCACACACTCCGCTGCAGAGTGAAAGTTTCATTCTCAATTAGATTTATTTATTTATTTACATCCTCAAATCTTTGAGATACATATATTACACCATAGATGTTGGACATGATTTCACAAATTTGATCTTTGTTTCATGCTTGACATGTGATACCATACAATACGGTACTATAAACTTCCTACCATATGGTACTTTAACACTATAATTTTCACATGCTTATCATACAATACAACAGACAGACGAAACAATAATCTTGATGCAATTTTACATTCTTCACATACAGTATATATACATTACAATAAACTTGATACAATTGGCCACTTTTACACTCATAGTTACATGCTTAACACGTTCACTGCGGTCACCAATGTGGTCCGCTAACGCTCTACGCAGACGCCTGTAAGCGCACATGCACTGCGAGCTGAAATCAGACCCCTGCGAAACCTGTAATATTGAAAGCGAATATAATGTCTGGACAAGAGGAGGTGCTAAGCTGCATGCCGATTATGTGATAAATGCTGCAAACTCTCTGACTTATAAGCGTCATATGCATTTATTGCAAACTGAGAAGAAAATTAAATTCAAACATACGATAAATCCGGTTCATTGAGAAAGAATTATACTGAACACACCAAAAGTTTCATCAAACAGAGAAAAAGAAACACATCTCATCTGCAATGTGGTGCTATGGTAACCTAAACCCATATAACAAATTTGCAAGGTTTATAGGCGATGTTTTTTATAGCAAACCACTAAAGACGAAGACACACAACTGCAGACAGGAAAATGTTAGGTGACGTTTTTTGGTGACCTGTACTAACACGAGTGCACAGCCAAACTAACTAAACTGTGTACTCTGCTAGGGCGCCACTTATAAGGGTCGGCAGCTCTGGCGTGTTGATCGTGGAAACCCTTATAAGCGTCAGCCGCAGCAAACATGTTAACATACAATGAAATACACTTATAAGATAAGTCATTCTTTCACTCTTATTTCCAGTTTTTTTATATACTTATTATCTGGGAGATGTGCCGAATGCTTACAAGACTTAGTTTTCAAGATACTGTGATATTGAGTAAAATCACTTTTCCAAAAGATATGAGGTCGCCCTTTTTGTATAGGAGCACAACTTTTGCTGTTTTTAGCTACTGTGGGAAGATACCACTGGATAATGAAGTTATTTCATACTTTGTATCTACCAAACGGTTGAGTATTTGTTCTGCTGACATCTTTATAATATAGTCTGGCACATCATCAACTCCTAATGTTCAAATGTTTGTATAACTTATAGGACTTAACTAGGGGGTCATCAGTCCCTAAACTTACAAACTACTTATGAACTAGCTAACACTAAGGACGGCATAAATATCCATGCCCGAGGGGAGATTCGAAACCCCGACTGTAGTGGCCGTGCAGATTGTGACTGGCGCGCCGCATTCCCCTCAGCCACCACGGCCGACTCATCGACTCCGGTAGAATATTTATTTTCAAGTGACTTAAGCCCTTTTTAAGCGATGAACGAAAGTGAACAAGATAGATAATAGTATACTGAAGCGCTCCTAGCATACTAGTCCTGAACTACAATCTCATGCAAGATCTTGTGGCAGAGTGTTTAGACGATAAACATAATTGAACAGTAATATCCGATGTTGAAAGTGAGGCTATGACTGGCGATCTGTTATGTAGGAAGTCATAGTTTAATACTGGAATTGAGGAAACAATGCTAAATGTTATTGACAGCCTAAGAAAACCTTGCAATCTATGTTTTTGGCCAACTGAGTGTGGTAAAATTCTGGGAAGCGAAACAGCATTTCAAAACATTCACATCTATTTTCAAACGAAAAAAAATAAACTTATGAACACAACAATATTTATAAGAGCATAAATAGACATTCTTTACTTTATCTACTACGATTTGCCCCCTGACATTGTTAATAATTTCATGCACAACTGAATTTTTGTCCTTCATTTGGACAGTCTTTTACATTTAAAATGCTATTTAATGGAAATTGCATAATCAAATTACAATCTTATTCAAATAAACAATTGGCTTCACTTTTTTCTGTTATAATATTGCAAAACATAAACTATTTTTCGGTTTCAGATGTACGACCTCGCTTTTCGGTGGACGATAATTGAGATAAATATTGAAGTCGTCATGAAACATTTGCAATTTACCGTTAAACCAAAGTATAATAATAAAATAAAGATTAATAACACAAATTTGTATGCAAACCGTGTAACTGTCGACTACAATATGAAAATCGCGTGACGAAAATAGGTTAACTTCCAATGTCAGCAGATGACCGTTCAATCAAAACAATCTTCTCGATAAAACTTAATGTGACGTTGATGTTAGGTGACAGTCTAGTGACGGACACTGTGAATGCCGTCATTAAAACTACAATTTGGAATACATTCTGATCATAATCTTCGACATTACACAAAACATACGTAAATACGAAGGAAAATGGCGGACTAACTGGAGCGATGACTGCAGCTGACAGCTGCTAGCTCGCGCATGCACAGTGAACCCACTAGTACCGAATTTAGAACTGGCCCTATTTCGTTATCGCTACGATTATCCCGAGTCGATACTAGCGCGATGATACTAGTCGAGCCGTTCAAATGACAGACGGCCGCCATTAACGCAACTTGTTATCAATCTATTACAAGTTCGTTGATCGTCTAAAACGAGCTTCAATGGTGTGTAACAGTTCTTCCCTGCTTAATGGTCGAATAAATATGGATGCACTGTTTATACCTATTTGAGAAATATTCTGGAATATTTTGTTAGGTGTTTTTCGCTATTGTTCCCTCACCAGCTATATTGGTGTAGTAAGTATTGAAGTGGTTAGTAATTAATTTTGGATCAGTGATCTCATTGACAGTGTGTTTTTGTGTGTTGATTCATTCCCAGTAAGTCACTGTACTGTGATACACATGGTCTTAGTTTTGTTTGCTGATTCTATGACAAATTTGTTAATGTCTCTTAGTTTTGCTTCCTTTATGACACGTTTCGGAATTAACTTGTATGTGTTGAAGTAGTTTGCAAATTCAGGGCTGCTATTTGTTTTTGACAGTGCAAAAAGTTAGCGTTTTCTTTTGCACGATACTTTAAATTCTGGCGTGATCCATGTGTTGGATCTGATGTAATTTCTGCGGATTACCTTCTTTTTTGGAAAAGTCATTCCCAAGCAGTGCCTGTAAATTTCCAGGAAGTTATCCAGCTTGTTTTCTGTGTTAGGACTGATGTAGATTTTATCCCTTAACTGGAAGTGCTCAATATTTTGTTTTCTGTATTTTTTTTTTATAGTTGATATTTCCGATCCTCAGATAAAAATTGTGTTCACATAAAGTCAGCAACTGTGCACTGTGGTCGCTGTAGCTAGTATTAAAATTTTTTGAACTGTGCATATTTGTGTTAACAAAAATTTGATCGATAAGTGTAGAACCAGTTCTTGTTATCCGGGTAGGAGAATTTATTGTAGGACATAGGTTGTTATCATTGATAATGTTCAGGAATTCTTTACTGTTTTTAATACAATATCAAGTTTTTTTAAAGAAGATGTTTATATTGCTATAGGGGCATCTCTAGACACATGTAATAACAACTTTTTCTGGTGTTATTTCAATAGTTGAAACCTCAAAGAGTTTTTCCATTACCTATCTGGTTTGCATAATCTAATGTCTTATTAGTTGAAACTTCAAAGTGTTTATCATTACCTATCTGGTTTACATAATGACTTATAGTCTATGTTATATCTTACATAAATACAGCTTCCTCCAAGCTTTGATACTGTTCTGCAAAAGCAGTTTGCCAGATCAAAGTCAGGTAAATTTAAGTACTGAAAGTTGTCTTTTTATAGCCAATGCTCACAGAACTGATACTTTCCTCCATTCACTGCTAAGAAGCACATTTATTTCATCCTGTTAGTTTGTTAAGGACTGTACATAAAGGTTGCTAGCCTTATTTGTCCAGGGCCCTACTGGGTTTTACCACTAACGGTTGTGGGGCTAATCAGTGGATTTGGCATTCTTTGCCGTCTGAGCACAAAGGCGACGACGACCACGATGTCCGAAATGCCCAACCGTATTCCAAAGTAACTGGTATCTCAACTATTAGGACCACTTACTAGGATAAAAACGAATGAGCGAGCCATGCTGTACACACTGAAAACCACCTCAACCGAAATAAATAGGGTATCAACCACCTAAAAGCACTGTAAAAATATGGGCCTGAGAATCAGGCTTTAGCGCCTTCCATTGAATGGAATGGTAACAACCAGATGCGTGAATAAAATGTAAAACAGTAGTAGCCATGGAGGCATTGTCACCTAAAACTGAAGGTAGCGCATCAGGTAGATTAAAGAACTGCCTCAAAGCGGCTAAAAGCGGACAATCCAACAGTATGTGGACCACTGTCAGCAGGGCGCCACAACAGCAATCTGCTGGGCCCTCTCGACGCAAGAGGTGGTGTGAGTTAACCACGAATGGCCAATGCAGAGTCGGCAGAGTACAACAGAGTCCCTATGAGAGGCCCGCAGGGAGACCTCCACTGCACGGAGCTTATTCAGTGCGTTCAATTCAGGCCACTCAGTATTCCAAAGTCCCAGTACCTTCCGATTGAGCACCGTTCGTAGATCTCTCTTCTGGAGGCCGATTTCTAGGATGGCTGAGATGGTAGCATGCTTCGCCAGGTGCTCGACGCAGTCGATCCCAGTTATGCCAATGTGGCCTGCAGTCCAAAGGAAGATCACAGTGCGACCAGATTTGCATTGTCTGTATAAAGCGTCCTGAATTGACCGTACCAAAGAGTGTTTTGGAAAGCACTGGTCAAGGGCTTGCAAACCGCTCAGGGAGTCAGTACAGATAACTACAGACTCCCCGGGGCAGGCTCTGAGACGATCAAGGGCCTGCCAAATGGCGACGAGTTCCGCTGTAAACACGCTACTCCCACAGGGCACTGAATGTCGTTCAACATGCTGACCATGGGTATAGGCGTACCCAGCATGGTATCAACTAAGGAACCATCTCATATACAAATTCAGCACCAAGGAACAAATCGAGAAGGGCCAGGAACTGGAAACAGAGAGTTATTGGTGCAACAAAGGCTTTGGAGTCTTGGGACAAGTACAACCAAAGCTGGATGCTAGGAATGATCCAAGGAGGAGTATGAGAACGGTACTGAAAGGTGAGAGGGATGCAAAGGGACTCTAGGGAAGAAAGAAGGTAACGAACACTGACAGCAATCGGGAGATTCAACCTCGGCCGTCGTCGTGGGGAAGGGAGTGTGACAACTGGGAAGAGGAGCCTGCAATTTGGGTGGTGAGGTAAGGCTTGACGGGCAACTTACGAAGCCATCAGCCGTTGCCTCCTGAATCGCAGGGGGAGTACCCCAGCCTCAGCAAGAAGGCTTGTCACAGGACATGTACAGAAGCCCCTGTTGCTAAACGGATGCCACTGTGATGGACCAGATCGAAGACCTGCAGTGCAGATGGAGCTGCAGAATCATACACAAGGCTGCTATAAACCAGGCGTTACTGGATATGTGACTTATAGTGGTGCAGTAAAGTGGGGCGAGCATCTCCCCAACCTTTGTGGCTGAGGCAGCGGAGGATGTTTAAGTGTCGCCAGTAGTTTAGTTCAGTTGGCGAAGATGTGGCACCCAAGTCAGCCAGGCATCGAAGAGCATGCCTAGGAAGCGGTGGGTCTCCTGAACATGAAGGGGTTCATCATTCAAATATAGCTCAGGGTCTGGTTGAGGTACCCGCCGACGACAAAAGTGCATGACGCAAGTTTCCTGCGCCAACCATGAGGAGAGGCCCAAGACTGGGCCTTTCTGATGGCCCCCTGCAACCGCCGTTCATTGACGCCAATGCTGCCTTAACTAAACTACAGGCAAAATCGTCAGCAAACAAGGAAGAAGAGACAGAGGTTCCTACTGCCACAGCTAGACCGTTAATAGCAATTAAAAATAATGGCACATTGAGAACGAAGCCCTGTGGGACACTTGAAGGGAGCTAAGAGAGGTGCCAACCCGAATCTGAAAAGAGTGGAGCGAGAGTAAGTTCCGTATGAACGTCGGGAGTGGACCACGTAAGCCCCATTTGTAAAATGTTGAGAGGATATGTTGACCCCAGGTTGTATCATATGCCTTGGGAGATCAAAAAAGACGACAACAAGATGATCTCGGCGGGCAAAAGCTGTGTGTATAGCTGACGCCAGGGATAGGAGATTGTCGATAGTAGAACAGCTCTGGCGGAAGCCTCCCTGCTATGGGGCCAGGGGACCCCAATCCTCAATTATCCTCATAAGCTGGTGACTCACCATACGTTCGATGATCTTACACAGAACGTTGGTAAGGATGATAGGGCGGTAACTCTCAGCCTCCAGCGGATCTGCGCCTGGTTTCATGACTGGAATGATGGTACTTTCACACCATTGTGACCTCCTGTACAGAGTCGATTGAAAAGGCCGAGTATTTGGCGCGAAAAGTCCGCTGAGAGGTGTTTCATTCTGTTCGTGACTTTTCTCCACTGTGTGGTCGTTTGTACATCTGTGACTATGCTTCAACTGTTCGTTTCCTTATTGACAGTTCTGCTGCTGTATTAAATGGCTACTGGTCCTCTGTGCACTCACAGTGCTACACTTTGTACTGTCTACGCTACTGGTATGTTCAAATATTTTTTATGCTTTAGGGACATAACTGTGGGGTCATCAGTACCTTATACTAAAGATGATACAAACATCCATGCCTGAGGCGAGATTCGAACCCCCGATCATGGCGGCCGGGCAGACTGTGACTGGCGCGCCACAGACCGCTTGGCCACTGCAGCCGTCAATGCCACTCGGCTGCTGTGTGCAGATTCAATGACTTTTACTCTTTGCATGTCACCAAAGTATAAACTTTTGTGGAATTTTTTGGTAGCAGATGTGTCGGAACCGATTTTAGGCATTATAAACTTTCCCTGATGATGTACAGTGTTCGGTGTTTCACCACCTCACAAACACTCATTTTTCTTGTGCTTCGTCGAAATATGACACTTGCTCTGCTAACACACCAATTGTTCCCAAGTGTTTTCAGACTATCGAAAAGTTCAACGCTGTTTTCAAAGTTGTGTTGCGGACATGAGCAAGTGTTCAAATTGTACTGTGAAAGACATGACGTTGTTTGTGAGTGCTTCAATAATATTAAACAAGCTGTCTGCATCGCGAAAAGGAGGACATCGTCCGCCACCTCGCAGTCACAGAATCGCTGCTGGCGTCCATTCTGAATCAACTTTCGTCTCTGCAGTTGCGTCGGAAAGAAAATCACTCCAATGTTAGTATGAGTGTCACCTCAATACATGTTCCCAGTGCCGTCGCGCCCACGCACTGTGTAAATACTGTTTGTGACAGTTTTCACCCTCCATGTCCCTCATATGTGGACGTTTGTAAACAGACAGTTTCCATGCTAACGCCTCGCTTGGACGCTCGGCCTGTACGGTGCCCTACTCTGAAGGCGACCTCAGACACTTCCTTCTCCTCTCACGTCTTGCTATCGTCACTTGTTTCCGCTCCACCAGTCGAACTGTCTGCTACTGCAACACGCCCGCCTCCACCAGCTAGTGGCCACCAGAGGAACTCTCCAAAGCACCTGTGGCTCACCCAAGTAAACCCATGACCGGAATAGTAACGTCCCCAACGCCTCGCAACTCGCTTCTTCGGCCACAAACGCTGCAGAGTACCCCCCTCCCCTCCTGCTCACAGACTCCACGTGATTTGTGTCGAGCCGTGGCCCCTCTCTCGGTACCAGCCCAGCCCATCACAACGAACAACTGCTAGTGTAAACGAAGCCTTCCTGCCGCTTCTCATGGTGTCTCAGTGGTTACGAACGGCACGGTTCAGAAACTACAATTTCTTGATGGTCCTCTCATCTCTAGCAAACCATGCCGTCTTAGCCTGGAGAAATTGGCGGCCATCAAAGAACAAAATGCAGACCTCTTAAAGTCAGATATAATTGAGCCCTCATCTAGCAGCTGGTCGCCTCCCATTCATTTGGTGCTCAAGCAAGACAGTTCAAGGCATATGTGCGGAGATTACCGCAGGCTCAATGCTCGCCCCCTAATAGACAATTATCTTATTCTGAACAGTGTTGACTTCACACAGACTCAGGGAGGCGCAAAAGTGTTCTAGGTTGTGGACTGCAAATGTGCTTACCACCAAATTCCTATGGCTCCTGAGGACATTGAAAAGACTGCTATCACTACTTCCAAAGGTTTTTTCTACTTCCAGTTCATGCCTTTTGGCCTAAAAAAGGTCATTCAGACTTGGCAGCGGTTTATAAATGAGCTTTTATTTCCCCTGAAGTTTTGTTTTGCATACCTTGATGACATTTTAAATCCAGTAACTCGTTTGATGAGAATAAGAAACATTTACAAACGCTTCTTGACACCATGGCTGCAGCTGGCATCGAACTTAATGACAACAAACGCCAACTACATCAGAGTTCAGTGCTTTTCCTCGGCGTCACGGTTTCTGCCGATGGGATAACCCCCTTCCAGAAAAGACTGACCATGTCAGGAACTTGCCACCTCCCACATTACGTCGTCTCCGTGGCACCATTAATTACTATAGACGACACTTACCTGGTACTGCCAAGCTGCAAGCCCCACTTACCGACGCCTTAGTTGGCAAACACACCTCTGGCAATCGGCCTGTTCCCTGGACGAATGCTATGTCTTCATAATTCTCGGCTCTCAAGCTCAAAGACCTAATCGCTCAAGATGTCACTATTGCTCACCTGCATCCTGATGCTGAAATTTTTATTACCACTGAAGCGAGTGACACTGCCATCGGCGCAGTTCTCAGCCAATCTCTCGATGGTGTCACATCTTCTTTGCATTTTTTCTGAAAGAAACTCAATGCTCAAAAGAAACACTCTGCCTTCGATCGAGAACTCCTGGCCATCTGTGAGGAGGCCATCAAACATTTCTGCTCTGCTATAGATAGCCGTTCTTTCTACGTTCTCCCTGACCACAAACCTCTTGCGGCTGTTATCACTAATTCTCTGGTGGACCACTTACCCATGGGTTCCACTATTTCGACTAATTTCTCAGTATACCACGGACGTCCGCTACATCAAGGGCACGGTCAATGAAGTTGCGAATTTCCTCTCACGCATTGATGCAATTTCTTCTCTCCTGGACCTCTCTCAGCTCGTCACTCTTCAAGCGACTGACGATGACACTACGTAACTCTCTCAGTAATCTTCCTCTTCTTTACGGCCTATCCGCACCACCTTCCCTGGTGTATTGGACGAGGTTTGGTGCGATTAATCCAAGGGCACTCTATGCCCATACATTCCTCGCTGCCTCAGGCGCGAGATCTTTAATAAATTACAGTCTTACTCATCTGGAGTAAAGATCTCCACTACTTTGGTCACGGAACGGTTTATCTGGCGAGACACAAAGTGTGATTGCCAAGCCTGGGCTCTTGCCTGTATTCCCTGCCAAAATCCAAAATTCATACACACACCTCCCCTGCTCTGGGCTATTTCTCCATTCTGTCCTCCGATTTGGCTGACCTTTTGTCATAACAACTGACCAGGGCTGACAGTTCGAGTCTTCCCTTTTTCAAATCTATGCAACCTTTTTTGGCATCAGATGCATTCATACATCAGGTTATCACCCCCAAGGTAACTGCCTAGTTGAGCACTGGCACTGTACTCTAAAGGCGGCTCTCATGTTTCATGACACTCTTTGGGTACACGCTCTACCTTTAGTCCTCAGTCTGCACACCACCTACAAACCAAGGCTCCATCGCGGTTTTTGTCTATGGACAAACCCTGTCTCTCCCTGGCGATTGCGTCCAGCCATTCCTCCTCCCTCCCCCCCCTGATCTTCCATCCTTTGTAAACCATGTCCGCCTGTACTGCTCTAAACATTCCCTCCCTCCACCAGCCAGTCACTCCCCTCCTGCCCATCATGCCCCTTCAGTCCTGGCGATGTGCACGCACAAATTCCTCTGCAATGACACTGTCTGTTCCCCTCTTCAGCCCCCCATATTCTGGTCCTCACTGAGTCCTGAAGAGGGGTAACAACACCTTCACCATTTCCCTCAATAATGTTCCCATCAACAGGATCAAAACTGCATACATTGAACCCGTCTCTCCTCGTCACCTACCAGACTCTTCCGCCCCTTACCCCACCCCGTCAGCCACTCGCTCCTCCCCTCTGATTGCTACTCTGCACCTTTGGTCTTTTCGCCTGCGCCCATCACGTTTTCATGGTTCTTCCCTCTCTCCTCTTCCCTGAACCTAAGATTCGTCATCCCCGTTCACCCTCTTCTGGCCATAGACATCGCCATTTCACGACCTCTCAGTTTTCATCCTCTGTCCATATTCCTCTGCTTCCTTTCTGCGCCCCCACTTACACCAACGAGTGGCAGCTCCTTAGACATATACTCATTCCTGCCACCGTCTTCTCATAAGTCGTCTGAGCTTCCCTGCTTCCATCTGCAGAGGTGCATGTCATCGCGCTAATGGGCCCTACAAACCTGCCCACATGTCCAGCCCACCGCCCTCGGCATCTCAACAACGTTGTCAGCATTCCAGTGACTCATCGCCACCCACATACTTCATTGGCATTGGACACAGTCGAGCTTTCTATCACTCAGCTGTCCTGGTCTCCTAGCACTCTCAAGATGTACTCCGCACTAGGGGAGGGGGAGGGAGGGGGCCTCTATGGCGACCACTAGATCGCCGAATCGAGAAAATAGTGTATGACATGTGTTTACAGCTGGCATCTTTGGGGCCACAGCTTCCCTGTGCCCACCAGCCATATTGATGTTCAGTCTGGATTGTTCATAATAAAGTGTAAGTTAAAGTACATGAGGTTATTATTGGGGCTCCAACCTTGTGTTAAACCCATACCATTTTCACAGTGTCATCCCGTCTGTACCATAATTTTGTCTAAAATGTCACATTAATTCTTTTCCTCAACCTATTAGGTCAGATAATTGATATCCAATGACTAAATTTAGACTTTGGGCTACAAACAAGTTGCCTTAATATCTGTTGTTTTTATTATAACTTCTCCTGTTTTCTTGTGATTTTAAATCGTTGACCTACATACTAAGACAAATTATCATATTGTAATTGTTACCTACAGTGGCGTATCAAGGATTTTGGTCTGGGGGAGGGGGGGGCAGATGTCATAAAAACATTGTATTGTAGACTCGCATCAAAATTGTGTTTTTTAACCCTTTAGTTTGTCATTTTGTTGTGGTAAATGCTAAAAAAATAAAAATAAAATAAACTGACATGTAGCGATCTCTTTTAATTAACATATCACACTCAAAATATCTGAAAAAAAACTGTATGTAGTTTATTTTGGTATACAAAGATCTTTAAACTTCTTCACTTTAAACTGAGCCAGTTGGCCCAGTGGCAACACACTGGACTCACATTCGGAAGGATGGTGGTTCAAATCCACCTCCAGCCATCCAGATTTAGCTTTCTTGTGATTTCCCTAAATCACTCCAGGCAAATGCCAGTATGGTTCCTTTGAAAGGGCATGGCTGATTTCCTTCCACATCCTCACCCAAAACATTCCGAGCATAAGCTCCATCTCTAATGATCATGCTGTCGACGGATGTGAAACTCCAAGCTTCCTTCCGTCCTTCTTCACTTTAAATTGTTTGACACACCAAATAAAACATTTCTCTTTAATGTATGACTTTTTATTTGAAGTTATAAAAACTACCATGATTAATTATAGTGCACATATACTGAGAAAAAGATGGGAAAAAACCTTAAAATTATTAGGCAATTCTAGCAACAAAACGTTCATGGTTGGTCAGCTATAAGTGCTTCAATTATAGACCCGAAGCAGTATATGTCATTATTATTCATCTAATCTTTCCATAAAGAAGCTCATAGTATGTGATTAACTACTTTTACATGGCAAAGGAGGAATACTGAAGTAAACAAGCACACATGTTAGTAGTAACTCAATGCAGCTAAATGTCAAATTGATTGAGTAGCACTCTGCAATTTACAATTTCTAGGACGAGCTACTTGCATGTGTAACACTATGTATAGAAGCAGCTAGAAATTAATTTGTGGTAAAATGTTCATCAGTTTGAGAGATAATGGAAAAAATAAGTTATGTAGCAGATCAGTTACACTATGCATTAAAGGGTTAAAAATTAGAAATTTGATTTTTCCACTATAACTTACACTACAATTTCAAGAAGGATCACTAATTATCCATAAAATCAACATTAATTTCTGCATAAAATATCTTAAGAAAAATTAATAATTATTACTTTTTAGTCATAGGCTGTACCAAGGATGCATTTTTGTGTTACATAACACTTGTGTTTAAGGAAACCATGAATCATTTAAAGTATCAGAAAGAACATCATTGTAGCTTCCTGAATTGCTATTACCAACTCTCTATTACTAATATTGTCCAGTAACTTATGAATTTTATCGTCTACATCTTCTACTTGGGCTTGGGTGAGATTCCTTTTTGAATGAATCAAAAACGTGGGTAAAACAGATACTCATTAGCACACTGCAGCCCCTAACTTAAAGAAAAAAAACACAAAATAATGTTTATTAACTCTATGCAAAAATATTAAATACCAGCATGTAAACAAATATTATGCAGCTTGAAGTCAGCATATTAAACATAGTAGCTGACTTATCAGTCATCAATATTGTACTGAAATGATGCTTAGAATTCGATCACTACTGCTGTACACATGGATTGAAATGGTGAGCATCTATTCTCAGAATGCTAGCACCATCTAGTGGGAAATTTTAACAGGTAAATCAGACTAAATAGCAAACCAACAAATCAGCACTTTGGGAATACTAGCATCTGCAGCAGTTCACGATTATGACCCTGACATTCAAACGATTCATCATTATCACAAGTGCGTAATGTAAAAGGAAACGTGGAAATTATATTGTAAAGACTGAAAAGGAGATCTTGAAATCTGTCCAAATTTTTCTTACTAAATGTTACAGCAAAATACAGTGTCATCACAGCAAAATAAAATAGTGTAATTACAGCAAGACTTGATTTTTTATTTTAATTGTTGTATGCTTTTCGATTCAGCCAAGGAGAATTTCTTGCATAGACGTAATAAGTGCACTCTACATGTAATTTTTATAAGTGCTAGAGCCTACACAGTATAGCAGAGATATTTGCCTTAAGTACTCTGACATCTGAGTATTTTATGTACATTTTTAAAAGGGCTTTAAACGATGGCTTGTGATTTTTTCTTATATTTGAATAACCTATATGACAAAAGCCACTTTGCTTCATTCAATTTATTTGACCATCATGTAATGAATAAGTTTAGACGATATTCACAGAATATATGACATCAACTACGATTGGGCAAAGCTGAAAATGTGTACCCAGCCGGGATTCGAACCCGGGTCTCCTGCTTTCTAGGCAGTTGTGCTGACCCCTACACCACTGGGGACACAGTGATCACCGCACCTGCAAGGACTACCTAAGCTCGCCTCCCATCAGTTGATGTCATATATTCTGTGAATATTAAATAATAACAACTGCAAGATCAGAAGTGACGTCTGTCTTTCGGAACAGACTCCACATGTATATATATAATATGCCGGTGACGGGCAATGATCCTATTGTTAGTGGGGAGGGGTGGGCAAGTTTGAAGCCCTTACTCTTACGGGAATTAGTTTAATAACTACAAGTTTGAGTACTGTGGGCAGGGCGAAGCTGGGAATTTGTATCTGACGGGAGGCGAGCTTAGGTAGTCCTTGCAGGTGCGGTGATCACTGTGTCCCCAGTGGTGTAGGGGTCAGCGCAACTGCCTAGAAAGCAGGAGACCCGGGTTCGAATCCCGGCTGGGTACACATTTTCAGCTTTGCCCAATCGCAGTTGATGTCATATATTCTGTGAATATTAAATAATAACAACTGCAGGATCAGAAGTGACGTCTGTTCTTTCGGAACAGACTCCACATGTATATATAAGTTTAGACGAGACACCCCACACATAACATTTAATAACAGTCCGATACCTCCTTCCAGACGGTGAGACCATATGAATGAGAAAGCTTCGGAAGACAACAAGCTAGAAAAATCGATAATAGAACTAACGTCATTCCAAAGCAACGACATAATCGGAAAACGTTGGGCTTGGTGGTCTTGGGGTAAAGAACTCAACAGGAAAACGAAGAGTTGCGGGGTCAAAACCTCCTCGGACTTCGGATCTTTTCAGTCTGCGCTTTAACCCATCCTTCACCTCCCAACTATGTGAGGAGTCGCCAGAAACAACATGTGGTTCGGATTTCAAGTTAAGCTGTAGATCCCCTTTCCCTGGTTGGATAACTGGGGTAGGCTAGGGACACGCAAGTAGCCAAAGTGGCGTCCAATTGAAAGACTTGAACCAGGCCAATTAGCCACACGAAATTATTATTATTATTATCAGAAAATAACGGACATGATTTAGTCCAGGATAAAGCCAACAAAAACATTAAAACAAACAGATGGATTCGCATATTTCGCTTAAATTACATAGCAGAGCAAAGACAGTAATACAAGTCACCGCGTTCCCTCCCCCTACCTCGGGGCAAATAAAAGTAAGATTCACGTAATTGAAAAATGGCATCAGAAACAAAATTCACAGCTGGATTCGAATGTGTGTCGCTTTACATATGTAATTCAAACGATGACAGTTATAAAGCATACTCCTTTCGAAAGAACCACATAATCTAAAAATTAACACACAGGACTTCCTCCAGAACAAACAGAAACAGTAAGGAACAACAAAACCCACAACTGCAATGTAATATTTCACTTGACCTATGTCAATTCAAACGAAGACCACGATGAAAATTGTAGTTTTAACTAGACTTATGAAGCTGAAACAGAGGCATCGATTCAACCTCCCCCCCCCCCTCCCCGACTCTAACAGACACACGCGCTCAAAATAAAAGTAACCACCACAATTTTGAAAACTCTTATTTCCAACAGATATCCCTTCCACAAACTACAATTTGATAATAAAAAAACTCGTAAAAAGCCACAGGCCACAGAAAACAGCGAATTAATCAAGGATGACAAAACAGTTTGGTAGGTCGCCAGTTATATGCATTTAATGTAAAAGAATACACGACACCTCGGTTTCAGATAATTTCCAATTCGAAATATAACATATATGCAGATTTTTGCATTTTGTAATCCTAACCAAACAGGTTGGTGGGATTGAACCGTGTGCTTGACCCAACTAGTATCTATCAAACTAATCATAGCTTCATTATAGACGCACTTACCTTTAAAAAAAGGCGGGCAGGTGCCAGTAGCGCTCTATAGGTACAGTGAGTGGCACGTGGTTGCTGCGGTTAACACAATGTGGTCTTGGGGCCTGCGGAGTACCTCTGCAGAGCAGGCGGCGAAAACCAAACAGACGTTCCCAGTCGCACAATATTAGGCTACCCAGCAAGAAGCATTATTATAATAATGAAAGTGTAGGCAACCGACATTTCACTAAAACTTATGTTTTATGTTTGCATGGAACAGTATTTTCCTTTTCGTTAGTATTTGCTTACAGGCAAAATGGTGCCCCGGGCAGGCAGGCAAGTGCCCGGTTGTCTCCCCCCTCCACCCACCGCGCCACGATGTTGAGCGGAGGATGTTTGAGGGTGGAAGTTTGTATTCTGATCATAGCGCAATGACTGTTAGGGCAATCCCCACCTCTTCGTCCGGTGCAGCTTTTTTAAGGAAAAACCGTGGTGAGAGCACCGAAACTTTGACGCCGAGAGGGCGGGAGAGCGCGTCGGAAGTATCGTAGATCCAGCACTGATATCAAATGCGTTGCACCTTACGCGTATTACAATCATTGTTAGGAAACAGGTTCATATTTCGTTCATACACTCCAGTTTCTCAAGCTTGGGATTCAAAAGTAGTAGCACGAAATTTTTATATAAATGTAGGAATCGTCATATTCTTCCATATAATTTTTGTGATGTCTCCTTTTCTTCTGCTTCCTCGTTCTGACAAACAATCTTATAATCACTAATTATATAACTATTCCTGCCATTCTCAGAAACTTTCCGGTTACCTGCGCTAACCCTGCCAGAATCACCGCTTCAGTTTTTTCGCGTTTTTCTCCAGTTTGGCGTTATTAAGTGTTCCTACAATGCATTTTCCGCACTGCTCTGAGAATAGAACTAAAACAGCTACTAACCAGGAGAGTACAACCAAGGTATATAGAAAAAGCAGGTAGGCCATTCCGGCACCTGGCGAGCAGAAAACTCCTAGACGCCTTTGCGCGCAGTGACGTCACGGCGAGGACGCTGCAGTACTCTGCACTGAGCGGGACCCGGAAGTCGCCGTGTACATCCAAGAAAAGTAATTTGTTTCGCGGCAGTCACGAGCAAGAGTCACTGCAATTGTGCCGTGCTACAATGCACTAATACTGCTCGCACGACGACGATCGTTATTTGTCACGTTTTTCCCAAGGATGAGCACCTGCAATGTGAATGGCTTGTTCGATGCATACACAAGGACAATGTGAAAACCACGTGTGTGTTCAGCTCATTTTCGGCCTGAGGATTATGAACGGGATCTGAGAAATAAGCTTCTAGGGCTAACTTCTTTCTTGAAGTTAATACCAACAGCAATCCCCTCCATAAACATTCCGAACTAGCATGGAGAAGAAATTTTAGAAAGTGTGGATGCAAACGAAAAGGTAAAAAGTCTGCACATACATAACACTTAAAATAACTGAAACAAAAAATAACCACGATATTACATGTTTTGACGCTTTACTGTGTTGCTCAACGACAATGAATTACTCGCTACATTGTATAGGCGGTTAAATTTTAAGTCTTATCCCGGTGACTTCGCGTGATAATGTTGGCAACGAATGCTGAATGCCGGCAATCGTGTGACGTTGGGATTGACTACTTGAATGTTTTGTCATGAAATCTTCGTTTTACGAGGGTAATTATTTTTACTGAGCGGACAAGGAGGAGGAGCATTGTTTATTTCCTTCATGGTCTATACGAAACACTTATCTACCGTATTCATTATATGTGGTTCCGATTTGAATATTATATTTTGACAAAGATTTTCTACCGTCCTGCTGGTGTTACCAACATAATAACGCGAAGACGCCGGAATAGAAAGTAAAATTTTACCGATGTAAAACTACAAATTACGCGCTATATGCGGGTTTTGTTATTTGAACTATAAACCAGTTTAAAATAGTTAACATATCGGGAATACGTAAAACTAACGGCTATTGCAAAGCCTCTTGAAGCCATTATATCCAGGATGAAAAGTAAATTCACCTGAGCAACATTATTTATTGCCTATACAGTTAAAATTTTAGTTACCTAAATTATCCCGGCGCTCTAGTGTGATTATGTTGGTAACACCAACAAGACGATAGAAAATCATTGCCAAAATCTAATATTCAAATCTGAACCACATGAAATGAGTTGATTAGTGTTTCTATATACCTTGATACAGAACATGAATGAAATAAATAATGCCGTTCCTCTACGGTAGACAGGTTCTTAAATGTGCTCCTGTCCGCTCTGTATACGCAAATGCCTTTGTAAAAACTAAGATTTCATGACTAAACATTTAAGCAGACACGCAATTGCCGGCATTTAGCACCCGTTGCCAGCATTATCACGCGAAGTCGCCGGGATAGGAACTAAAATTTAACCATTGTAGTCGTTTATGCCATTAATATTCAATAGCTTTTGTCTACTTATCTGATTTTTAGTGTTAAATTAATTTAGTTTCATAGTAATTAGTAATGAATTTTTCGAGTAGAGCTTCGTAAATAATTTTAGGAATAATAAATTCAAAATTAAAATACTTCTTAGGGATCCGGAAGTCGTGCACAACGGTGTGGAGCAAGAAATTTGCAAAAACGAGCTTTGACGACTTTAGACACTATCACCGAAAAAAAGTCGAGCCATCTTCAAGAACAGATTCCTTTCATGAACTCACTGAAGTAGTGAATAAGGATTTGGAAACTGAGGAACAGAGGGCCGAGATTGAACTTTTAAAAAAATTAAATGCACAGAAGGAAGCGGCAATAAAAAATGTGATGCAGCCTCACGAAGCAAAACGAACGCTCTCCGACGTGTTCTTTCATTGAAGCGGACAAAAAAGTCATCCGACGCGAAAGAAAAAGTCAAGTTGCACTAAAGTGTGAATAATGTATTGTCAAAGTTTTGTACACCAGCGTAGCTAAGATGTCTATTAAACGAAAATAAAAGGGTAAAGTGGAATCCAGAGGACATCGCCCATGCATTGGCATTAAGAGCTTTGTCGCCTGCGAAAGCGAAAATTTCCTTTGCCGTACAGGGCAACCCTTTAGATATGGACGAAGGAGTTTAAATGCAGACCGGGTATTCTTGATGATATCCTGTGTTTATTGAAAGGCAAGTAACAAACTATTACTACTCAAGAAATACTAGCGCTTCTTTTGACGTGTACAAATGTGTATCGAACGTAACCGAAAGCAAAATGAACGAATAATACGCTACAAAGTCAGTGGTGCAGCGCATGTGCCGTGTAAACACACAGCTGCGCTGCGCTAGCGTCCTCGCCGTGACGTCACGGCGCTCCAGCCAATAGCAAGCGTTTTCGCCGGAATGGCCCCCCCTGGGAGTACCACTGTCCCTTAGTGAGGTAGCGTTCTGGCAAAAATTGCCTAAATTTCATTTTCTTGGGTACATCAAGAATATGTTATTCCTGTTACTCGTTCGTTTCTACTCTGGTAGTCTGAAACCAAGGATTTGGTTATATTATAACAACGCAGGTCATACGCACACCCAAGCAACCACATAAACGAATAGCGATTGGCATTCACCCATTCGGGTTTATTTGTCTCGGCCCGCATAGCCCCGTCACCTTTTGTCTGAGGGAAAGTCTTATTACTAGATGCGACGGTGAATTCCCCTGCAGAGACATCACGTACACCAGGCTGTTGCAGCTGGTGAGCGCCCCTCGGAGTGTTGCCAGGACTAGCCCAGCAGTGGACAGTCAGATGGGCCGGCAGCGGCACGGCACGTCCCGCACCGCCATGGCGAGCCTTTTGATCTGCGTGCCCCTGCCGCGTCTTCTGAGATTGCCAACCCCGCAGATTGTTGGGACCAAGAGGCAGTGAGCTCGCCTTCCCCCACCACCGAGCTCTGAAGCGCTGCTGTGAACACTCTGGAGCGCTCCTCCTTCCTGGAGCTCTGTCGGAACAGCCTGGCATGTGGAGTATACCGCTTCGATCCATACAGCAGATGATCAGTAATTGTAACAACTATGTCAATTTTCTCTCTCTCTCTCTCACGCACTCACACACACTTTTTTTTGACGTCTCTGGGGGAGGGGAGGGGCTGCAACATGGCACCCCCCTGGGTACGCCACTGGTTACCTATAATTGTATACATGTATTGCCTGCATTGGGTACTAACCAACCTAAACAGAGAGCAACAATGATTTTAGATGATCACCTTAATAATTTAAATTACATAACCTATATTGACGATATACTGAGAAACATGTCGATCGACACTTTCAATACTTTTAAACGATAATGCTGTTGCATACAAGATCATTATTCTTGACATCAGGGAAGTCTGATGCACAAATGACATGTCTCTATAGCCATGTGGTACAATAATGAGTGTGGCAGATAATTTAGTCAGTTATGTAAAAAAAAAAAAACTTAGTGTGATCAAATTACATCAAAGCATGAGGCTTCTGATATTTTATTTGTATTACAACAAATCAAAATGTATGTTTCTAAAAGTTTTTATTTGTGATGATATGAATGAAATGAAAGATCGGTTTGGAAAGTGAATGTATTTAAAGATATGTATTTCTCTGACTTTTTATTATAGAGTGTTGAGTACGATTTTAGACGTTATAACAAGTATTCCACTACCAGGACTGATGGCCTAGATGTTTAGTCCCCTTAAAACAACAACAACAATCCACTACCAAATATTAAGAACGCGATATCATCAAACTCAATTGAAATGTTCGATACTAGTAACTTGAAACACCAAATACCTAATTGTGAAACACGTTTTGACAGTAATACAATTGAATCACTCGTTGCTGAAAGGCACGAAGGCACATTATTGACAAATTCATTTTAAGGTGATTTTGCGTTTTAATAAGAAAGATACATGTTTTGGTATTGGAAAAAAACCCCACGTTTTGGCAGCGGAAGTGCCATTAACACAGTCGTCAGGTTATTTATTCCGTGTTGAAAGGAAATTAGTCCTGCAGTTAGTGCGTTTCAACACGGAACGTCTATTAGCTCCAGAGATGCCGCTATGTTTCCGATGACAAGATTGGCGCGCCGTTTTGTTTGTTAGCAAGGATGTTGACCATTGTTGTTGACGACATGGCCTTTGTGGTTATTGTGCTGCACATATCTATTTCTGTCTTCATAAAAGTATTTTCATTGTGGATAATGAAGTTATGGTACCAAAAGAAACGTCAGCGTAAAAAGAAAATTAGCCCAGGAATAAAGTAAAGCAATCAAGAGTTAAGGGTACTGCATATTCAAGCTACGCAGGAAAGCTGAGGCGGCGCAAGGCGTGGGCGACCGCCCACGGCATCACGGCTCTAGGAGCCTCGCGCCTTCAATGTTTTATACAGTTACCTTTAACTCATGACAAATATTCAACAATCATTATTGAAATCAGCGACTGCTATCAAAGATTTTACTCATCATAATGCGATAAATCCCAGTGGCTAGACGGCATCTGGTGATACTAGCCCTCACAACATTCGATTTGTGTAGAGTGGATGAACCCTCAGTTACTATTGTGGGATCATTTTTTACCCAGAATAAACATTATCTTATTTATCTCTGGTATGTATTTGTGTATTCTCTATGAAGTCAATTGTCTGTAAAGAAACTTGGTAGTGTAAATTGTGATATTGTTTGTTATGGAGTTACTGAATTTTGGGGTCACTGAAGACCCTAGGATAGTACTTACGTGCACATTATTTCTCAATATTGCATGTGCAATCTATCAGTGAGTAGTGAATCTGTTCAAATCGATGGACGTGTTAGGATGGCGGAAAACGTTAAGGGCTATTTATATAATAAATAAAATGAATCTGGAAGAGAAGAAAGGAGACAGGAACATGATTCCGATACAACTGGTAGTGAAAGTCAACACAGTGCTCACAATACAGAGACAATAATTTCTTATTTGAATGTCTCAGAAGAGGAAATCTGAAAAACAGGTTCAAATGGTGGCAAAATTCGCACAGTAGTTCTAGAACTAAAAAATCTAAAAATATTTTTCAGGCTGTTAATTTCTTTACTATGCATTAAAAAACTAAATTTCCCCTTTCAGAGATAATGTTGGAACTTAACAAGGCAAATGAAGCAAAAAAGAAGGGTTACTACTAAAATGAAAAATTTGTCACTTTAAAATTACCTATGCAATGAGAATTGAAAAACATGTAGACATTAAAATAAAACTTTTGTATGAATGTCTGGCTTTCTTATACCTCATATTAAGATTAAAGCAGTTGCAAACAGAAGAAACTTCCTGGCAGATTAAAATTGTGTTCCGAAACCGGGACTCGAACCTGGGACCTTTGCCTTTCGCAGGCAAGCGCACTACCGACTGTGCTATCCCGACACGACTCACGATGCCACCTCACAACTTTACTTCCGCCAGTACCTCGTCTCCTACTTTCCAAAGTTGTGAGGCGGCATCATGAGTCGTGTCGGGATAGTTCAGTCGGTAGTGCGTTTGCCCGCGAAAGGCAAAGGTCCCAGGTTCGAGTCCTGGTGTCAGCACACAATTTTAATCTGCCAGGAAGTTTCATATCAGCGCACACTCCGCTGCAGAGTGAAGTTTCATTCTGCAGTTGCAAACAACTTGAAATGATCCATACAACAATTAAAAAAGAATTAGAATCTAAGTAAATGGCAATATTATAATTTTGGGGGTCACTAGTGGCGCCACATAGCAGTTGTTATAGTGTTAAATATCGATAGTAACTAAGAGTTGAGGGTGAAGGTAGTTCTATCTGGTGCAATCTCGCCTTATGGTAGGAATGGGCTGAACTGTGATTTTCCGATATCAGTGATTTCTGTGACTGCTACTTTTAGATATCTGTGATTCTTAGTTGCGATTTGTCACTGTTTACAATCACAGTGTACAAATCCTCAACATATATCCCTCCGCACTCAAACTGCGATTTCGGTGACTCTGAATGCTACTTCTGTGATTTCTGCTACTTTTGCTACTGATATTGTTACTTCTGCGATTTCTGCTACTGATATTGCTACTTCTGCGATTTCTAATACTTTCGTGATTTCTGCTACTTCCGTGACTTAGGCGATGTGTGTGGCAAATGCAATCTCCTACATGTAAATATATACAAAAAAAGAATATTGATGCTCCATTTGCGTGTAATGTTCGGATTATTTACATATCGACAAATGTCAATTACTCTTCTAAAAGCTATTTCAGTGTTTGGTGTGTAATGTATTGTTAATGTTAGGTTATTCGCAAGTAATGTATAACAGAAATTGGCAAGTAATTAGGTCTATAGTCTACCTTAAAAGAAACATTCGGCAGATTAGGCATACAGCAACTGTGTCAGTGCAACGAAAGTGCTATGTTGTTGCCTGTAGAATGTATGAACAGATTTTTTTTTAAACATTGTGTGATACAAGTCAGATGAAAGAGATGATAAGTAAATGTGAAATACACCATGCGTGACTTCTGAAAATTCTATTTTCCCTTTAAAACCTTTCGGTATCACTACATATTCGGCCAAATAACTATAGATGGGAGCTTGCGATATATTTTACTAATCAACGTGCCGACCTACTATGCTAATGTTGGCAACTAAATCTTCATTTTATAAGAATTTTTTATTTACTGACTGTACAGGGTTACACACAAGAAACCTTACATCCACAGATTAAGAATAACATTAATTATTTCTTTTATGATAAACAAATATTATTTCCATCATTCTATGTGATTTAGATCTCTAATTCATCGGCCGTTGCCAATATAAGCACACTATGCCACCACTGCAGTAAACAAAAGTTTTAATAATACTGAAGGATCCGATACCACCCATCTGCTTTCACTCATGTCATCACAGGACGGAATGTACAAAAAGGAAAAAGACGGGAAACCTAAGACAAATCTGATGAAATAAAACTTTCCATTATGCAAAAAACTTGTAAATTTTCAAGTGTAATATTTTTATAGAATCCTCGAAGATACAAGTTTACTCACATATCGCAGTACTTAACACAGTCCACACTGAAAATGGAGTTGGCCTACTGCTAAACATTTCGTAAAATTACTTAGTTGACCACTTGATACCACCCCCTTTAGAATTTTTATTTTATGCACGATGTATAATGCACGCAAAAATATTTGTCAAAACGAGATTTGCAATGTAAGATACGTATTCTGAATTAGAATAGTTGTAGGTTCTATAACGAAACTGATTTTAAACAACTTTTAGTTGCTACTGCGCTTCAAAACTGCGACTGAAATCGCAGTCAGATTCCATAACGTTGCGAACGTGAAAAATGCTACTTCTAAATCACTGTGACTCTTAACAGATACGCAACTTTCGACTCATCCCTACCATATGGTGCATGCACAGTGCAGACTTTAGGCATGTGTTCCATTTACAGAATCCGATTATTCCGCATGTGCGCATTCCAAGCAACCAGTAGCAGAACACGTCAAAAATCAGCAACACACCCATCTAAAATGGCATACGGCAATATGAAATAGATAGGTTATGCCTGCGTTCACAATTCTCAAAGAGAAATAATCTGAGTGTCACACACAGTCATGTTACTGCACTTCATGATCTACTGTTATATTATTATATAATTCTCATGTGAGAATGAATGTGATTCATTTAATAAAGAAATAGGATTAGGATACAATTGCCGATTCTGGCACCAAAATTGATATCAAATTAATTAGAGTAACTGCAATTACATGTACTTAGAGCAATTGTGTAGTTGCATAATTGCAATTACATGTACCTAGAGTAATTACATGTACTGAGAGTACTTGCAGTTACATGTACTTAGGGTAATTGTTTATTTATTTGTTGTAATTGCAATTGCATGTGTTCACTCCGCCACATCTGGCATTGAACTGAGCTCACCCCAAGGAATCACGTGACTATCTACATCGCCCCCCCCCACTCCTACCACGTAACCACAACCGACCAATGAGAGCCCAGCACGTGACCACCCCATCCACTACCCTACCACGTGACCATCCCCAACTGACATTCTGCAGTCATTCAGACGCAGAGTGTCAGAGGGACAGTAGCAGCACAGGAAGGATGTAATTATGGTAACTGCATTTGACTTCCGTAGTTGGGAGGTTCCTGGTACAACCATACAATTGGCGGGAATTCCAAATTCTAGTTGCCCTGGAAGGCTTTCGCCCCTCCAATCTGGTGAAGCACCCTCAGACTGCACCTGTTTCTATATATAAAATCAAATCAGAGCATTCTGTTCGGTAACATGATAAAAAGAGCCTTAATTAAAGCTCATATCGTATCCAAAATTAGATGTGCATATAGATGGGTCATATAGGATATCAACTTTAATGCGATATGTATGTACTCCCATTACTCTAGTAATTATATCGAATTTTCAATCCATGGCCATTGAAATCAGTTGTTATGCTGTCTCACTGAAAGCAGCAGTTCCAACCGCCGACAACAGATGGCTCTCCTCCCCTCCCCCAACCTAAAGCTCTGTATACAGAGCTTTACCCCCAACCCAGCATCTATACAATGAAGCAGCATCTGCCTCTGGAGCTGACCAGTCTCTATTGCGTGCCTCATTCCACCGGCCGTAGCCGCTGCGACCGAGGAGACGCGGCACACAGGCCGACTGCCCACTCACACACCTTCAGCCCCCTGACAGTCATGTACATACGCGAAAAAACTACCGTAGTGCACTTACGCAGCCCGCTGCAGTTCACACGCAATGTTTCCAGTCCACACCAGCGCGCCAGCCAGGCCGCTTCTCTAGCCGACAGGCGGCTCTGAGTCACACATGTGCTCTGGCCGAGCGTTACCTGTAAAGGCTAAGCAAATAGTTTCACTCCACACGCATGAAGAAGAAGCGCTCGTCGCTGCACTCTGCGGACAAACCTTAAAAATTATCAAACGTATATGCTTCTCAAAAACAGTGACAGCAACGACCGAATCATGCTTTTTTACAATCCTCTCTCTCTCTTTACTGTTCCACTAAAATAATAAATGTACAGCAAAGAATGCGAGAAATATGTTTTTTAATGTAACTTATGTCGCCCTTTCTGGAACCAGTATTATGTAGGGGAAAAAACGCGTTGGGCATCCTACACGCACATCCTACTGTTTATGTATAACGACTGCTGTACTCGTCTTGTATGGTAAAAAGAAAACGTGTTTGTGCCAGCTGCGAGGGTATAATACATTGAAATGTTGCAATATTTGTAAAAAAAAATGTTCAAATGTTTGTATAGTCTATGGGACTTAACTACGGGGTCATCAGTCCCTAAACTTACAAACTACTTATGAACTAGGACGGCACAAATATCCATGCCCGAGGGGGGATTCGAACCCCCGACCATAGTGGCCGTGCAGACCGTGACTGGAGCGCCTTAGTCTCCTCGGCCACCGCGGCCAGCGCAATATTTGTCGGTAATACGTTTGTGTGTGTATGGTTGTAAATTCCGGAAAATTGTCTTGAATGTGCTAAAATTACCGATTTTTTTCGAATGCACTTAGATAAATTTCAAGCTCTTCTACAGAAAAATAGCGTGAAATACCTATTTCGGATGCAATTTCTTTAAAAATTAAGTAATTTTCAACCTCTTCTCCAGAAAAAATATCGATTCGTTGCAATACAGAGGTTGCTGTAGCATGGAATGCTGTTGGAGTAGAATAGTATTATTATTTAGGGTACATAGTTAAAATCCTGAATGCTGCTTGTTGACTGTTGTGTATGCGGGTATTTCGACAGCTCAAACCTAACAGTTGGATGGTTTCCTCTGTCGAAAAAAGGCCGCGTAGTCATATGATTCATTGTAATACAGAGGTGATTCTTCTTTCCCGGAAAAAAAATAGTATCTCAGCCTCTTACAGGGAGCTGAGTTGTAGATGCACACATAGAAACAAAGTGTAATGGTTGTGGTGTATTCATCTCATCTGTTAGTGTTGCTTACAATGTGATGGATGCGTCCTGCTAACGTTGTGGCGATGTTTGTGGTGGAAAATTATTGTTCTTCGGTCGAGAAGCATAGGGTTCGACATAACTCAGATAGTTTGGTGTCTTGGATGCATCCTGCTAGCGTTGTGGTGGTGTTTGCGGTGGTAAAATATTGTCCTTCGGTCGAGAAGCATCGAATTCAATAAACCCTATGGTAAGGTGATTTAAAGCTGGGTCGTTACCTTCTTTTGGAGGTGTGTTTAATCGTTTGTTTAGTCTCTAAAGGACTGCTCTTGGCGTTCGTTAAAAAGTTTCGGTTGTTGTATTAGTAGATATATAAATATAAGAAAAGAGCTTGTTGTTGATCTGAATCGTTCCTTGTTAGCTGTTCTATGTGGGTCAGTCATTTTTACGATGTAAGTGGGTGTGTTACAGATGTTTATCGAGAGTATAGATTTGTTAGAAGGTTGAATACGGCAACTGTTTGTGCTCGAATGCTCGAGGTGTGTAGTCTATTGACTGATAGAAAGCGTTCCAGAAATACTGTTTGGTGGAGTAGGCAATGCAAAAGAGGTGCATGATCAATCGGTTAGATGTTTGGAAAGGATCTACCAACGACGGAGAGTTACCCAGTTGTCGTTTGCTAGTTAGTTTACAACTTCAGTAGAAAAGAGCTGGGTTGGAGATGGTTGTTGTGCCGTATGCTAGTTGGGGTAGAATTTAAGTAAAAGTGTTTGAAATATGCGCCACAGTTGTGTTGCGAGTTGAGCTCTACAGAAATCGCTTTAGGATTATGTTCTTAAAACTTTGCGCTGTGTACGTTACGAAGTATTGCCTGTTTGCTCGCGTGTTAGTTGTGTTTAATTTAACGAGTGGTATCCGATGGTAAATTATTTCCGATCTTTTAACTTATACATACGTAGTAAATTCGACTAGTTCGTCATGGAGACAATGCGACGTTACATGGCGGCAGCGTTGTGATAGCCCTCGGCATACTGGAGCGAAACTCGGCAAGGAGACTCTGGAGAACATCTCGAGGAAATCATTTGGCTGAAGATCCTCTACCACATCATACAGTTTAAGAATGGTGGGATGGATGTTGTACATTTTTAGCATCAGCGAAACAGTATTTCAGAGTTTAAGAATGCTGGAATAACTACAGAAATTCCACAAGAGTGGGAAGAGCAGATAGTGTTCACACACGATGACATGGGATGAGCGTCTTATTAGATTTCGAAGGGTACTAAAAACGATACGTATTTTTACATTGTACTGGTTAACATGCGTGAAAATTGATAGAGAGGGTTCGAAAAATCTGTTGAGAAAAGCTTATTCATGTAATTTACGTGGGGAGTCTGGCATTCTATATTTCTGAAGGCGTTCTAATATTGTAACTGGGTGTGGTCGCTGGAGAGCGGATGCAAAGTGTGGCTAATATTTGTTATATCGTAAAGCTAAAAGTTTAAACTGGTGCCTGGAATTGTTATCGACGTGTCTCGAAAGAAGGTGTGTGAGTTTTTTTGAAAATACAGCGTCCTATGTGCAAGCACGATTCACGCAGTGTGTGGCTAAATCTGCTCACAACTGTAGTTAGAAAATAGTTGGAATACTCGTCGAAGATGGCGATTTCGAGAGAAAAAACTTACTTCCCGCGTTGGTAGCAAGACCGCTGGGACTCGAAGTGAAGCACAAACATCTAGGGACACTGAAATTAGCGCGTTGTATTCTCAAGAATGGTTGCAGTGCAGACGCTGAAAAACACGCGCATCCGACTATATCAGTTAAAAATGCTGCATTTCGAGATGAATTTCGGTGCAAAGTGTTAACAGCCGAGGCGATGTAGCGCAATAGGGATTCGTTTTTAGTTTCACGAAAAGATCTGTGACTTTCACAGCAGTAGCGAGCCTTGACCTACTGTTCCATACGGAATTGCAGGCATCGTAAGAGTCGGTGGCGTACACGCAGAGTGTTATAACCAGGAAATAATGGGCAAAGTTAAAAAATACCAGAGTATTTAGAAGAATATTGTCGGAAGCCGTAGAACGGTTGGGGGATAACGATACATTGATCTAGGTCTAAGAATGGACGGGTCAAATGCAGAGGAAAAAAAATCTAATTTTCGGTAAGTGTCCGAAATCCAGACGTTGTCGCAAAGTACGGGTGATTTGAGCTCTAATGGAGCGGTGCTATCAGGAATCTGTGTATGCAGTAAGCGAAAGGATTCTTTCACAATGGATTCCGGTCTGTTATAGTCGCCAGGGAGAGATTCTGCGCTCATCTGTCCCTTCCTGCAGAAGGAAAAAAAAAGTAATATTTCCAAACGCGATTACTGTAACTGCAGACAACTTGTAACCTAGATGCAGTGCTTAATAATAAATAAATGTTGTCGGGTGTGTGTATTGGAATATGACGTATGCCATAAGCCTAACGCGTTTTTTCCCTACATAATACTGGTTCCAGAAAGGGCAACATAAGTTACATTAAAAAACATATTTCTCGCATTCTCTGCTGTACATTTATTATTTTAGTGGAACAGGAAAGAGAGAGAGAGGATCGTGAAAAAGCATGATTCGGTCGTTGCTGTCACTGTTTTTGAGAAGTGATATACGTTTGATAATTTTTAAGGTTTGTCCGCACAGTGCAGCGACGAGCGCTTCTTCTTCATGCATGTGGAGTGGAACTATCTGCTTAGCCTTCACAGGTAACGCTCGGCCAGAGCATGTGTGTGATTCACAGCCGCCTGTTGGCTGGAGAAGCGGCCGCACGCGTTGTTTTGAAAGGCTGAGGGGGAGCAGATATCAAGGCAGTACAAGGAGCTATAACGTTCGTAGAAAAAAAATTGTAATGCAAAATAAAATGATAATTGGGGCGGTGTAGAGGCAGTACAAGGAGCTATAACGTTCGTAGGAAAAAATTGTAATGCAAAATAAAATAATAATAGGGGCGGTCAGATTGCTGTGTCCGCGATGCCGGGGCGGCTAGAGCTACAGTTAAATAATAATTTTCGGCGCGGGCTTCCCAGCAATTATTTCGCGAAGTGCGGGGCGCGGCCTGGCTGGCGCGCTGGGGTCGACCGGAAAAATTGCGTGCGCGCAGCAACGGGCTGCGTAAGTGCACTACGGTAGTTTTTTCGCGTATGTACATGACTGTCAGGGGGCTGAAGCTGTGTGAGTGGGCAGTCGGCCTGTGTGCCGCGTCTCCTCGGTCGCAGCGGCTACGGTCGGCGGAATGAGGCACACAATAGAGACTGGTCAGCTCCAGAGGCGGATGCTGCTTCATTGTATAGATGCTGGGTGGGGGGAGGGGAGGAGAGCCATCTGTTGTCGGCGGTTGGAACTGCTACTTTCAGTGAGACAGCATAACAACTGATTTCAATGGCCATGGATTGAAAATTCGATATAATTACTAGAGTAATGGGAGTACAAACATATCGCATTAAAGTTGATATCCTATATGACCCATCTATATGCACATCTAATTTTGGATACGATATGAGCTTTAATTAAGGCTCTTTTTATCATGTTACCGAACAGAATGCTCTGATTTGATTTTATATATAGAAACAGGTGCAGTCTGAGGGTGCTTCACCAGATTGGAGGGGCGAAAGCCTTCCAGGGCAACTGTTGTTGTTATGGTCTTCAGTCCGGAGACTGGTTTGATGCAGCTCTCCATAATACCCTATCCTGAGCAAGCCTTTTCATCTCCTCATAAGAACGGCAACCCACATCCACTTGAATCTGCTTACTATACGCGTCTCTTGGTCTCCCTCTGCGATTTTTACCCCACACACTTCCCTCCAATGCTAAATTTACAATTCCCCGATGTCTAAGAATGTGTCCTACCAAGCGATCCCTTCTTTTAGTCAGGGTATGCCAAAAATTCCTTTTCTCACCAATTCTGTCCAGTACCTCTTCATTAGTTATGCGATCTACCCACCTGATCTTCAGCATTCTTCTGTAGCACCACATTTCAAAAGCCTCTATTCTTTTCCTGTCCGCATTGCTTATCGTCCATGTTTCACTCCCGTACAAGGCAACACTCCACACAAACGCCTTCAGAAAAGACTTCCCTACACTTAAATTAATATTCGATGTTAACAAATTTCTCTTTTTCAAAAATGCTTTTCTTCCCATTGCCATTCTGCATTTTATATCCTCTGTACTGCGACCATCGCATGTTATTTTACTACCCAAGTAACAAAACTCATCTACCACCTTCATTGTTTCGTTACCTAATCTAATTCCTTCAGCATCGCCTGACTTTCTAATACCGCATTCCATTATTTTTGTTTTGCTCTTGTTAATGTTCATTTTATACGCTCTCTTCAACACGCTGTCCATTCCATTCAACTGCTCTTCCAGGTCCTTTGCTGTCTCTGACAGAATTACAATGTCGTCAGCAAAACGCAATGTTTTTATTTCTTCCCCCTGAACTTTAATCCCTATTCCATATTTTTCCTTGCTTTCCTTCATCGCCTGCTCGATGTACAAATTGAATAGCATCGGAGAAAGGCTACAGCCCTGTCTTACTCCCTTCCCAACTGATGCTTCCCTTTCATGCCCTTCGAGTCTAATAACTGCGGTCTGGCTTTTGTACAAGTTGTAAATAACTCTCCTTTCCCTGTATTTTACCCCTGCCGACTTCAGATTTTGAAATAGTGTATTCCAGTCAACATTGTCAAATGCTTTCTCCAAATCTACAAAAGCTAAAAATGTCGGTTTGCCTTTCCTTAATCTATCTTCTAAGATAAGACGTAAAGTGAGTATTACCTCCCGGGTTCCTACGTTCCTCCTGAATCCAAACTGATCTTCCCCGAGGTCAGCTTCTACCAGTTTTTCCATTCTCCTGTGGATAATTCGTGTTAAAATTTTGCAACCATGACTTATCAAACTGATGGTTCTGTAATTTTCACACCTGTCTGCGCCTGATTTCTTTGGAATGGGGATTATTACATTTTTCTTAAAGTCTGAGGGCATTTCGCCTGTCTCATACATCCTACTCACCAGTTCAAATAGTCTTGTCATGGCTGGCTCTCCCAGAGACTTTAGTAGTTCTGAGGGTATGTCATCTACTCCTGGGGCCTTGTTCCGACCTAGGTCTTTCAAGGCTCTGTCAAATTCATCTCTCAGTATAGTATCTCCTATTTCATCTTGATCTACTTCCTCTTCCCTTCCTACAACATCGTCTCTAAGTTCATTTCCTTTGTAGAGTTGCTCTATGTATTCTTTCCATCTTTCAGTTTTCCCTTCTTTGCTGAGAACTGGTTTCCCATCTGAGTTCTTGATATTCGTAGAATTGCTTTTCTTGTCCCCAATTGTTTCTTTTATTTTCCTGTAGGCGGTATCTACTTTTCCCCTTCTTATACATTCTTCTACAGATTTGCATTTGGCTTCTAGCCACTCCTGCTTAGCCATTTTGCACTTCCTGTCAATCTTATTTCTTAGTCGTCTGTACTCCATTTTGCCTGTTTCATTTACTGCATTTTTATATTTTCTCCTTTCATCAATTAAATTTAGTATTTCCTGTGATATCCAAGGACTTTTTGTAGATCTTGCCTTTCTACCTATTTTGTCCTCTGCTGCCTTCACTATTTCATCTCTCAATGCTACCCATTCCTCTTCTACTGTTTTATTTCCCCCTGTTTCTGTCAATTGTTGCCTAAATCTCCCTCTGAAATTCTCCAGAACTTCACTTTCCTTCAATTTATCTAAGTCCCATCTCCTTATTTTCCTACCTTTCTGCAGTTTTTTCAGCTTCAGCCTACAGTTCATGACTAACACGTTATGGTCAGAGTCTATATCTGCCCCTGGATATGTCCTGCAGTTTATAACCTGGTTCCGGTACCTATGTCTTACCATTATAAAATCTATCTGATACCTTCCGGTGTCTCCTGGTCTCTTCCACGTATACAACCTTCTTTTGTGATTCTTAAACCACGTGTTGGTTACGATTAAATCATGTTCCGTGCAAAATTCTACCAGGCGACTTCCTCTTTCATTCCTCCTGCCCAGTCCATATTCACCTATTATTTTTCCTTCTCCTCCTTTTCCTACTACCGAATTCCAGTCTCCCATCACAATTAAGTTTTCCTCTCCCTTAATTGTCTGAATAATTTCCTTTAACTCCTCATACATTTCTTCAATCTCCTCATCATCGGCAGAGCTAGTAGGCATATAAACCTGTACTACTGTTGTCGGTGTTGGCTTCGTATCTATCTTGACAATGATAATGCGATCACTGTGCTGCTCATAGTAGTTTACCCGCATTCCTATTTTCTTATTCATTATCAGTCCTACTCCTGTGATACCCCCAACTGATTTTGTATTTATAATCCTGTACTCACCTTAAAAACTGTACGCGTGTTTTGGAATGTAGAACCTTTCGTTAAATCAGACAATAAATTGTTCATTAACTCAGCTATTTGGTTTAATTATGGCCCTGATATTAATGTACAAGAAACAGTGCATTAAATTGATTTTGTGCGCAACGGATCTTTTAAGTAAACAACTGTGACATGTAACCTTTTGAAACAGACACTGACTATACTCAAAAATTTTGACTGCGAGAAAGATATAAGAAAAACCACAAATCACTTTCTTAATGCTTGACTGTGAGAGTTAATGTCGATCAGTTATTATTGAAATCCAAATCAACTATTATCTTACTATCGCACCAATAATGAAATATGTTCAATAATGTTATTCAAATCAACACTCCACTAAATCAAGTAATTATCAAATGAAGGAAGTGGGTTAATTTTCTAACTACGTAAATGAAATATGAAACAGGGTTAAGTTACTTATTATTGATAAACAGCATTACATTACCTACATAATACAACTTCTGACTTGCTGGCAAAGCAGCCTCTGCTCTACATCGGAGCCATACACACAACCCAACCGCTCTCTAAGCGAGCTGAACCACTAGTGCTACTCTCTCTCTCAGTGCGAGCTACAATGCTATGCAATACATGATCTTTGCCAGAGATGAAACTTTACACATATCGATACATACAGTAGAAGCGATATTATACATTTTCTTGCAAGCAAGTTACTCGATACAAAACAGGAGGCACAATATTAGACATTTTCTTATAAAAATAATTTTTTATGGACACGTTTCATCACCCCCCTCCTACCTATTAAAATTTTGTAGGGTGGGTGATGCCAATGGCATTGCCTAGCCAGCAAAATTACTGAATTTCAAGTCCAAAAATCCATTAATGACATCCAAAATTTAACAAGATCAAAACAACAGATGGAGTACATAGAAATTTTTTTAAAAAAAATGTGACAGTCATAAATACAAGCCATTTTACAGAACAGTACCATCAAAAGTCATGCATGGAGAGGTACAGGGTGTGACAGGCATAAGCAAATGTCAAAATTTACAGAACATCAGCAATAAGTGGAATATATGACAATTATACATAATGGTAAACATAAGTATATATATAGAATTTCAGAAAACATAGTTTGACAAATGATATAGTGGAGAAAATGAGATAGCTAGAAGTAATACACAAATGGAAAAAAAATATACAATAATAAACATGAACATATACAAAGTTTTACAAAAGATATTTTAACTAATGTCATCATTCTTTAAGGAAAATGTGGTAATTACAAGTAATACACCCAGTAGTGTAAGTTCCATGGGTTTACATTTTGTACAAGAAATCAGTATTTTGGGAACATAAAATGAACATTTGTATCTTGTGCACAATGTAGTCTATGTAAATTTTTTGTGCACTTAGTATAAGATAAAGTGTCAGTTTTGTATTCTGTGATGCATTTAAAATGCTATACTTTCATGGATGCTAGAACATACATGTAAAATTTTTGACTACATAGGCTTCTGATCATGTACAAAATAATGTTACTGCTTCAGCACAATAGGATTTCAATATAACGTTTGTCAATCGAATAGGCACAATGACATTTCAGACTAAGTATATGTATCTATCAAGAGCACAATTTTATTTTGGTCACTGACTGTGAAAGAACCATGAAATATACCTAAACACTGGTAATGAACCTGTGGACAACGTTTGCAATGGGAGGCACTGAATAGTATATGCACACGAATAGCACATTAGCTCCTAACATTCATTTTAGGTCTGCACACGAACACAAAACACTGTAAGATTACACCACACTGTAGGCGGGCTGGCTGGTTGCATTGAAGTGGAAGTCATGGGGAAAAGGTTCTGATGTATTCCTCCATGCAATTCGACAACCAAGTGTGCTCCAACCAACAGAACTATTAGCAGACTGCATCAGCATAGCCAAAATTAGAGCAAACTGGTGGTGGGTGGCCAAGGCTGCAATGGACAGTACTGTGTGGCCAAACATCATCCAACAAACATCTTCATTAAAAGGCCCAAAATCAGTGGTGTATAGTAACTCGTCCATTGTTCTGTGTGCATTCTGGAATCTCGTGTGCGAAATCGCCACTTCCCATGCGTGTCCAAAGTACATGAAATAAAGCATTTTACACACAAATTAGTAACATAGTCATGATATTTCAGTTTAGACTGAAAGAAAAGTCATTGATTAGAACATATCTACAGAAATATTTTCCCACAAATTCAAGTGGTACAAATGGGGTCATGGTATTAAACCATATTTTTACATTACAAGTAGTGTCTTGAAGACGGATACATTTGAATACTAATGAGTAATTTAATTCTTATTTTAGAGTATCTACAACATTAGTGTCATTTCATATAAGCACAAGGCTTTACATACTATGTACATATTGCTTTACAAACACATAATCGTATGAAATACATTGAGGGTGCTTGTCATCAATTTGGCATGATATAACTTAAATTGACATTCCAATTACCATTAGTTCATATCTCTTTAAATTAATATATATCACTATGATGGTGATTACATTACCACAAATTATAACACTTAAATTACATAAGTTGCCATGGCCAGGCTTTTGTCTCAACTGAGCTACATATTTCATTGCCTTAAGGTATAACACATCAGGGTAGTTTCGTGAGAATATCAAAAGAGGTTCAAGTCAACAGGTCATGTCTGTGTCTGTCTGGGTCAACAGTAGGGTCAAACAAAACAATTAGTGCAAATTTTGGCACAGTACTAGATGTACATCACAGTAAATCATCCAATAACATAAACACAGACGTAATATTCGTTAGGCATAGCTGCAGATTTTCATCAACAAGATCATCAATAAAATTTGGTAGATAGTAGTAAGCAAAAGCAAAATATTTCTGTGCATTATCTTTCTAGACTTAACTAGGCGCAGTTTATGGCATAGCTGCAAGTTTGCAAGATAGATGGCTGTGTGGAACGTATAAGCATAACCATACATTGTCATTGAGCTTCATTATAAAATTAATTAGCATAGTGGTAGGGCTTAGGTATATAATTAGTGAGCATAGCGGTAAGCTTTGATTACAAGAGCAATACGCATAGCTGCAAGCATAATTAGAAATATTCATTACACATAATTACAAATAATTACAGATCATCAGAAGGATATGAATCTCACCAATCACACATGCCATTGAAGGCACAATGCATCAATATACAAAATGGTGCACATAAGCACAAAGAGAAAACACAAAAGGGCAGTGCGAGTAAGCACATAAGAAAAGAACAGAACATAGCATCATTAGCAACATAGCGATTCTCCTCATAATTGCTTCATAATCATTGTATAATCTCGTCATCATTAGCAACATAGCGATTCTCCTCATAATTGCTTCATAATCATTGTATAATCTCGTCATCATTAGCAACATAGCGATTCTCCTCATAATTGCTTCATAATCATTGTATAATCTCGTCCACATAATTACATTTATCAAACATCTTTGACTGTTACCAATACCTTCCTTACCATCATTTATCCATAAACAATAATGCATTTTAAAGACCACCATGACATATTGTGTATTGCCTTACTCATCATCCTCCATAATGTTCTTGGCTTACCAAATGCTCATGTCAACTCAAAATCTTCTTCACTTGCTCAGAACTTCGTAAGTTATGCAATTAGTAACACAGAAGAAAAATCTGATATTTTCTGAAACATAGGAACTTGATTAGATTACACAATCAAAAATTTCCATTAATTTTATTTGTCTTGCACAGCCACAGAGTTCGTTATATGCAAATTGCAAGATAATCAAAGTTTCGTATGACAATATCCCAGCGTAGCACAGAGCATAAGTATTCAGAGTTAGAGAAAAGTAACAGTGAGAAAAGAGGTAGATAGAGCGCACTAAGGAAAAGCGGAAGAATAGTGACACTCAGCTCGAGAACGGGGCACCAATCGCCACTTGGTGTGTCCAAAACAGATCAATGGACTCTCTACCCCATCTTTATTCCCTGAAAATTTTAATATTGGAAATGTGGTGTATGCCTTTCGACTTGTGCGTCTTTAAAGTTTCTACCTCAACGACGTTGTCGTGGATGATACGTTTGATTCGATACGGACCATTGTACAGTAAGAAGAATTTGTGAATCATAGATCTTCCCTTGTGGGATAAGTGGTGGGATCTAATTAATACCTTTTGTCCTACATAGAGTTGTTTAGCATAACAATTACGTTGAGAGCGTTTCCTTTTTTTCAGCGGCTTTCTTAATGTTTTTAAGCGCCAATTCAATGATCTCATGATGACGTAGTCTTCTGTGTTTAGGAAAAGGTATCAATTCCTTGATACGGTCGGGAGGTTGCTTGTTTTTCAGAACCAGAATTGGTGAAAGACCTGTAGAATCATTAGGAAGTTCATTTATGATATTTTGAAATGAAAGAAGATATCTATCCCATATGTTATGTCGTCGGTAGCAATATAGCCTACAAAGTTTTCCAAGTTCTTTCATCACTCGTTCACAAGGGTTAGAGGCGGCATGATAAAGTGATATGAACACAGGTTTGATGTTTCTGCGCCGCAACATCCGTGCCCAATCATGAGAACGGAATTGAGGTCCATTATCGGAGATGACTTTATCTATATGGCCAACATCTTTTAGGAAGTTTTTGACAAAGGCGTTAGTTACTGTCTTCGCCGTGGCACGGCGGAGCGGAGTAAAAGATACAAATTTTGATGTGAGCTCAATAGCAACGAAAACAAAAGAGAAACCATTGTTAGTTCTCGGAAGAGGTCCAAACAGATCAACGGCTGCTAACTGCTTTAATTTTGAAGGTATAATCGGAAAAAGTGGAGCAGAATGCGATATGGTCGGCGGCTTTGCTTTCTGACACAATTTGCATCGAGATAACACATTGCGTATACGTTTCTCCATGTTGATGAAGTAACAAGAGTCGCGTAATTTCGCGAAGCACTTCTTGGCACCATAGTGTCCGTAACTGAGATGAATATACCAAATCAATTTGTTCACGGACTCCTCCGGAACACACACTAACCAAAATTGACTGTCAGGGGCTTTACGTTTGAAGAGAATGTTATTATGGATAATGTAAAATTGTCTGATGGAAACATTATATTTATCATGCCATTTTATTTTAATATCTCGCCAGATTGGATCTTTGTCTTGTTCTTTAGCAATGTCAGAAAATGTGGCAGATATGTAATTTTCGAAAGCAACTTGCTGCATATAGAGGATAGTAAAGTTATTTTCTAAGTATGCCTCTTCCGTCGCCTTGATGAGCCCAACAGGCGAACGAGATAGCGAGTCTGCAACGATGTTTTGTTTACCAGGAATGTAAATTACAGAGAAATCGAATTCTTGAAGGAACAAAGCCCATCGTCTAAGTCTATCATGGTTAAGTTTTGCCGACATGAGGAATTGAAGTGCACGGTGATCCGTGTAAACTTTAGTGTGTCTGCCAAACAAGAAATAACGGAATTTTTCGAATGCCCAAACTACTGCCAAAGCTTCAAGCTCAGTGACGGAATAGTTCCGCTCTGACTTGGATAATATGCGACTAGCAAATGCAATAGTTCTCTGTGTGGCAAAGCCATTTTCTTCATCCTCTTGAAACACGTGAACGCCAAGTCCGAATTTTGAACTATCGGTAGAGATGCAAAAGTTCTTAGACAAATCTGGATGGTGCAGAATAGGTGCGTGAAGGAGTGCATCTTTTAAGCAAAGAAATTCTCTTTGGGCAGCTTCATCCCAGAACCAAACAGTATTCTTTCCAGTTAATTCATATAATCTGGGAGTAGTTAGGTCTTTCAAATTTATAAAACGGCGATAGAAATTAATTAAACCCAAGAAAGCTCTTAATTGGCGTTTAGTAGTGGGAACAGGCATTTTCATTATCGCCTCTAACTTTTCGGGGTCGGGCTGGATCCCATCTTTAGAAATAATGTGCCCTAAAAATTTAATCTGAGAACGACCAAACTGTGACTTCTCTAAGTTGACAGTAATTCCGGATTGAGCAAACACTTCAAGTAAAGATGCCAACGTACTGTTATGTTTTTCCCAGGAAGATTCTGCAATTAAAATATCATCAACGTAAATTGTGATTTGTTGTTTTAAGTGCTCAGGGAGTGTGGCATTCATCGCACGGATGAAAGCAGATGAGGAGATGTTCAGTCCGAAAGGCAATTTACGGAACTGATAACAGTTTCCGAAGCAGAGAAACGCGGTATACTTCCTACAGTTGGGGTGCAGTTTCACTTGCCAAAAGCTAGACCTAAGATCTAATGAGGATAAAACTTTGACACCATAGAATTTTTGCAACAATTCTTCAAGGGTTTGGGGTCGGTCGGTTTCAGGTAAAATGATAGTGTTAATTTGTCTGGAATCGAGCACTAATCGAATTGACTTATCTCTTTTTTCAACAATATGTAGGGGACTGTTATACGAGCTAACTGCAGGTTCAATTATACCTTGACTGAGCATGGACTGAATTTCAGCCTTAACTCTTTCCCTGTATACTATCGGAATGGGATATGGAGGTACAAAAAATTTATTATGTTCTTTGATCTTGAATTCATAGAGAAAATTTTTTATGGTACCAGGACTGTTAGCGAATACACGGGAATAACGCCGCAAGATAAGGAACAATTCTTCCTTATCACGTTCTGAGGCACCTTCAACTTCTACTAATTTTTTCTTAATGATGTCAGAAATCAAGTCAATTCGCTCAGTCTCGAAATGTTTATCTGTTATATCATCATCAGGTTTGACATCCTGCGTCGCATTAGAAATAGGTAAAAATTTTAAACAACTGGCACCTTCTTCATATCTGGTAATCCAGTCTTCGAATTTAATTTGAATGGCATTTTCCTGAACAAAAGCAGTGGCACAAGCCGTATTGAAATCTAAAATAACCTTGTACTTGGATAGGAAGTCCACACCTAATATTATCTGTGTAGTTAAACGGGGGACAATCAATAGGTTGGCAGAAAAGAGATGACCTTGACATAAAAATTCTGCGTATGTTTGCTGTCGAATTTCGACAGGTTTGCTAGAAATGACGCCACGAATTTTAGTACAATGCAAAGGCAGAATGGGACCATTAAGCAAGTTCTGATATTTCTTAAAAGTCACTTCACTGATTACTGATACTGGGCTACCAGAATCTAAGACAGCAGAAAGATTGATTTTGCCAGTTTTCACAGATACAATAGGGTGAATTGGAATATCGAGACATTCTACCTTCTCTTCTAATAGTGCCTCTTTTATGTCATCTAACTGTACAAATTTTACGTCTTGTTCGGTAGAAGGTTCATAAGAAATTTCTTTGTTGAGACAAGTGTTACCAAGATTAATGAGGCTTTCACAAGATAAATGCTTTTCAAATTTTGGTTGTTCATCAACTTCGCATTCGCTATCATCGTCATTAGAAAACATGTAATTGTCTATCCAATCAGCAACAGAGGTGTGCTGCAAATCTAATTGTTCGACATCATCTTTTGCTGTTCCAAGGTTACTGTTAGTTGCATTATTGTGTGGCAGTACTGTGTCGTGCCTTTCAAAGTACATGACCGGTCTGTCATATGCAATTGTTGGTCGATACTGTAAGAATTTTATTTCGTATATAGTGTCTTCCTCAGAGTCTGAAGACGAAGCTTCTGTCTCCCAATCTGAATTGTCGTCATTATATTGCTGATCGACAATTATCTCGTTTAACCGTTGGGCAGTATAACGTTTGTTCGATACCTTTTCATTTGTTTCGTTAAATTTGATAGTACAATTTTTGTTACTATCATTACTTTCAGGAGTAACGGCTTTAGGTTTTGACACAAGTTGTGTCGATTTTGCCTTATCACTTACTGAAGTGCTACCAGCATCAGTATTGTGCACTTCTGCACAAACTACTATTCTGTTTTGTTCGGGAGGTTGTTCATCGTAATCTTCCTCTCTGTGAGGTAGTTCACAATGAACAAGTTTCAGCGTATAGTTAGGATCACACAAATTCTGTACGGCCGAATTATTTGCCGTCGAGTCCGCTAGTCATACCTGACGCGGCCCCTTTTTTGACGAATTGTAGCGTGGATTAGCAGGTCTGATTTCAATGTTTTGCTCTTGTCTTTCCGGGGTACGCGATCTGCTTTGGGCCCGATTTGTGTTTTCGTATCGTGGAAGGCGATCACGAGAATTATCGCGTGTGCCCTCCCGACTACGCTTCTCAGCGTTATTGTTGTGATTTTCAGTCTCGCGATCACTATCAGTATTGCGTCTATCACGCCAATTAGTATCATTCGAAGTATTGCTGTTATGATAGTAATTATTGTAGCGTCCTACGCGACCAAAACCACCACCTCGGTTGCGGCCACGAAAACTTCCACGGTTAATGTCACGATCATGAAACTCACCGTTCTCATTGTCGCGACTTTGTTTGTAAGATTCATTAGTGAAAGAGTTATTTTTTGGTTTATCGTCGTGCTCTGAATAACGTTTAGTACGCGGCGGGCTTTGTTGCGACCGGCGATCATATCTGTTTGTTTCAAAATATCGACTGCGCGAGGAATTTTCCTCGTCTTCTTCTTCTAAGTCTTGTAAGAGATTTCTAAAGGCTTCAATATCATTCTTGCATCGTGCCGCAATGGCAATTTGACGCAAGTGTAGAGGCAATTTGTTCAAACAAATTCTGATTAATTCCGCAGGGCAGTAAGGTGCCGATAAAAATTGATTTTTGTATACTAAGTTTTGGAAATATTCCACAGGGCTCGAGAAATTTGATCGCTCAAAAGTTTTGAAAGTCGCAATACTGTTTTTAACGCGGTCTTGTGCCGCTTCCGACCAGTATGCGGATAGAAATGAGCGTCGGAAGTGATTCTCGCTATAGCACTCTTGTGCAATAGCTCTCATTCTGGTGGCTGGCTCGCCTTCCAGATAACCACATATAAATTCTAATCTGTGCTCAAGTGGCCAATTCGGGGGAAGACAATAATCGAATTGCTGCAACCACTCTTTAGGGTGCAAGTCATTCGGAGAGTTTTTAAATGTCTTGAATTTACGTACAGTCACGAAATGCTTGTAGTCAAACGCTTCCTTTCGCCCGTGCGGCGTAAGTGAGCGTAAACTACGCACTGCGTCTTCATTGTTGTTACTATGAGGTACACTTCGTTCACGTACCAAGCGACCTACTTGGCTCGAATCATCATTGTCATTTTCGTTCAAATTTTCTTCCACATCTTCGTATGGATTTCCACAAGTGTGGTCAAATTTCCTCTCTATTCGCGCCACGCGATCATCTAATTTTCTGACCTCAGCCTTGTATTGCTGATTAATGGTCATTTGATCTTGTTTGAAACGGTCAAGGGCGAGATATTCATTAGTTTCATTAAACGGGGTAGGATGCGTTACATCCGAACTTTTGTCAGTGTTATCACTAATTTGGGTAATCTTAACAGTAATATCTTCAAACTGTTTATTTATTTTATTGATCTGTTCCGTCGTGACTGACTGGAAGTTCTGCAACTTTTCAACAACTAGATTACTCTGTTGCTTCAATTGAGCGAGTTCAGTAGTTTCCATATTTTCGACTCGTGACGCAAGGCTTTCCACTACCGGGTTAATCTCGTCGCGAATATCTTGTCTTATTTGCTGAGATTCACGTTTGAAAGTATTGAGCAGTTGTTCCCTGAACCGATTGTTGTCCTCGTTTATCTTATTAAAACTACTTTGAATACTCACAAACCTCGAATCGCACGTTTGTTCAATTTTCTCAAGTTTTTCATTTAATTTCTGAGATTGTTCCTCAAGTTTTTCATTTAATTTCTGAGATTGTAATTGACTATTCTCAAGTTTTTCATTTAATTTCTGAGATTGTTCCTCAAGTTTTTCATTTAATTTCTGAGATTCCTGAGATAGTAATTGACTATTCTCATTTAATTTAGAGAGCTGTGACAATAAAATTTGCATGAAATCATTTGGTAATACGTTTTCCATAGCCGTCGCACAAGTAATTTTTGTAGCAGAGCTAGGCGGAACCGATGCATTATTTTCCGCAACCACATTACAAGAATCGGAATTCTGTATTGTCAAATCCTGTACTTTGTCATTATCCATATTGTCTGTTCCCGAACTAATCTGTTCCGCGTTTTCAGACACGGTATTTACTGTCGTATTTGTATCAGTGCAGTGAGAAGACTCTTGTAAAAATTCAGTTTCTCTCCTTGCTTCATTCAAGGTCTCATTTTCGGAAGCAGTTTTAGTATCAGCGCGGACTCTCCTATTCTTCGACATTGTTAACAGAATTTTGCAGTAAAGTGACCAATAATATTTATTTTCACCTACTGCTAATTTTTTTGAAAATTACACACAGTAATTATGAGAGAACAATAGGTTGAATCGGGCTAGTGCAACATACAATCACAATCGAGATTACGCAAACCGTTAATTATCACACGAGTTCCGCGGTACTAGAACTTTCATCACAACAAACATCAGGCAATATAAAAGAGAGGCTTGTTCAGTAGTAATGCAATTATTTGTATATTCAATTCATCTACTATAAACAATACTACACAATCTCAAGAATGGTAAGTAACAGACTACAGAAACAATTACTATGCTACTGTTGCTACAACAGAGGATGGTGCTACAAAAATTAAATCAAGAGCCAAAAGGTAAGTTGGTTAGTGGAAAAGACAAACTAACTGAAATAAGACTACGTATCTAACTACGTCACGATCCTGTTTGTGAACTATCCTGGCAGAAAGGGCGCCAGATAAAAACTGTACGCGTGTTTTGGAATGTAGAACCTTTCGTTAAATCAGACAATAAATTGTTCATTAACTCAGCTATTTGGTTTAATTATGGCCCTGATATTAATGTACAAGAAACAGTGCATTAAATTGATTTTGTGCGCAACGGATCTTTTAAGTAAACAACTGTGACATGTAACCTTTTGAAACAGACACTGACTATACTCAAAAATTTTGACTGCGAGAAAGATATAAGAAAAACCACAAATCACTTTCTTAATGCTTGACTGTGAGAGTTAATGTCGATCAGTTATTATTGAAATCCAAATCAACTATTATCTTACTATCGCACCAATAATGAAATATGTTCAATAATGTTATTCAAATCAACACTCCACTAAATCAAGTAATTATCAAATGAAGGAAGTGGGTTAATTTTCTAACTACGTAAATGAAATATGAAACAGGGTTAAGTTACTTATTATTGATAAACAGCATTACATTACCTACATAATACAACTTCTGACTTGCTGGCAAAGCAGCCTCTGCTCTACATCGGAGCCATACACACAACCCAACCGCTCTCTAAGCGAGCTGAACCACTAGTGCTACTCTCTCTCTCAGTGCGAGCTACAATGCTATGCAATACATGATCTTTGCCAGAGATGAAACTTTACACATATCGATACATACAGTAGAAGCGATATTATACATTTTCTTGCAAGCAAGTTACTCGATACAAAACAGGAGGCACAATATTAGACATTTTCTTATAAAAATAATTTTTTATGGACACGTTTCAACCTGACCAGAAATCCTGTTCATCCTGCCACCGAACTTCACTAATCCCCACTATATCTAACTTCAACCTATCCATTTCCCGTTTTAAATTTTCTAATTTTCCTACCCGATTAAGGGATCTAACATTCCACGCTCCGATCCGTAGAATGCCAGTATTGTCTTTCCTGATGACAACATCCTCCTGAGTAGGCAACTAGAATTTGGAATTCCCGCCAATTGTATGGTTGTACCAGGAACCTCCCAACTACGGAAGTCAAATGCAGTTACCATAATTACATCCTTCCTGTGCTGCTGCTGTCCCTCTGACACTCTGCGTCTGAATGACTGCAGAATGTCAGTTGGGGATGGTCATGTGGTAGGGTAGTGGATGGGGTGGTCACGTGCTGGGCTCTCATTGGTCGGTTGTGGTTATGTGGTAGGAGTGGGGGGGGGCGATGTAGATAGTCACGTGATTCCTTGGGGTGAGCTCAGTTCCATGCCAGACGTGGCAGAGTGAACACATATAATTGCAATTACAATAAATAAACTATTACCCTAAGTACATGTAATTGCAAGTACTGTCAGTAAATGTAATTACTCTAGGTACATGTAATTGCAAATATGCAGCTACACAATTACTCTAAGTACATGTATTTGCAATTACGCAAATACTCTAATTAATTTGATATCAATTTTGGTGCCAGAATCGGCAATTGTATCCTACTAATAGGTAGCGATTTTTTTCAGTGTTATACATTGAACTGGACTGGGAAGAAGTTTTATGCTGTCACTGATTTATTTATTCACATTCTCTAAATAAAATTTTCATTTCTCCATGCAGACTGTTTGGTAATTCACAAACTCAGCTAGTAGAAGAAGGGAGTTGTGACTGGAATCATTTAAGTGGCATTTGACAAAGACATGAGAATACCAAAGAAAATATGGCATTCATATTCCAATGGATGACATTATAGTAAGGAACAAAGCATGGAATAACAGTAGACCAAGAGAACATAAGCCTAATTCATGGATCCCAAAATTATTTGCACGATCTATTTCAGAAATAGATGTAATTAATTTTTTAGACTCTCATAATCTGGCATTTAGAGGCCACAGAGAGTCTTTCAGTATTGGCAATGACAGTAAGAATTCTGTTAACCTCAAAGATTTGTTTAAATTGCTATGTAAATATGGTTCTACATTAGTGGAAGATATGAAACGCATTAATGACGAACGACTTACCATTATGTAAGTCACGATATTCAGAATGAACTGATCATACTGATGTTAATGAAATAATATGTATGGTAAAAGAGGCAAAATATTACTCGATTTTCCTCTATGCACTTCAGACAGTAGTCCAACTGAACCAATGTGCTTTATCATACGATTTTGTACAACGTTAGCTCCTACAATAGAAGAAAAACATATCAGTTTCCTGGCTGTTGCTGAGACAATGGAGAACATTTTACTAATGCAAAACTGAAAGAGCTAGAAGTAATGGATTTTGTATTCAAAACTGCCGTGGGCAGGGTTGCGCCCATATAGCAAATATGGTGGGTAGAAATAGAAGAATTAAATGTTATTGTTCAATACATATCACAGGGCATTTTTTACACCATGTAAGTGTTATGGTGGGAATCTGCTGTTTGTAGACACAGCTAAACATTTTTAATTGTATTCAGAAAAGTTATCTGCTTTTTTCAAGACCCAGAAAGTGCTGGAAATTAATCTCAACCTTTATCAGACACAAGGTGGGAAATCAGAATTGAGGCAGTGAAGGCCTTACTGTTACAATTTGATGATGTTGAATGACGTGAAAGCTTGAAAAATCAAAGAGAAGATCAGACAGACTACTTTATAGTGAATCTGTTTTGAATGAAATGCTCAGATTAGAATTCATCATATCAGTGTATGTATGGTATGGGTTCTTATCATGCATTAATCATTAATGTTGCAAGTAAATTACAGCAATCTGTAGAAGTCCATTTGAGTATTGCCCTTGAGCATTTCATTTAGTAAGTTTTGTGATTGGCTCAGGAAATATCGACAAACAGGGTCAAGCAATGCATGTCTGATGCTCGTCAGTTTATTGAAAAAGGCAGTTATGATTTTCCAAAAGATAATAAAAAAATGCTAGTCAAAATAATAGACTATTCAGTTATGAAACCAAAGATGAACCTACACAGTCTCCCAAAAGCAGATACGAAACAGTGTTTTTAACATGATTGAATCCATGCTGAGCGATACAAATTAAAGATTTGAATAATTAAAATAACATTTTCTACACTTTTCTTTTCCTTTATGATATAAGTAATCTAAAATTTACTCCAAAAGATCATATATGCCAACATTTACACACAGTCATGCGAGTGGGTGAAAGCTGTGACTTCCACTCTTATGAATTGTATGGAGAATGGCCAACAATGATCCCAAATTTACCCGACTTCCTTAAAGATGTGAAACAGATTCTGCAATACATAACTTGAAAGATATTTTCCCTTACAGTTATATCGTAATTTGCATTTTGTCAACAATACCAGTAAGTGCAGCCTCTGCAGAAAGGAGCTTTCCCAAATTAAATCATTATAAATGACTTAAGAACTGTGGTGTCGCACAAGTATGAAGTGCGCGCCACGTACTTTCGCCGCGCGCCGACATGCACGCACGGCCCGGCGTTCTTACGTCGTCAGCCACGAGCGCCATCTGCTGCAACTCCGCTCATGGCCACGACTGCTGCATCGGCCACTTGCGACTGAGATAGGAACCAATTAACACTTGGGAATGAGATAGGCACCAGTTAAGACTTGGCTATCGGATAGGCACTAGGAATCATTAGTTGGCAGGGCTCAATATAAACCATGTATCAGCATTCTGCAGTCAAGAACTATGTAAAAGTTAAGTATTACCAAGACTCCACGAAATATATATCTTGTTCTAATTTAGCTTAGTGTTTCCAGTTTCTGCTGTCCCACTGGCTGGTCACCTCCGTACCTGCACACACGTGCATCCTTTATTCCTGTGTCGGTCTCTCTCCACTCGGCTACCGACACCTAAGACAACCGGTGGAATCGAGACACAAAAGCGGCGACGAGGCTGGGACACAAAAAGAACTACAATGAGTTAGCAAAGACTTCAAGCAATGGGAATTTTATCTATAGAAGCATATGAAGGAATGTGTTTTTCTCGACTTCAAAAAGGCGTTCGACACAGTGCCACGCTGCAAACTGCTAACGAAGATACGAGCTTATGAAATAGGTTCACAGATTTGTGACTGGCTGGAAGACTTCCTAAGTAATAGAACACAGTACGTTGTTCTCGACAGCGAGTGTTCATCAGAGACGATTGTATCGTCAGGCGTGCCCCAGGGGAGTGTAATAGGACCGCTATTATTTGCTGTCTATATAAATGATCTGATGGACAGAGTAAGTAGTAATTTGCGGCTGTTTGCTGATGATGCCGTGGTGTATGGGAGGGTGTCGTCTTTAACTGACTGTAATAGCATACAGGATGACTTAAACAAAATTTCTAGTTGGTGCGAAGAATGGCAGCTAGCTCTCAATCTAGACAAATGTAAGGTGATGCACATGAGTAGGAAAAACAATCCCATAATATTCGAATACAGTATTAGAAGTGAGCTTCTTGATGCTGTCGCGTCGTTCAAATATCTTGGCGTAACATTGCAGAGCGATATGAAATGGAACTAACACGTAATGACAGTTGTGAGTAAGGCGGACAGCCGAGTTCGGTTTATTGGGAGAATTTTGGGAAGATGTACTTCACCTGTAAAGGAGACCGCGTGTAAAACGCTTGTACGACCACGTCTTGAGTATTGCTCAAGTAAATGGGACCCGCATCAGATCAGTTTAAAGGAAGACATAGAGGCAGTTCAGAGACGAGCAGCTAGGTTTGTTACTGGTAGGTTCGACCAATGCGCGAGTGTCACGGAAATGCTCCGACAACTCAATTGGGGATCGCTGGAGGAAAGACGACGTTCTGTTCGTGAATTTCTGTTGAGGAAATTTAGAAGGCCGCAATTTGAAGATGAGTGTAGTACGATCTTGCTGCCGACTACTTAAATTGAAATGAAACAATATTTAGTGAAAATGTGAGCCAGACCGGGAATCGAACCCGGGTCTCCCGCTTTGGGCCAGCAGTCGCCTTAACCACTTGGCCACTCGTGCTCGCCCCCTGGCCGTCTCAAATTCCCACAAGTCGCCCGTTATGGCTGTAGCGCCCCTATCGTTCATGCCCTCTTACACTCGCCATTTCGGATTCCCGTGGGAGGTCGAATGTATGACCGCATCTGTGGTGACGTAATTGAAGCTGACGCCGTCGCCGCGTCTAAATACTTATGATTTTGGTATGGTGTCTGTTCTTTCGGACATGTCAGAAAAAACAGACACCACACCAAAATAATAAATGTTTTATTATTGTTTAATGGAAATTATTAATTACTGTTACATAAAAATTAATATCATTTCATTTTGTAAATAAGCTTGTCAGTTTAAAAACACGCAAAAGCTTTCTCTACATAAACTATAAACTCTTGGCCATCATGGCGCCTCACAAACTTCATTATGCCCACACTCTATTTTGGTCTTGCGCCGCCACTGCAGGAAAGGCAGTTCCTCAGAAAAGTATGGACGTCCCTGCAGGTATGACAAAAATAAACATTTTACCTAAATATTGTGTCCAACCATTTCACTTCCATATAATGGATTCAAATCATTATTGATGCTTAAGTTAAGATTACTTATTTGGTGGCTGACAATGATTTTACCTAGTCACTCATGTGTTTGAATTAGGTGCAAACGACAGTGCTTTACTAAATTGCAAGAAGAATATAGGCTGGAAATATTCAATGCTTTTTTACGACTATGATAGCAAAAATGAACATGATATCCACCAATAGAGACTGATTGAATGGCATCGTATTAAACGGCGAAGACCTAGGGCTGCTAATCAAAGCGGAGAACAATCGAAGTTGGAACATGACACTACGTATGCATACCGGATGATCAAAAAGTCAGTATAAATTTGAAAACTTAGTAAATCATGGAATAATGTAGATAGAGAGGTAAAAATTGACACACATGCTTGGAATGACATGGGATTTTATTAGAACAAAAAGAAAGTTCAAAAAATGTCTGACAGATGGCTCTTCATCTGATCAGAAATGCAATAATTAGCATAACAAATTAAGACAAAGCAAAGATGATGTTCTTTACAGAAAATGCTCAATATGTTACCATCATTCCTCAACAATAGCTGTAGTCGAGGAATAAAGTTGTGAACAGCACTGTAAAGCATGTCTGGAGTTATGGTGAGGCATTGACGTCGGATGTTGTCTTTCAGCATCCCTAGAGATGTCGGTCGATCACGATACACTTGCGATGTAAGGTAACCCCAAAGCCAATAATCGCACGGACTGAGGTCTGTGGACCTGGGAGGCCAAGAATGGCGAAGGTGGGGCTGAGCACACGATCATCAAACGATGTGCACAAGAGATCTTTCATGCATCTAGCAATATGGGTGAAGCCCCATCCTGAATAAAAATCGTACGTTTCAGCAGGTGTTTGTCAGCCAGGCTGTGGATGATGTGATTCTGTAACATATCGGCGTACCTCTCACCCATCACGGTAGTAGTTACAAAACCAGAATCACGCAGTTCCTCGAAATAAAAAGGCCCAATAACAGTAGATGTGGTAAATCCAACACATACCGTGACTTTCTCATCGTGCAATGGAGTTTCCACGACAGTTCTAGGATTTTCGGTGGCCCAAATTCTGCAGTTGTGGGCGCTGACAGACCGTAGGAGCGTGAAATGAGCTTCGTCAGTCCACAACACGTTACTCAACCAATCGTCATCTTCCGCCATCTTTTGAAACGGCCACACCGCAAATGCCCTCCGCTTCACTAAATCGCCAGGTAACAGTTCATGATGCAGATGGATTTTGTAAAGATTGCATCCGAGAGTACGTCTAAGTTCCAACCAAGCAGTATGGTATGGAATGCCGATGCGACGTGCGACTTCACGAGTGCTGACTTCCCCGTGTATATATGAATCTGCTACAGCCTCCATTTCTTCCTGAACTGTCTCAGCAGCATTACGCCTTCTGTTCGGTCGGCCACTACGGGTCTATCATCTAAACAACCCGTGGCTTCAACTTCGAAATCATTCTTGCCACAGCTGCATTTGTCAACGGACCTTTACCCATGCGAATCCCCTTCCTATGGCGATAGTATCGTAATGCTGAACTGACAAATTCCCTATTCTGATAATACAGCTTCAGTAAAAGCGCCTTTTCAGGTAACGTCAATATGCTGCGACTGCTGGTGTTTCTGGCTCTCTCATTACAGCGCCTTTTATACATGATTTTCATGCGCATCACTGACGTTTTGCTGTCCAGCGGCATCTGTCGGAATAAAACCCCATGTCATTCCAAGCATGAGTGTCAATTTTTACCTCTCTATCTACATTATTCCATGATTTATTAAGTTTTCAAATTTATACTAACTTTTTGATCACCGGGTTTTCCATAATTACACACCAGGAGAGTCTGCGGGTGTATGGGAATACATTCATTAGTCTACATGGAATAACGCAGAAGCGTGTATTCAGGACTGCTAAGTTGCTGGCGAAAGACCAGTGGACAAGACAGGATTTAATAAGAAAACGCATGCTATATCATGCGAAATCCGCACAGAAATTCGGAACCATAAACTCAAGTTTCATATTAAAACATCTCATTATGGGGGAAAAGAAGTAAATTATTTGGATGCAAGGCTGGACCTCAAAGCAATGCACGATTTTTGTGAGGAACATTCTAATCTTAAAGTAAAATATACATTTTATGTCAATTATTTCAATAAGAACTTTGGCTACCAATTTGGTAGACCACAAATAGATGTGTGAAGTGCCTATGAAGAACTCCAAGTCAAAATGAAGTCTCCGCACTTATCACAAAATATTAAACCAGCAGCAGCAAGTGAGCTAACTATTCACTTGCGCACGAGTCGCAAATTTTATTCCTCTATAAAATCGTTCTCAGAATCCTGTCAAACCGATGATACACTCTGTGTTGCCTTCGATTTCATGTGAAATTTACCTCTGCCTCATATACCTGTTCAGGAAATATTTTACCAGGAAATATATTACCTAAGGCAGCCATAGGTACATGTATTTAGAATACGCAACCTCCAGGACAATAGTTCCAAAGTATACATGAATCATGAGGGCCAGTCCCAGAAAAAAGATTATTGGACAATAAATGCTAGTGCAAAAAGGGATGTTACAGTAAAAATTGTGTAAGGAGCTGATGTCAATAATGTGGATACGTGGTGGCTTACTCATTACAGGGCCGGCCGCGGTGGCCGAGGGGACTGAGGCGCTTCAGTCCCGGTCTGCACGGCCACTACGGTCAGGGGTTCGAATCCCCCTCGGGCGTGGATATTTGTGCCGTCCTTAGTATAAGGTAGTTGACAAGTAGTTTGTAAGTTTAGGGACTGATGACCCCGTAGTTAAGTCCCATAAGCTTAACAAACATTTCAACACATTACAGGAAAACAACACTAAGAGATGAGTCAGTAGGAAAGAACATTCCTAGAAACACGTAAGTGCAGTTTGCTCCTGCATCATTCTCCGAATTCCACTACTCTGCAGAACATCCTGGGAGAGTGGTCGCCTGTCCCTTCAGTGGGAGCCTTGTCCATTACACATTTCATTTGTCCCAGCCTGGACCAAGAAATGCAAAGTTTATGAACCATTTGAGGAGGGCCTATGAAGAAGGAAGAGTTCCAATGAAATCAACGAAACAAGACGATCTCAAGAAGGTGCATTGTTATGTCACGACTTCTGAGGAGAGTAAAGCATTCTTTGATGAAGTACTAGAATGGCCCTATCACTGAAAATGCAGTACCTACCTTTCCCTACAGTATGATGTGTTATTCTAACAGTTTTGTTGTGCAAGATCTGTTACTATATTAGTAATGGGGTTGTATAAAAATGCCACCTGAGAAAATAATAAACAATTCCGTGTGTTGTATGAAAAATAATAATTGTTTCATTTGTCTTACCTTTTATTTACATACTGAATATGCATATATATTTATTTGGAAATAAAGGAAATAAAGATTATGAATTTTTTTGCTCGCTTACAAGTTCTGTTCATTCCATGTTGAAAAGAACTACGTCCAGAGAGCAATTTTATTTATTTATTTAGGCGATTTGATCTGAATCTGCACTATGTGTACAGAATTGGACTAGATGTATTAAACATAGCAGCTTAAGGATAGCTATACATAGTATATATAAAATAGGATTTCATGAACATGTTGTATTAAACATAGTAGCTGAAGAGTAACTGTACATAGTATGCATAACATAGGATTTTCTAAATAGATCACAATTGTGCATTAACACAGTCTGCAGTGTTATTGTTCCATGTATTCTTTTACAAAATAAAAGCAGTGGGACAGTAGGTAAGACCTTAATGTTTTCGCAAATTTGTTTGTCATCAATTTCTTCTATGTCTGTGGGGAGCTTATTGAATAGTTGTAGGCCCATATGGAGTGTTCCCTTTCTACATAGCAGGCTGGCACTTTGTAAAACATGCAAGTTCGATTTAGATCTGGTGGCATAGTCATGTATTTCAGCATTTCTCTTAAGTCTAGGCTCACTTGGCATTATGTGATTTTTTTACGAATGTTATTGTCTCGACTATGTACAGGCACGGCAGTGGTCGGATCTCCAGCTTCCTGAATATAGGTTTACAAGAGTCTCTAGCTTTGCTGCTATTTATTATCCTCACAGCTTTCTTCTGTATTTGAGTTGGAGAATTTCCCCAGAATACCATCCCGTAACTTCTCATTGCTTATTCTTACGGATTTTTGGGGGATGCCTCTTCAAAGATAGATATTGATGTTCGAATGTTGTTTCAATTACCAGTAAGTTGGCCATAAATATATACTGTAGAGTTTTCTTTGGCTGTCAATAACATTTAGCGTTGTTGTTCCCTCAATTCTGGTATTAAACTATGACTTTATACGTAACAGATCGCCACTCATAACCTCAATTTCAACATCGCGTATTGAGATGGGCGAATTGACGTGACGGACAGTGTGAATACAACTTGACGTGACATTGCCGTGACGTGACGTTGATGTGACGGACAGTGTGAATTGGCCTTAAGCATATGAAAACATCAAACAATAATTATAAGAGCATAAATAGCGCCTATTTACTTTATCCATTACAATTTGCCCACTGACATTGTTAATGCCGTTGTAAACAACTGAATTTTTGTATTTCACTAGAACTTACTTTATCATTCAAAATGTTATTTAATGAAAAATGCGTAATAAAATTACAATCTTATTCAAAGAAACAGTTTGCTTCAGTCTTTTCTGTTACAATGTTACGTAATATAAGCATTTTTGGGTTTCAGACATGCGACCTTGATTTTAGGGGGACACTCAATTGATAAAAATATTTAAGTCGTCATGAAACTTTTGGTTATTTACCCCTAAAACGAAGTATAACAACATAATAAAGATGAATAAGACACATTTGCATATAAACAGTGCAATCATCAACTGCAACATGTAATTCGCATGACGAAAATAGGTTAACTTCCGATGTTAGTAGACGGCCGTTCCGTCAAAACATTCTTCTCAAGAAAGCTTGACATGACGTGACGGTCCGTTGATGGACAGTGTGAATGCCACCATTAAAAATACATTGAGGAATGTTCTGACGGACGGTGACGTGAAGTGACGGACAGTGTGAATTGACCTTTACAGGCGAAAAGGCACCGGTTCGTTGATACACTATTAAAAATAAATAACACACACACACACACACACACACACACACACACACACACACACACACACCAAGGCAGATATATGCAAAATGCAATGTATCTGATGTATGGAAAAATGCCGATGAAATTTGTAATTTGCTCCAATAATTGGAAAATCGAAAGGTGTAGCTCCAAATAAAACTGTTTATAATGGGTGGCAGTACTGTCTTTTGGTGTCTGGGAGAAGAATCCAGAGAGAGAAACCGTTTACCGAAAACACCTGAATGCGCAACTTGAATGCAGCCCTTGAAATTCAGTGTTCCACATAGTTAAATCCTTATTTTAGGTATGAGTAAAAATTCATAATAGCTCATTTATCTCTCGAGCAATCGCGAAACAATATACAAATTTAGTTTTTTTAATCGGAAACTAGCTTATAGGCTCGTGCTTCGCAACTGTTGTTGAAGGAGGGACGTATCATGACTTTTTAGGATTCCCGACCTCAGTCAGTAAAAATAGAATCCCTGTTGGATCGCTCTGTCAATAAACTCAGTTGTCCCAGCCAAGATGTCAAATGTAAGTAAAAGTCATTGTCCGAAAGGATGTATCTTCATAAAGATGTCAAATGTAAGTAAAAGTCATTGTCCAAAACAATGTATCTTCATAATGTTTTTGATAGAAAGGGTAAAACATGCCAAAATAAGCAAATAAATGTTGTTAAGTATTTAATCCACAAAGCGAAATCAGTAACACTACGTTCAATGTTTGTTGGTATTCGTAGACAAAAGCTTGCTTAATTCTGTCACAGACATTCGCTTCCTTTTTTTTTTTTTTTTTTTTTTTTTTTTTTTTGGCCTTCTGAGTGTTAACTCAATGTGGCCATCTACAACACACAGTGGAAATGTACATATATTTAAATAAACAGACAAAACAGAAGTACATTTTGCAAAATGAAAAGTGGGAACAAAACGAAAACTGCATTACATTACAATTTAAATGTACTACTCCATACTCATTATGCAGCAGCGGTGTTTATTAGTTCTTTGGTGCCCTACAGCGCCTCTATTGCTTGTTTGCTGTACTACACAAGCCATACTTCAAGCATAACCTACATCTAAAACAATTTCCCTGATTCCACTTTTATGAAACGAAGTTGCTCCATGCAAGTTTAGGAGATTACGTATTTATAATAGATGAAAAGACAGTTACTGAAAACACTTAAGATTGCGATGTATCTTTTATCCCTGATCTGATTTCGATCAAATCATGACTATATGTTGCCCCAATCTTAGTTTTAATTTCCTGTGAAAACCGCATAAAAATATCAGTTGGTTTTTTTTTTTAAATACATTTGGGAAACGTGTTAGAAATATGCATATCTTCATGAATATGATGTAGCTTACATCATTCATCAGTTATATTCGCCATTAAAAACATTTATTTCAGGATCGTTCATATCTCTGGACTGGGCTGAAGCATGGAAAGCTGAAATGTAATAAGTATTTCCTTCATGAAAACCATTATTATTCTTACGGTTGGCTCTCTTTCCGTTAGATGCGCTACTGTCGCTCCAAGCGTGACACTTAAACCACGTGCTTAAACTTCATTAGCAGTAGTACATATACATTAGACTGTGATATCAATATGTAAATATATGGATTAAACACGGCGAGGATTGTAGCAGTTTTATATTCATTGCTTTGAATCATATTTCGTAGAACACAGCAATCAAGAAAACTGTTTTCAGAAATATGGTAAATTTGAAAAGTCAAAGAGCAAGTAGTATTTTCAAAGGGTAATAATCCGATCGCTGACCCGAACTACACACGAACACCCGCAGTGCTATCTATTTGTTCTTTGCTGCATTACGGCGTTCTTTCCAAGAATGAATTAGACCTAAAACTTCAGATTACGTTTTCTTTTACTTTCCTGATCTGATTTTGATAAAATGAAGCCTGTATGTTGCCCTGGGATATTCTCTATTTATCTGTGATTCCCCCATGAATGTTCATTCAGTACTTTTGGAGATTACTCTCTACAAATAAACACATGCGATTGCTTTCAGAGAAATGTTAAAATTATGATCTCTTACTTTTCTGATCCGATTTTGTGAAATGCAGCGTTTCTGTAACCGCAAGATACACTCACCTTTCCTGTGAAAAACCCCTGAATATTCGTCTATTAGTTTTGGAGATGAAAGAGAAAGAGAGACATGACGGTCATCGATGAAAGACGTTAAATTCTGAGCTCTTCTCTCCGTAACCCGATTTTTATAAAACTAAGTCTATATGTTGTCCCAAGGTACGCTGAAGTGACTTGTGCAAAACCCATGCGAATTCGTGAAGTAGTTTTGGAGAAATGGTTTCTAATAGATGAACAGACAGACACGACGGTCTACGAAAACACTTCGTGATTCTATTTTGATGAAATCATTGCTACATCTTGAACCAATCTTCGCTCATGCTAGATCTTGAACCAATCTTCGCTCATGTTTTCTGTTAAAACCGCATGTTAATTTGTCCTGTAGTTTTGAAGATTGAAGCGAACAGTGACAGGCCTACATTTACAGATTTATTATCAGTATAGATATGTTGTACAATTGTATAATTTTGCAAGACTATATTGATATGTATAATTGCTGTATGTCGGTAAAATCTGTTTCGAATACGGTTAGTAGTAAAGAAGTAACAGATTAAAACGTGACGCTTGATGGGGCGGTTTTCCATGAATGTTACTCTTTACGTTCTCATATCTCATGAACTATGTGTCGTACTGTGATACAATTTCGAAGGTACATTCATCTGAATATGTGTATACTGTCTGTAAAATTTCATGCGGCTAAAATTTGTAGTCTATAAATTATAAATTGTAACGTCATACCGAATGCCGTAGTTTTTCTCCATAGACAGCAGAAAAGTAGTAAGCGAGAAACTTTTTTCCTTTCATCATTTTGCTATGGTTGTCAGCGAGAAAAAGTTTAATGATGATTTGAAAGTATGTTTAAAGTTTGTTGCAAGTCGCTAAGTACTCACATTCTCATATAGTGTACTCATAAAGTCTCGTCGGATTATATGCCAATTTCTTGCTAGTCTTGTTGTTTATAATGTTATATCTCCTGAACCATATGTCGTATGTGGTTCGTACTCCTACATCAATTGATATCTCACAAAAGGAATATGTGTACCAAATCTGGTTGAAATCGGTCCAGTGGTTTAGGAGGAAATGTGCAGCATTGTCGTTTGACACAGCGGTTTTTAGCGCATCTCATTGTTTATGACGTCATATCGCCTTACATATGTGCCGTAGGTGATTCTTACCCCGACAGCGATTGTTGCCTGATATTAAGGAACATGTGTACCAAGTTTGGTTGAAATCGGTCCATTAGTTTAGGAGGAGATGTGGAACATACATACAAACATACAGCATATTTTATAAGATGTAAGATTACTGACGAAAAAGAGCAATTAAATGGAAGCATAACACAAAAAGTTAAATTACATTACGTTCATTACAGGTATTTTACATTTTTAAATTCATAATTACAAGCTGACCGAAAGAAAATTTAATAATTGTAATGATGAGATTTTCCCCTTCCCCATCTCTCTCTCTTTCTCCCCCACCCCCTCCCCCCACTCTCATTTTTCGTCGAGCCGTCTGGGAGGGGGGTGGGCACGTGCTCCTGTGCCACCCCCCTCCCCACCCGAATCCGGCCTAACTTTGACCCGAAGTGAATAGGACACGATTGTTTAATTCCTTTGGTTTGTACTACGTAATAATGGTTTCACATGGCATCTCAGCGTCTCCAGCTATAAAAATTTGGATCGCGGCGGAGCGGCCAAGTGCATTGAGGCGCTATGCTAAGATGCGCGTGGTTGCTCACCGTCGGGGGTTCGAATCCCCCGCTCGGGCATGGATGTTTGTGTCGTTTCGGTATAAGGTAGTTCATAAGTAGTTTGTACATTTAGGGACTGTTGACCCCACAGTTAAGACCCTTAAGCTTGAGAAACATTTAAACATTAAAAATTCGGTGATTGATAAGTGCTAAACGAGTATGCTTTCATGAACATTCCAGTTAATTCCCCTAGACCTTAACTGATTATTCGCTAAATTATCTAACCGATTTCATGAGATGAAACCATTTGATTTGGTTCAGTTCAAATTTGTCTTCTCTTCAAATTTGTTCAGCAAAGTCTTAACACCTTACCGGAGATTAATGAAAATATTTTGAAAGAAAGATGTGAAGATCAGTTTTTGAGCAAGTATAACAACTGTGAAGCGAGTAGGTAAAAGCCTGTTTCCCATGTTCTACTTACTTGCATCTGAAGATAACTGGTTCAAAAATTCGCAGTTCATTACCGGTACTGGGTTTGTGCTAGCTGTACCTGGCACTAACGTTGGTGCAGAAAGAATGGCCTCCATCACAAATAGTTTATGGCCTGACTCAAGGAATAGAGTTAGTGTGCAAACTGCACAGGAAATGCTTAAACAAGAAATAATTATCAGAATACTTCATGTGTTGATTATTGTGACAATCTGTGTGAAAATATCGGTCTCGTGAATGACATGCATTCTGTTGTTGTTGTCTTCAGTCCGCAGACTGGTTTGATGCAGCTCTCCACGCTACCCTGTCCTGTGCAAGTTTCTTCATCTGAAAATACGTTTGGCAACCTACATCCTTTTGAATCTGCTTACTGTATTCGTCCCTCGGTCTCCCTCTACGATTTTTACCCCATACGCTTCCTTCTAATGCTAAGTTGACTATTCCTTTATGTCTCAGACTGTGTCCAACCAATATATCTCTTCTCTTAGTCAGGATATGCCAGAAACTCCTTTTCTCCCCGATTCGGTTAAGCACTTCCCCATTAGCTACGTGATCTACCCATCTAATTTTCATCATTCGTCTGTAGCACCACATTTCAAAAGCTTCTATCATCTTTTTATATGAACTCCTAATCGTCCACGTTTCACTCCCATACCATACTACACTCCAGACAAAAGCTTTCAGAAAGGACTTCCTCACATTTAAATTAATATTGGATGATAACAAGTTTCGATTCTTTAGAAAAGCTTTTCTTTCCATGGCCATTCTGCATTTTATATTTTCTATACTTCAGCCATCAGAAGTTATCTTGCTACACAAATAATAAAATTCATCTACTACTTTTATTGTCTCATTACCTAATCTAATTCCTTCAGCATCGCCTGATTTTCTGACATTGCATTCCATTACCTTCGTTTTACTCTTGTTAATGTTCATCTTATATCTTCCTTTCAAGACACTGCCCATCCCATTCAATTGCTCTGCCAGATCTTTTGCGGTCTCTGACAGAATTACTATGTCATCGGCAAACCGCAATGTTTTCATTTCTTCTCCCTGCTCTTTAATGTCCTCTCCAAATTTCTCCTTCCATTCATTCACCGCCTGCTCAATGTACAGATTGAACAACATTGGGGAAAGACTACAACCCTGACTTACTCCCTTCCCAATCTCTGCATCCCTTACTTGCCCTTCGACTCTAATAACCGCTGTCTGGTTTTTGTATAAGTTGAATATAACTCTTCGCTCCTTATATTTTACCCCTGATACCTTCAGAATGTGGAAGAGTGCATTCCAGTCAATATTGTCAAAAGCTTTCTCCAAATCGACAAACGCTAAAAACGGAGGTTTCCCTTTCCTTAGCCTATCTTCTAAGATAAGTCGTAGTGTGAGTATTGCCTTCCGTGTTCCTACATTTCTCCTAAATCCAAACTGATCTTCCCCGAGGTTGGATTCCACAAGTTTTTCCATTCGTTTGTAAATAATTCGTGTTAGTATTTTGCACCCATGACTTATTATACTGATAGTTCTGTAATTTAATGAAAGTCGAGCTTCAGTTGCATTTATTGGTGCTTTATTTAAGCCTACACTACCGGTTTCGGCCTCTATGTTAGACCTTTTTCAAGTGTGACAAACCTGCATATAATGTGTAACAATAAGTTTACAAAAATTACATGGTATATGATAGAATGTTACATATATAAAAAGGCACTGTACAGAAGCAGAAGGAAACTTACGTTATGCCTTAGAGAAAGTAACGGCAAGTAATTAAAACAATAGAACTCAGAGAATTTAAAACTTTTGGCGCCCAATGGCGACACAAGAAAAATGGGCGTGTCATATTTAACATTCCAAATCATTATAATCGGTATATTCTGATGTGTTCTGATACAAACATTACATCATTGCAAGCATAAAATTCTAAACATTAGTTGATAAAATGTAAAGGTTAATAGTAAAATATTATAAATGGCAGTTAGGATAAAATGGGCGTGTTGTCAATTTAAAATTTTTTGATACAGGAAGTATAATAATTTAGCTTAAGGCCAATTGTATTCGATTTAGCTTACATTAAAATTGGTTGTATTGTTTAAACAAGGTACAAAAATTCTTAGGATGTAAAATGATTCCAACGAACGACGCGTCCAAGCCGATAGTTGAGGGGCGGCCTCTAGCGAACGAAATTTGAACCAGGAACGCTGGTGCGGGCTCCAGAGCAGTTTGGACGCGTCGTGGATTGCTTACATTGTACTGTTTACAGACAGTAGTAGATGTTTCATAAACAGCCACGAACGTGCGGAGCATTTCTAATATTTTTTGTCAATTACTGGGCGGCAGATATCTAAGAAATTAGTATTCTTTAAAGTGCATTCCTCGTTAAGCGTGTCTTCCTTGGACATTTTTAGGTGAGTGTATATAGCAACCTCTTCATAAAAATCAATGAAATAGCCTTTCTTCAGTGTATGGAGTATTGTTTTCGATACTGTTTACCGTGTCACTGTTGCGTATAAGGTGAGCAGCGAAGGTGGATCTGCTTTCAGCGTTTTTTCTGCCGAGTTCTGTCTGTTCCTTGTAACGCGTTTTGAATACGCGTCCTGTTTGCCCTATGTAATATGCATTACAGTCGGAGCAGTGAATTTTGTATATGCCCCCATTTTGATATATGTCCTGCGTTGTATTTATGTCATGTTTAAGTCGCAGAAGTGAGGGTTGTGATTTGTACGCAATTTCCATGTTACAATTTTTAAACAAATTACTTAGTTTATACGAGATCTGGCCACTGAAGGGAAATGATACAAAGTGTTTCTTACCCGGTTCCATATTTTGGCACACTTGGTATTTGTTGGATTTGGCCACATTAGAAATCTCGTCTACGATCATGCTATGCTGCCCGTTATTCCGTGCTATATTTCGCAGCCAGCTAAGTTCTTTTTTTACTTCATTATCTTGTAGTGGTAATTTGTGGAGTCTATGTACTGCTGGACGGAAATAACTTTTTATATTGAGCAGGGTGACAAGATGCAGCCGGGATAATGACGTCAGAAGATGTTGGTTTGTGGTAAATACCAAAGGCTTGTCTGTTTTGAACCATGCTGATGGAAAGATCTAAAAAATTAATATTGTTATCCTGTTGATGCTCAATGGCAAATGAGATGTTATTGTGCATTTCGCTAAAAGCGTTTGCAAATTGGTCTATTTCTTGTTGGGAGCCACTGAATGAGACGAGAATATCGTCAACATACCGTTTATAGTACACTATTTTAGCGTTAATTTCAGGATGGTAATTAAAGACTTTGTTTTCTAAGTGGTTGACGAAAATATCTGCCAGTGTACCTGCCAAGGAAGACTCCATTGGTAGTCCGTCTTTCTGTGTGTAGATTTTGCCGTGAAATATAAAGTAGTTGTACTTTAGTGATATTTCCAGCAGCTCGATCATTTCAATGATTTCCCTGGGAGAAAGTTTCTTGTGCTTAAATAAAGCACCAATAAATGCAACTGGAGCTGAAGTTTCATTAAACTGAACCACAGTTGCGGCAACAGCAAGCATCCAGTCATGGAGAAACTAATAATAGTTCTGCAATTTTCACACTTGTCTGCACTTGCCTTCTTTGGAATTGGAATTACAATATTCTTCTTGAAGTCGGAGGGTATTTCGCCTGTCTCATACATCTTGCATACCAGGTGATACAATTTTTTCATGACTGGCTCTTCTAACAACATCAGCAGTTCAGACGGAATATCATCAACTCCAGGGGCCTTGTTTCGACTCAGGTCTTTCAGTGCACTGTCAAATTCTTCTAACAGTATCAAATCTCCTACCTCATCTTCCCCCACTTCGTCCTCCATTTATAGAATACTGTTTTCAGGTTTATTTCCTTTGTAAAGGCCCTCTATATATTCCTTCCAAAGTTCAGCTTTCCCCTCTTTGCTTAGTACTGGTTTCCCGTCTGAGTTCTTGATATTCATACAGCTGCTTTTTTTTTCTCCAAATGTATCTTTTATTTTCCTGTAGGCGATATCTATCTTTCCCCTAGTTATGCATTCTTCTACAGTTCTGCAATTGTCCTCTAGCCACTCCTGCTTAGCCAGTCTGAACTTCCTGTCAATCCCATTTTTCAGCTGTTTGTACTACCTTTTTCCTGTTTCCCTTGCTGAATTTTTATATTTTCTCCTCTCGTCAATTAAGTTCAGTATATCCTGTGGTATCCAGGGATTTGTATTGGGCCTTGTTCTTCTGCCTATATGGTCCTTTGCAGCCTTCACTACCCTATCTCTCAGAGCTACCCATTCTTCTTCTACTGTATTACTTTCCCCCGTTTCAGCCAATCCTTGCCTAATGTTCCCTCTGAAACTCTCAACCACCTCTGGTTCTTTCAATTTGTCCAGGTTCCATCTCCTAACCTTTCTGCAGTCTCTTAAGTTTTAATCTTTTTCTTTTTTGTGGTTTTAGGGCGCACAACTTCTAAGGTCATTAGCGCCCAGATAAGAACAGAGACTCGCTACATCTCGAAAAAATTGGTAACTACCAGATAGAGTAGCAAGAGAAGGCTAAAAACGAAAGATGAAAACAATTGAAACGGTTAAATATCTTTTGATAGATTAGCCTTGTTGATAAAACGCAGCTGCTTGTGTGTCATCGGCTAAAAGTTCCTCCAGAGTAGACGGAAAGTGAAGGGCTACACGGAGATGATTAAAATTAACACAAGACAGTAAAACATGTCCCACCGTCAGCAATTCACTGCAGGAGCACAGGGGTGCAGGGTCGGCTGTTAGCAAATGACGGTGGCTGAAACGGCAGTGACCGATCCGCAACCAGGCCGGGATGACCTCCTCTCGCCGAGAGGGGCGTGAGGAGGTCCTCCATGCGGTCGGGATCGGTTTTACATTTCTCCATTTATTGTCATGGAGTGAGAACCACGCACTGTGCCAGGACGATACAATACTCCGGCAAAGAGCCCGTTGAACATCGTCTGATGGGACGGAAAAAGTAGCCATGCGAGGTAAAAGAGCTGCTGCCTTGGCTGCTATGTCAGCGGTCTCCTTCCCGGGCACACCCACGTGGCCAGGAACCCACAGAAAAGAAACGTGACAGCTGTTATCCGCTAGCAACTGGAGGGAGCGTTGGATTCGATATACGAGAGGATGGTTCGAGAAAGGGTGCTTAAGACTCTGCAGGGCACGGATGTATAAAACGGCCTGGTGGAGGGCAAAAAGCTCAGCTGTGAAATTCGAGCACCGGTCAGGGAACTTGTATTGAAACAGGTTGTCCCCGACGACGAAGGCAGATCTGACACCGTCAGTGCTCTTGGAACCATCAGTATAGATAAATATGGCATTATCAAACCGCGGAGTTCGACAAGCCTCGAGCGGTATACCAAATCCGGAGTGCTCTCCTTGGGGAGCGAACTAAGTTCAAGGTGGGTGTGAACCTGGGACTGATGCCACAGTAGCAATGGGCTGTCGCTCAACCGAAAGGTGGAAGGAAGGGTAAAATCGAGCCGCTGAAGCAGGCGGCGAAACCAAACTCCAGGTGGAAGCAAGGCTATCGCAGACAACCGTTATTGGCTATCAACTGAGTCATCAAAGAATAATGGGTAAGATGGATGGTTGGGTATTGACAGCAGTCGGCATTCGTACCGACACAGGAGTATGTCACGCCGAGAGATCAAGGGTAATACAGTAGCTTCAGCATAAAGGCTTTCAACAAGGATGGTATAAAATGCACTGGTCGATAGGCGTAATCCCTGATGGTGAATGAAGTTGAGACGGCGGAGAATAGATGGCCGTGCAGAGGAATATACAAAGCATTCTTAGTCGAGCTTCGATTGAACAATGGCCTGGTAAAGGTGAAGCAGGACAGTACGATCCCCTCCCCATGATGTGCCACTGAGGACACGAAGAACATTGAGGGATCGGGCACAATGGGCAGCCAGGTAGGACACGTGTGAGGACCAGCAAAGTTTCCGATCCAACATTAGTCCCAAGAATTTTGTTGTCTCTACGAATTGGAGAGCAACAGGGCCGAGATGGAGAGATGGTGGAAGAAATTCCTTGTATCTCCAGAAATTTATACATACTGTTTTCTCAGTGGAGAATCGGAAGCCGTTTGCAATGCTCCAGGAATATAGGTGGTCAAGACAGCGTTGAAGACGACGCTCCAGGAGACACGTCCACTGGGCACTGCAATAAATTGCGAAATCGTCTACAAAAAGGGATCCGGAATCTTCGGCTGAAAGGCAATCTACGATCGGATTGATTGCGATGGCAAAGAGAGCCACACTCAAGACAGAGCCCTGTGGCACCCCATTCTCCAGGCGAAAGGTGTCTGACAAAACAGAGCCCACCCATACCCGGAACTTGAGATCCACCAAAAAAGCTTGAATAAAAAGAGGGAGGCGGCCACGAAGGCCCCATGTGTACAATGTGCGGAGAATGCCTGCTCTCCAACAGGTATCGTATGCATTCTCCAAGTCGAAGAACACTGCTAATGTTTGACGCTTCCTTAGAAAGTTATTCATAATTAAGGTCGACAAGGTAACAAGGTGATCAGCAGCAGAGAGGTGTCAACGAAAAACACATTGAACATTAGTCAGGAGGCATCGAGATTCGAGGAGCCAGACCAACCGAGCGTTAACCATGCGTTCCATCACCTTACAGACGCAGCTCGTCAGGAAAATGGGGCGATAACTGGAAGGAAGATGTTTGTCCTTCCCTGGTTTGGGGATGGGGACAAAAATGGCTTCACACCAACTTGTGGGAACCTGACCTTCAGTCCATATGCAATTATAGGTACTAAGAAGGAAACACTTGCCCGCAGGAGAGAGGTTCTTCAGCATCTCAATATGGATGGAATCGGGTCCGGGTGCAGAAGAACGGGACAGGGCGAGAGCACGGTCTAGCTCCTGCATGGTGAAGGAGACATTATAATTTTCACGATTAAAAGAGTGGAAAGAAGGCGGCCGTGCCTCCTCTACCTGTTTGCGAGGGAGGAAGGGAGGGTGGTAATGCAGGTGACAATAAATGAGCATCGACCATTCCACCTCATAAAAATGAAAATGTTGCTTTGAAATGATTCATTTTGAATCACTATCAAAGCTTGTAAATACTTTCATTGTATGATTCATAATATTATAATAAAAGCTATAATTCCAAAAAGGTGCCGGCCGAGGAGACTGAGTCGCTCCAGTCACGGTCTGCACGGCCACTATGGTCGGAGGTTCGAATCCCCCCTAGGGCATGGATATTTGTGCCGTCCTTAGTCTTAGGTAATTCATAAGTAGTTTGTAAGCTTAGGGACTGATGACCCCGTAGTTAAGTCCCATAAGTTCTACAAACATTTGAACATTTTCTAAAAAGGTGTTCTCTTACAATTCCAGTTACCTTGTTATTGTTACTGTGTTGTTATTTACCATGCTAGCACGTTTCATAAGACATAAATGTCAGAGCCTCTCAAAACACTCATTTCTAGAAGGACCTCGAAACTGAGCGCACATCTTAAAAATGATGTAACTTTTGATTGGCTGACGATAAAGTAATGAATGCGCATATCAAATTGAAGGAAATTTAATGCTCTACAACTCTGACAAATTTTCTGAGAAACGATCGAGTAAGTCACTAGAAGTAAATGTTTGACAAAATTAGTGAGGTAAAAATGACTTTTTTCCGAAATTGTCGATTTTCAGTAACGTATATCTCGAAATCCGTTGGGAATTCGACTAATATGTATAAAAACAATTTTATAGCAAATTCAATTATCTTTCATTTTTATTCGGAACATTTTCTTCCTAAAGCGGACCGCTTTCGAGATATAAGCGAAAAAAAAAATGTACCTTTCCACCCCCACCCCCGCTTTAGCTCACCCCCCAGGGGCGGGGACTTTTATATGTTCACCTCCTAACTATCCCCAACAAAGTCCTGAAGTCAAAAATTATCGCATATTCCATGCCCTCTACACCCCTCTTTTGAGCACTCATTGACTGGACTAACTACCGAGTTCCAGTCCCCCATCACAATCAAGTTTTCGTCTCCCTTAACTTTCTGAATGATTTCTTTTATCTCCTCATACATTTTTTCAATATCCTCATATTCAGCCGTGCCAGTTGACATATAAACTTGCACTACTGTGGTCAGTGTTGGCTTCGTATCTTTGCTACAATAATGCGTTTACTGTGCTGTTCATAGTAACTTGCCCGCATTCCTATTTTCTTATTAATTATCAGACCTACTCCTGCGTTACCACCAACTGATTTTGTATTGATAATCCTGTACTCACCTGACCAGAAATACTGTTCATCCTACCACCGAAGTTCATTAATCCCTACCATATCTAACTTTAACCTATCCATTTCTCTTTTCAAATTTTCTAGCTTACCTATGCGATTCAGTGTTGGAACATTCCACACTCCCATCCGTAGATTGCCAGTATTGCCAGTTTTGTTTTTCTTGATGACGACATCCTCCTGAGTAGTCCCCGCCCGGAGATCCGAACGTGGGACTATTCTACCTCCGGAATATTTTACCCAAGAAGACGCCATGATCATATAGTCATACAGTAGAGCTGCATGTCCTCGGGAGAAGTAACGACTGTAGTTTCCCCTTGCTGTCAGCTGTTCGCAGTAACTGTATGGCAAAGCCATGTTAGCTGATGTTACAAGGCCAGCTCAGTCAATCATCCAGACTGTTGCCTCTGTAACTACTGAAAAGGCTGCTGCCCCTCTACAGGAACCACACGTTTGTCTGGCCTCTCCACAGATACCCCTCCACTGTTGTTTGACCTATGGTACGGCTATCTGCATCGTTGAGTCATGTATGCCACCCCACCTCGGCAATGTCTGTGGTTCATCGGGGTTGGACATGCATTCTACCCCAAAAATATAAATGAGAAACAAGTAAACTGAGTAATAATTAAAGATGAAGCATTGAATTATGCGGCCGGGAATCGAACCTGGACCTCCATGCTTACTAGGCTGACGTCTTACCACCACACCACTAGCGATTTTAATTCAATGCTTCACCTTCATCTTTAACCCTCGCAATACCAAGTCATTTTCAGTAACATGTATTATCAAAGGGGGGGGGAGTACTTTGTGCCCACCATACAAAAAATTAAAAAAATAAACAATATTCATTAATTTTTCTTGAATTACATTAATAACATACTTCTGAAAGAACAATTAATGCTTAATAAGGATCGAGAACCTGAATATTTCTTTTAAAACTGTTTTCAATAATGCGTTTTGTATCTTTCATCTACTTTGTCACTTACGTTTACTAAGTCTAATTACCTTGAGAAAAATTAGTAGTAAAAGTCGTTATAGTACTATAGAAGTACACTTTACTATAGTTCAAAAATATTACAAAAAGTGGAAGTAATACACATATACCTTAGGTACATAACATAGTTTTGTAAGAATAATTATTCACCACTATCTTCGGAATCTGCTTCACACTTGGAACATAGTACAGTTTTTTGCTGTGTTTACCACATGTGTATCTCTTACAATTGTTGCTTATTATTGTCGTTTTGTTCACTTTGTTGTACTTTTCTGCTTTTGAACGGCTTTCACTGACACACAAATGACATCTACCTTTACCTCCATGAGCTTCCTTTACACTGAAGTTCTGTTTGATTTTCCGTCTGAGGATTCCCTCCATACATGAAACTACAGGCTTCGGCAGTCCTACAGTATTTGTAGTCCTTTCCTCAATGTATGGTTTCGTGTGCTGTAGCCCCAGATCTTGAAGAAAAAGTCGTCGCTTATTAGGTTTTTTCTTATTCCAGTCTGGGAAGTTCAACAAAAATAGTGTATAACTATTTACCGCTGCTATGTCCACAAGAGTATAGAAAAGACAGCGGCCACCTTCTTAGTTGAATAGTTCCTCACCATTTGATATCGTGTCAACGCCACCTTTAGTCTCATTATAATATAAATTTATAACTGTTTTCTTCTTAGTGTTAGTAGTTCAACCAATTGCAGCGTCATAATGTTGAGATGATAGAAACAGCAGATTTCTTTTGGGTTTACACGGGGGATGTAAGAAACAATTGTGATCGGAACATTTCCAGTACTAGTATCACTGAAAGCAAATTTACTAGAATATAATTCTCGTCTTGAAATATCTTTCAGTTTTTGAGGTATATGTTTCATATTAGCATGTAATGTTCCCACGTGAATTAGCTTGTGATTCCTCCACAGATCTTCGGCCAAACCAATTGAAGTGTAATATCTGTCTGTGGTGACTTTTCGCCCTGGATTATGTATAGGAACCACCAGGACTTTGACAACCGCTGCAGCGGAATTTGATTGTTGTGTATCATCATTTCTTTTCCCAGCATAAGGCTCCATGCTGATAACATATCTGGTTTTAGCATCTGAGAGTATGCGTATGTTGTTGTTGTTGTGGTCTTCAGTCCGGAGACTGGTTTGATGCAGCTCTCCACAATACCCTATCCTGAGCAAGCCTCTTCATCTCCACATAAGAGCGACAACCTACATCTGTCTGAATCTGCTTACTGTATCCATCTCTTGGTCTTCCCCTGCGATTTTTTCCCCATACACTTCCCTCCAACGCTAAATTCACAATTCCTTGATGTCTAAGAATGTGTCCTACCAATCTATCCCTTCTTTTAGTCAAGGTATGCCAGAAATTCCTTTTCTCCCCAATTCTGTTCAGTACCTCTTCATTAGTTACGCGATCCACCCACCTAATCTTCAGCATTCTTCTGTAGCACCATATTTCAAAAGCCTCTATCCTCTTCCTGTCCGCACTGTTTATCGTCCATGTCTCACTCCCATACAGGGCAACACTCCATACAAATGCCTTCAGAAAGGACTTCCTTAGGTTTAAATCAATATTCGATGTTAACAAATTTCTCTTTTTCAAGAACGCTTTTCTACCCATTGCCATTCTGCATTTTATATCCTCTGTACTGCGACCATCATTTGTTATTTTACTGCCCAAGTAACAAAACTCATCTACCTCCTTTATTGCTTCGTTTCCCAATCTAATTCCTTCAGCATCACCTGATTTTCCTATACTGCACTCCATTACCCTAGTTTTGCTCTTGTTAATGTTCATAGTATGTTATCATTGTTCCGTGGCAGGTGTTCTTTCAAGGACTTCATGAAGGAAAAACCTGGTAAATATGGTATACTTAGTATGCGTATAAGTATACCATATTTACCAGGTTTTTCCTTCATGAAGTCCTTGAAAGAACACCTGCCACGGAACAATGATAACATTTCATCAATAACTGTGTGCATCCCAGCAGAATAATATTTTGGCAGTAATTCATTCATTTTATCAAAAACATCCCGTATTGCAACAAACTTATCACATTTCCTGCGATCACTTCACGACTCTCTGTCATCAAATCTTACTATTTTAGTAAGCTGCTGGAATCTGCTTCGACTCATTATAGCAGTATAAACAAACCTGCCTGAAGTGTAGGACCATAAATCTGTAACAGATGACTTACTATCGTTTTCCTTCCCCATAATAATAAATAACCCTATATATGCCATGAATTCAAGTTTGTCTGTCTTGGGTATTTTCTGTCTCAAACTTTTCAAATGATTCTCTTACTGTTCCTACTTTAATTTCATCTCTTGTGCCTTCTCTTTCTGTCACTATGTTTTGTGCTACTCGTCTTCTGATGTGAGGAGATTTGGAACTATAAATTTTCCCAGTGCTTGTAATATACTTGTCACTAACCTCGCAAGCTGTGTCGTCATCAGTTTCAGGTGCCCACACTTCTTCTTCAGCGTCTGTAGATAAGCTATGACAACCCACATCCTCGCGCACAACACATTCCTCTTCAGGTTCACTCACTACACTGTCAGTTTCATCAAATTCAGTTTCAGAATGTGTAGATTCTTCCAAAATTTGTGATATTTCTCAGTCAGTAAGGGACTGTCGATACATTTCCACTCACAGTTATATCTAACACTGGACTAAGTGCCAAGGAAACAAAAAGGATCAAAAGGGAAATCAATCATTATTGAGACTATTGTTGCTGTCAACCCCGAGAAATAAAATGTACATGGGTTCTAAGGTCACGTAATGCTGTTATATGTGGAGTTAAGATGAATGTTGTGGGAAGTCGCATCTACTACCAAGGAGGGGAGACTTCGTGATCACCTCCCTTAAACTTAAATTTTATGATTAAGCTTAAACTAAAAATGTAAAACAATCATAGAATCTGGAAGAAGACTTCATTAAAGACAATAAATAGTTTTTTACAGAATTTTAAAAAGTAAAGTACCTGAGTAAATTTCAATATTTTAAAAAGGTGGGCATGAAGTACCACCCCCCTCCCCCCCCTGGTATTGCGAGGGTTAATGTCTGACATGTTTGAGACGAAAAACCGTCTCAGGCTTAGTAAAATTCTATTTACAACGAGTAATAATTGTTATTACTACTTGTTTGCATGTAATTACTATAGAATAATAAAAGATTAAAACTTTTATCCATTTCGGATGAGGTATACTGCGACTAAGGTGAATAAACGTATCTTTAAAAATCGGCAAACAGTGGCCCGGTTGCTGTTTTTTTTTTCCAAAATATCTAATGAAATGTCTTTTATTAGTAATGCTATATATTTGGATTTTTGTTGTGCGAGAATATTTAGTTAATTTATGTATTAGTATGTGACTTGAAATGTGTTAACGAAATTACCGTATATGTAGTTTATTCCGTCCTAAAAATCCGTAATTCGTACATCTGTCCCGATGGTTTCGCGTCCATTCAGATGTTTAATTATTTTCGTGTTGTGGTAATTATTTTATACACAAATGGCTGCGTTTTTGAGTGTCAGGAAGGATTTTAGGAATAATAATCAGGTAGATGACGCCACAGGGAAAGTCAACATATCGTTTCGCAATCGTCGGTACCATTGTATGTCCCGTATTTTGATTTTGGAGTCGGCCGCGGTGGCCAAACGGTCTGCAGCGCGCCAGTCATGGTCTGCACAGCCACTACGGACGGGGGTTCGAGTCCCCCCTCGGGCATGGGTACTTGTGCCGTCCTTAGTAGTAGCTAGTTCATAAGTAGTCTGTAAGTTTAGGGACTGATGACCCCGTGGTTAAGTCCCATAAGCTCTACAAACAAACAACACTGATTTTGGAAATCTGGTTACGCTAATCTTTAAGGCACCATGTTATGAATTGCGCGGCCGGTCCCCTCGGAAGTTAGAGTTGTCCCTTGGGCATGACTGTCTGTCGTCATCAGTGTAACTTATACTTTGTAGATTTAGGGATCAATGACGTCAGCATATTGCACCCTTGGTTAAATAAATATTGGACTTCGTTTTATCACCTTGCAGCAGCAACCGTTATCGAGTACCACTTGTTGCCTTCAGTATTGGCGGCCGCAGTACAGGTACAGTATGTTTCCCAGTGACAGGCATGGGGTCGCCGCAGCCGCTGACCGCACATCCGGTCTCTGGCCAGCCGTCTCTAAAACCCTCCTGCAGCTCTGCCTCACTCTTCAAATACAGTTTTCAGTCACCTCACTTGCTACAGTTCGTTCCATAAATGTTTCCTCAGGTTACTTACTTTTCCTGTGATCCACGAGTTTCAACCGTGGTATCCAAATTACTCGCAAAAACAAATACTTATCTTCAGTGCTCGCTCGATGTACTTGGACCATATCCACAGTCCTGCCACACAGGGCATGAAAGGGATGCAGAGGTTGGGAAGGGAGTAAGACAGGGTTGTAGGCTTTCTCCAATGTTATTCAATTTGCAAATTGAACGAGCAATAAAGAAAAGCAAAGTTGAAGAATGAATTAAAGTTCAGAGTCAAGAAATGAAAACATCGCGTTTTCCCAATGAAATTGTAATTATGTCAGAGGCAGAAAAGGACCTACAAGAGCAATTGAACGGAATGGACAGTGTGCTGAAAGGTGCATGTAAGATGATCGTTAACAAGAGCAAAACATGGGTAATGGAATACACTCTTAGAAAATCAGGTGATATTGAAGATATTAGAAAAAAAAAATGTTTGTATAGTCTATGGGACTTAACTACGGGGTCATCAGTCCCTAAACTTACAAACTACTTATCAACTACTTATGAACTAGGACGGCACAAATATCCATGCCCGAGGGGGGATTCGAACCCCCGACCGTAGTGGCCGTGCAGACCGTGACTGGAGCGCCTCAGTCTCCTCGGCCACCGCGGCCGGCTGAAGATATTAGATTAGGTAACGAAACAATAAAGGTGGCAGATGAGTTTTGTTACTTGGGCAGTAAAATAACATGCAATGGTCGCAGTACAGAGGATAAAAAATGCAGAATGGCAATGGCTAAAAAAAGCGTTTTTGAAAAAGAGAAATTTGCTAACACTGAATATTAATTTAAGTGTAAGGATGTCTTTTCTGAAGGCATTATTGTGGAGTGTTGCCTTGTACAGGTGAGAAGCTTGAATGATAAGTAGTTTAGACAGGAGGAAGATAGAGGCTTTTGAAATGTGGAACTGCAAAAGAATGATGAAGATTAGGTGGGTGGATCGACTAACTAATTAAGAGGTACTGAACAGAATTGAGGAGAAAAGGAATTTCTGACATTACTTGCTCATAGAAGGGACCGATTGGTAGGACTCATTATTAGACATCAAGGAATCGTGAATTTATCATTGGAGGGAAGTGTGTGGGATAAAATCGCAGAGGGAGACCAAGATGACTACAGTAAGCAGATTCAAATATATGTTGCTAACCGTTCTTATGAGGAGATGAAGAGGCTTGCTAAGGATAGAGTAGGCTGGAGAGCTTCATCAAACTAGTTTCTGAAATCTCCTGACTGAGGACCTCAACAACAGCATCGTTAGTTCTTTCTTATATTTTTATCAAGAGTTGTAAAGGAAAAATTACTGCATGTTTACGAAATATCATGAGGTAAAGAGCACAGATTTGAAGTGGAAAGGAATTTATCAAAAATTAGGAAAGTTGTGCTATTGTTAACTGTAGACATCTGATGATAGAGGTCTAAAAACGATATTTTGATTAGAAAGTATTTTTAATAATGTGGTATGTTGAAATTAATATAGTTAGTGTTTATGTGATATAAAAACAAGATTAGGGCACACAGTACAGGTTATTTCACACACTGCTTAATAGTCGAGAAATATATACTCTTTGACATCGTACACATTGCACGAAAGGGGGTATTATAACAGGTAATCCACTACCAAATATTAAGAACCTGAGACCACCAAAATCAACTGAACCGTTCGATACCAGTAACTTGAAACTGCAAATACTTAATTTTAGCTTGGAAAACACATTTTGACAGTAATACAATTAGACAACCTTCATTGTTTTGGGGATTGTCACTAAGTATTAGTATTAAGACAACATATTCACACACACACACACACACACACACACACACACACACACACACACATATATATATATATATATATATATATATATATATATATATATATATATATATTAATACAAATAAACAATCCCTGCGACGGATTTTCGTCTCAAATATATCAAAGACATTACTGATAAATGTGAAGCATTGAATAATAATTAATAATTTGTGATGCGGCCGTGAATCGAACCCGGACCTCCATACTAACTAGGCAGACATCTAACCGTTAGACCACCACACCACTAACGATTAAGGCGCCTTGGAATAGCCTAAGTACGATATCCCTCCACGTCAGAAACTTTAATTCAGCTTCTGTGTTCCAAACTTCGTAACGTGGAGGGAAATCGTACTTAGGCTATTTCAAGGCGGCTTTGTCGTTAGTGGTGTGGTGGTCTAACAGTAAGACGTCTGCCTAGTAAGCATGGAGGTCTGGGTTCGATTCCTGGCCGAATCACAAATTTTAATTCAATGTTTCACATTTATCAATAATGTCTTTGACATATTCGAGACGAAAATTCGTCTCAGGGATTGTTTATTTGTGTTAAATTGATATTTATATCATCTTAACAGGATTGTTCTAATATGTCCATTGCCGAGGTGCTACTCCGCTGAATGGAGAGCCTTGGCAGTAGTGGTAATTATCTTTGGAACACAGAAGCTGACTTAAAATGATTTCCAATCCATGGTGTTCAGCAATCGGTGAGAATAAATATTCCTTCAGTAAAAACCATCTTGATTGCAAAATTTTTATTAATTAATGACGCATTTCGCCCTTTAGCAGGGCATCTTCAGATTATCTGCATGACAGAATTTACACAAAATTACAAGGCGAAATTACAAAACGGGTATAATGGTACATGGGCTTATTTTGTGTTAATAAGACAGTATAAAAGGTAAACAAAGCTTACAATACGCTCTCAGTGGCGTGCCACCGTAAGTTGTTTTGCAGTGTTTCTATTTTTCTGGAACTTTTTATTTCCTTGTAATCCTACAAATGATCGGGTAACAACTAATTACAGTAGGAACACACTCGGTAAAGATGTGAGAAACATAAAACTGATTTTTAAGATTACCTTAATAGAAGCGGTGATCTCTGATGATACAAGATAAGCCCATGTTTACAATTGCGCTCACGGGCGGTGGGCGGGCGTGGTGTGCTGATCCGCAGACTTGTACAGTCTAACAGTCTAACTAAGGGAATGTGGGTAGGGAGTTCCCAGCATATTCTCCCAAACAACGAACAAGCCAATAAGGACAGATACCTTTCCTCGGGAGTCTACAAACTACCATGTGTCGAATGCCCAGTTGAATATATAGGACAGACAGGCCGGACTTTTAAAGTACGTTTTACTGAGCGCCTTCTTACAAAGAAAGGCCAACTCAAAAAACATTCCCCTTTTGCCGAACACACTAAAGCATCCGACCATCAACAACCTACCATTGACAACATGCAAAATTTACATATTGCGCAGAAGGGGCGTAAGTTAAATTTACTGGAAGAGTTTGAGAGAGCGAAGTGCGCTTACTTTGGACACCCACACCTCATAAACGATCAGTTGGCATGCAAAGATCGAACATTCATAGATATTATAATGTTTCTGTTCAAATAAAATGTCTTTCATTTATAAGTACCAACATAAACCTTTAACTTCTGTCCTGCTTAATAACCTCCCTTTCGTTAAATTTGTATTCAGATAGCTATATTTCATCCATCCCGTCTTATACATCGGCTTCCTATGGCACTCCCTACCCACATTCCCTTAGTTAGTCTGTACAAGTCGGCGGAGCAGCTCACCACGCCCGCCCACCGCCCGTGAGCGCAATTGTAAACATGGGCTTATCATGTATCATCAGAGACCACCGTTTCTATTAAGATAATCTTAAAAATCAGTCTTATGTTTCTCACATCTTTACCGAGTATGTTCCAACTGTAATTAGTTGTTACCCGATCATTTGTAGGGCTACAAGGAAATCCAAAAATTCCAGAAAAATAGAAACACCGCAAAACAACTTACGGTGTCACACGACCGAGAGCGCATTGTAAGCTTTGTTTACCTTTTATACTGTCTTCTTAACACAAAATAAGCCCATGTACCATTATACCCATTTTGCAATTCCGCCTTGTAATTTTGAGTAAATTCTGTCACGCAGATATTCTGAAGATGCCCTGCTAAAGGACGAAATGCGTCATTAATTAATAAAAATTTTGCAATCATGACGGTTTTTACTGAAGCTGAATTAAAGTTTGTGACTTGGAGGGAAATCGTACTTAGGCTATTCCAAGGCACCTTAATCGTTAGTGGTGTGGTGGTCTAATGGTAAGACGTCTGCCTAGTAAGCATAGAGGTCCGGGTTCGATTACAGGCCGCATCACAAATTTTAATTCAATGCTTCACATGTCTTTGATATATATGTTTGTACGTTACTTAAGGTATTTTAAAACTTTGTAGATATTCATTAATAGCTTGATATGGATTAAAACTGAATTCATCATTGATTTGAAATTGTTGTTGTTTTGAGGGGACTAAACATCTAGGTCATCAGTCCCCTGTCTCTAGATAAGAGCTCACTGTCAGATTCTAAGCACAGACTTCGTTAATGGAGACTCACGAAAGGAACAGACTGACAATTAACACGTCGCTCACAACACAAAAGAAAGACACATACGTAAAAAACCAAGTCAGGAACTAAGTTAAAAAACTTGACAGCAGAAAACCATGACTGGCTTATCACAAAGAAAATACAGGATGAGCCAGCCATGCTGCACACACTAAAAACCCCTAGGCATTTGACAAAAGAATCTTACAAAGTCTATAAAACCGCTGGATTGGTGGAGACGTGAGATATCGGGCTATAGCAACCACCACTAGATAGAATTGTAAAAACCAGCAACGTGAATAAAACTTAAAACTGCATTGGCCATGTAGGAATCGTTGCCTAAAACTAAGGGTAGCATGTCTGGGATGTTAAAAGATTGCCGTAAGTTGGCTAAAACTGAACAGTCCATCATAAGATGGATTACTGTCAGCACTGCTCCACACTGACACAGAGGCGGGGTCTCACAGCGAAGGAGATAGCCGTGGGTCAGTCATGTATGCCCTATGCGGAGGCAGCAGAGAACAACTGATTCACAACGTATGGACCACAGTGAAGACTTCCACAGTGCCGTTGATGGCTTGACTGCACACCCATGGTAGCCCATTCACTGCTCCAAACCTTGCATACCTTCTGGTGCAAAGCCAACTTGAGGTCCGATTCCGTGACACCTATCTCCACAGGTGGTGCTGTAGTGACCTACTTGGCCGATCAATCAACATGTTCATTTCCCCATATGCCGATGTGGCCCAGGGTCCACACAAAGGCCACATAACAGCCAGATCTCCTGGGAGAGTAAACAGTGTCCTCTATCAACTGCACTAATAGGTGGAAAGAGCAACACTGGTCGATTGCCTGCAAGCTACTCAGGGAGTCACTACAGATGATAAATGATCCCCTGGGGCAAGCTTTGAGGTGTTCCAGAACCCTTATAATGCCGACCAGCTCTGTGGTGTAAACGGTACTCTCACATGTCAAGGAATGCAGTTCAACATGGTCATCATGAAGATACACAAACCCAGCACAACCATCTGCCAGGGAACCATCTTTGGAAATGGCTTCAGCGCCACGGAATGAATCAAGGAGTCACAGGAACTGGCGATGGAGTTGTGTTGGAGAGACAGAGTCCTTTGAAGCACGGGATAGATCCAGACACAGCTACAAACGGAGAATGGACCAAGGAGGGGTCTGATAGCAATAGGAGAAAGTGGCAGGGAGTGGACAGGATTCAAGGGAAGGGAACAAACACGGACAAATAGAGTAACCCGACCTAGGCCGTTATGGAGGGAGAGGGAGTGCAGCGTCTGGAAAAAGGAACTGCCGGTTCAGGTGGAAGGGCGAGGCCTGAACATAGGCAACGTATAATGCCAGCAGGTGTTGCCAGTGGAACCGCAGGGGAAGGACGTCAACTTCGACTAGGAGGCTTGTCACAGAGCTCGAGCAAAAAGGCCCTGTCGCCAAACGGACACCACAATGTAAAACTGGGTCCAATGCCTGCAGAGCTGAAGGCACAACTGAATCATAAAAGATGCATCTGTAGTCAAGATGCGACTGAATGAGGGCCTGATAGTGCTGCAGGAGCGTTGGGCGTGTAGCTCCCCAAACGGTGTGGCTCAGACAACGCAGGATGTTTAAGTGCCACCAGCACTTTTGTTAGTGCTGTCAGAGATGCGGCACCCATGTAAGACAGTGATGAAATAATATCCCTATAAATGGTGCGTCTCTTTGACACACAGCACGTCATCACCTAAGTAAAGTCCGGGTTCCAGGTGTACCGCATGACGTCGACAGAAATGCATGATCCAGGTGTTTGATGCAGAAAACTGGAAACCATGCGCAAATGTGTTCCGCCTTTCGAATAGCTATCTACAACTGCCGTTCAGCAACTCCAATGCTGGTGGAACTAAAATACATGCAGAAGTCATCAGCATACAAGGCTGTGGAAACTGATGACCCCACAGCCACTGCAAGACCATTTATGGCAACTAGAATTAGAGGCACACTAAGAACAGAACCCTGTGGGCCTCTGTGTTCTTGATAATGAGGTCTGCTGAGATAAGTACCAACACGAACACGAAAAGAACGCAGTGTGAGAAAGTTCTGTATGAATACAGGAAGTGGACACCGAAACCCCAATCGTACAGTGTAGACAGTATATTATGCCGCCACGTGGTGTCGTACTGTAAGCTCGCGCTATATATTTGACCAGCTGGGCGAGTTGACTATCGACTCTGGTACTTGTGATTTATATGTGATTGTCGACACGAGGCAAATCTGCCGCCCCCTCCCCCCTTTTGTTTAGGACAAACTCAACATTCATGCCCAAGAGGGGATTCGGAACCAAACCTCGGAGAGAACGGCTTCGGGAACTGTGGCACTGCGCCTGCATACCTGCTGGCCGCCCCTGTTGAACAAGGGGAGGGAGGGGGACTAATTTCTTCCTATCCACTGTGGCAGCGCCGTCTTGTTTACGCCGGAGAAAATAGAGGAGGAAGCAGCTGGCGTACACGTCAGTATTTTTATGAGTGCAGCGCTGCCGGCCTATTACGCGCCGTGCATTTACTCACAACTAATTTTGCAGAAGACGAAATCTAATTTATCTAATTTGGAAATTCGAATGTAATGTTAGATTCTGCGGTTACATGTTAAGCCTGAAGCAATTTTGCTAAGCCCTTCAATAGCAGTTTCCTAGTGTTTCATTCTTCCCACATTATGGGATAAATTGAACATTACTACAGTCAAACATGTCCGACACCTAAAATGGCTAGAAGTATGCCGCGGCGGATTAGCCGCGCATACTGGAGCGCCGTGTTGTGGTGCGCGCGGCCGTCCGCCGTCTGGGATTCGAATCTTCCCTCGGGCACGGATGTTTGTGTTGTCTTTAGTATAAGTTAGTTCATAAGTAGTTTGTAAGTTTAGGGACTGATGACTCCGTAGTTAAGTCCCTTGCGCTTTACAAACATTTGAAAATTTGATTTTCTAGAAGTATTCAGAATGGGTAAATACGCTGTGAGTAGTTACAAGGGATAAAGATATTGGTAGTAAGCCTGGAATACGTTGGGTTTCGACGTATTTTTGGAAATTTTTGCTATCCGTTTCTGAGTGATAGTCGGACGTTTTGGTTCTTGAGCCATGAAACACCTTTCTCCGCCTGCATGAACAACAATTAAACTCTGACCGGCACTTTTGTTTGACAATACTACTTGCACAGGAATCAGCAGAGGAGGTTGAGCACTGCATCCGGGTATTACCATCCAACAAAGCCCTGGGCCCAGATGATGTAACGGGTCGTGTGCTGAAGAACTTACCGATGACGGCTATCATTCGCCTTGCCGTAATATTTAACTGGGTTCTAACATTGTCAATTTACCCAACTGCATGGAAGCATTCTATCGTGGTGGCAGTGCCTAAACCAGGCAAAAACAAGAAAGACCCATGTAACTAACGACCAGCCTTCTCTCGCACATAAGCAAACTATTTGAAAGATTACTTCTACGAAGAATTATCATGGCACAACATGAAATATTGCCTCCTGAGAAGTTTGGCTTTAGAGCGGGACACACCACCACCCAGCAGATACTCCGCACCGTCGAATACATTACCACAGCATTCAATAAAAGGGAATACTGTGGAGCCATACTATTCGATGTCCAAAAAGCCTTTTACAGCGTCTGGCATCAAGGATTATTATGGAAACTAAACCGATACGGATTTCCCATAACATACATACGCCTGGTGGCATGATATTTGCGGCACAGAACCTTTGTCGTCCGAACTGATAATACATTGTCAACTGTCCGTCCGATTGCCGCCGGAGTACCACTAGGATCGGTGCTTGGACCAGTCCTATACTCGATCTTCACAGCAGACTTGCCAACAGTACCTCGTGTTGAAAAAGCTATCTACGCAGATGACACGATGCTCTACAGCAGAAGCCGGTGGCTCGACTACGAAGTGCCTGTAACATACTGGAAGAATGGGCAACCAAATGGAGGATTTCCTTCAATCCGCTGAAGACGCAGGCAATAACTTTCACAAGAAAAAGACGTATGTCTGCTCGACAACTCCCTCTGTACAATGTCGCAATACCGTGGGCAGAAACTGCAAGATATCTAGGTGTAATACTTGACAAGCGATTAACCTGGAAACAGCACATAGATGTAAGAATGAAGATTAACCAACGTATGGGAGCCCTTCTTAAACGAAGAATCTACGCTATCAACAGCAAATGGATTGCTGATCTTTAGAATTTACCTGCAACCTCTGTTTGATTATGCCTGTGAAGTATGGGGCTCTGCAGCCCGGACTCATCTTCCATCGCCTACAGACACTATAAAATAGGATATTAAGAAGAGTTTATCATGTTCATTCACAATTCCCGCACCGATATCTACATGAAGCAGCCAACGAACCAGAAGTTTTTCGCAGACACCAGGAACTAACACGACGATTCTACCAACGAACAGGGTCGTCCCAAAATGATCTAATACGTGTACTAGGAGCACCCCAGGATCCTAGAGACACTTACTGGAGACCAATAGCGCTGCTGGATAGATGATAAATACAGCGCAACAAAAACTATAAATGCCAAACAAGGCAACAAAAAAGAAGAAATCAAAAAGTACCCATAACACAAACAAGCCTAAAAAAACAGATCCTAAGACAATAGTCACAAGAAGTAGGAAATGCTCACCCAGTAAACCCTACACCATCCAGCTCCAGAAGAAGAGCCAGAAGACCATGGAGTTAGCACACTATCACTTTGCCAACATTTATTTACTGTATAATGCGTGTGAATCCATATATCATCTAAGTATACTACTGGTCGCTTTGATTCTCATGAAAACCTGAGAAAGTATGGTCTTTTAGCCACAATGCCCTTTCGTCCGCACAAAACGTTAATTTTGACACCTTCTAAAACAAATATCCATAGAACATTGCTTCTAAGGGTTTCCTTGCTAGCTTTGAAGCTCATTTCTGTTTTAAAAAGTTGTGCAATTTTCGCAAAGTTCGTATTTCCTTCTATTGTTCATAATGCCATAGAATATCATCGGTCACATAATTACTGTGAGCTTCTTGCTTCTTTCGCTAGTTTAACCGTAGCCTCGCTGTACCTCGTCAAGTGACCTAGTTCCTGCACTGCTGCATCACCACTTCGCCTTTCCAGGCAATAGGTATTGTTGCATTCTCTACTCTACAACGAAAACTGCAGAATTCGTTTTGGTGGTTGGCCGAGGGAGTCAAGATTGGTCAAAAGGACTTTCATTGCGTTTCGTAAGAACAGATAAATTGGTGCGTCCGAATTTTTGCAACTTTGGATGTAATTGATTAGTTCAAATGTTCAAATGTTTGTTAAGCTTATGGGACTTAACTACGGGGTCATCAGTCCCTAAACTTACAAACTACTTGTGAACTACTTACGAACTAGGACGGCACAAATATCCATGCCCGAGGGGGGATTCGAACCCCCGACCGTAGTGGCCGTGCAGACCGTGACTGGAGCGCCTCAGTCTCCTCGGCCACCGCGGCCGGCAATTGATTAGTGCTTTTCATAAAACTTACACTTAGTATTGCGCATGCATGTTACTCATAAGTTAGAATTTTTCTGCTTCAAGAATGCAGAATAGGAAAATTATTTTTCTTATGATCTGTTACTTCAAAAATTGGCAAGTCGGCCAATAAGCACGCGTCCTCCCAATAGCTAGAATGAAGATAAAGCGAAGAAAAGTGAAGTGATACGGCAGTGACTAATTTGTTGCCCCTTATTCCATAACCAGACACGAAAGAACTGACACACGTGGAAATTACGATAGATGTCGAGTGTCAGTTCATTGAAATGAATAACCGCAGTGCAGTGAATTAATATATTTGGACTAGCATTAGTACTTATCGATGCCCGGTTGAGTATTTATTGAATTATTATGTTACTGCATCTTCTTATGTTTCCTCTCTCCATTGTCTTCCGCCCCACACTTTGACCATTTCACCTGCGTGTGTAGTGAAATTCGGCCTGAAATTGAATTTCACACGGCTCAATTCTTATGACTTCATCTCCTGAACAGCGTATCCTACAATAATATTTCACACACATTTGAAAATTTTTGTAAGTTCACAAGGATTATTAAAATTAGCTAGATTTCTTCAATCAGGTTTGACTCCATGTTTGAGCTGGTGCCCAGCGACTGTTTTGTAGAAATCCGTAGGAATGTCACCAATCAGTCGCAATTTTTGTTTTTATTTACAAGATCTACATGGATAGGGTACAGTGAGGCTATTCTCAGTGTTTTATGTTTACATCTATACCGTCATGCTGAACGTAACTCAACATGACGGTTTAGATGGAAGCACGTATTAAAACCTTTGTGGCCGAAACCTAGAGGTAGAACTGAAAAGTAAAAGCAAAAATTACGATTCATTACTGTAATTTCATACAGATTTGCTTAAATAAAATTCCTCAAACTCCTGTAAAAAAATAAAAAAGGGTTGAGGGGGGCGGCAATTTAGCAGCTCGCACGGGGCGGCACTGCGGCTTGCGCCGGCCCTGCACAGACGCAACAGTAAAAATTAATCAATTGTATGAATATCATTCTAACTTGTCTTAAGAGATCATCGAACAGTGTTATGAACAGAGTTATTAAAAGAAGTAGTATATTTATACTTGTAATGTGTGTCGTGTCGAGTTAAATTTTTTCAACCGTGCCGCGACGGTTTCGGTTATATTGAGCTACGAATTTTGAAGTGTATAATTAATCCAAACATATATCATCGATACCGGTGACTTTCGTCGTTTATGAATCTTACTGATCGGGCAACCATGTCGCGACTGGATGGTGGAAACTGCACATGGACTATGATAACATTATTGAACTGGAACTTAGTGGCCTGTAATTATCTCTATTGTTTGGAATATGTTTATTGTGAAGTGCTTACCTTAATTGGAGAAACTAATGAGCATTTAAGGTCGAAACAGTTATTTTGTGCAATTTCGACGTAATATTATTGGATGGACTGCTCATCGTAACTCGTTAGTATTGTCAAAACAGTGCAACCACGTATTTATGCGTTTTGGTGAATATATGTATTTACTCTAAACTGTGTTTCAGTGGTAATTATCTTAATTAACTTGATTACTGGATTATGTTCATTGACTTCATTACAGGAAGGCGTATTACTGTTTATGTGTAAAAATTAACGGCTTAGGTGAAGCATTTGGTGGGACAGGGACATGGTCAAGGCGAACTTACTTACCTCCCATCAAATATTGGTAGCAAATTTTTATTAGCAAAACAACCATCAACTATATACAATATTTAATTGTTTCCCCAGGCGCCTTAACAGTACGCCTTCCTCAGGTCAAAGAAGATGGCAACCAGATGTTTGCGGTGAGTAAAGGCTGTACGGAAAGCTGACTCCAGAAACACGAGACTGTCGATAGCGGAGCGGCCATGCCAACTTGTTGTGGGTCCAAGAGTCCCCGGTCCTCGAGGATCCACATAAGCCTCCGACTCACCATGCAATCAATGACCTGGCAAGGAATGTTGGTGAGGCTGATCGGTCGGTAACTATCAGCCATCTGCGGATCCACCCCAGGCTTCATTGCTGGGATGATGATGCTATCCCGCCACTAAGACGGGAAAGCGCCTTCAACCCAGAGACGATTGAGTAGGGTGAGAAGCTGGTGTTTAAGAGTCCGCTGATAGGTGCTGGAGGAACTGACTGAATGCGGTCGGGTCCGAGGGAGGTGTTAGGCAGGCAGCAAGGGCACTTTCAAACTCCCACTTACAAGGGAATAGTTAGACTTGTCATGCCGAAACATGTATTGATTTTTTTAGCACTGTCAGTTAACAATGAAGGAAGTCTGTAAGCAGAATGTTAGCTGCTGACATGACCTAGAAGTCACCTAAAAAAATCACGAAAATGGCTATTTTTCCTGCTTGCGGAGACAGCTGGCCACCCCTGGAAATGCGAGTCGCGAGCTGTTGTTATGGATAAGCGTTGTGCGCATGGTCGGGAGGTGCGGCCGTCTTATCGCGGCGTTCACTAAAGAGAAATATCGTTGCACGGTTTTGGTGGAAAGGGAAAACGAATATTCGTTTCTGTGGCATGCACTTCCTTTTTATTTCTGGAACGTATTTCGAAACATACCGTCATGAAACTGGTTAGAGATGTGAAAGACATTCTGTACAGCTACATCTATACTCCGCAAGCCACTTTACGGTGAACATTCAATCTCCCCTCACAGGTGATTGGCAAACCCTATAAATGTTTTGCTGCTTGCCATAGAGATATACCACAGACGCCAAATGAAGCAATCAACAAAAACCACGCGTGAAGAGTATATGATGTGCGACATGGTAAACTTCTAGATGAGCATGTAAATAGTGCAGACGTGTGGCTACATACGACTGAAACAATCGATATTGCAGACTGTGAATCTACAGACGGCGAAGAAATGGAAGAATGTTGCACACATGAAGACTCTTTGAGTGATAGTGCCACGTACCATCATCAATTATCTCCGAAAGCAACACCAGCAACTACAATTACATTATCAAAGAAAAAGCGGTGAAGTATTGGTTGAACGAAAGTGGTAAGAAACGTCTACGTGTCAGTACTGTTCAAAATAGATATAGCTTTGTCCAACCTGAACGTGAATTGTATAGATGGAAAAAGTAAGTCGCTGGACGACGTAAGATTCGACTGGAAATTGCGACGGAGATAAATGTGCGACTTTTTGAGCAATTTACCGCTGCCGTACGACAGTCGTCGAGTGTCAGCGACACAACTTTGCGTGATAGACTTTACAGTTTCTCAAAGTTGGATTAGTCGCTTCAATAGATCACATAAAATTGTGGCACGAAAAATAACACAATAGGTATCGAGAAACATGTTGGAAAATGAAGTGACTCAAATGGAAATGATAGAAGCTTTTCTTACGACTATAAAAATTAAGATCACCAGTTTTAGTGAATCTTACGTTGACAATGCAGATCAGTCAGGTTTTTAAAAAGAAATGCGTGCGAAAAGAACATTGTCATTCAAAGGAGAAAAACATATTGAGGCAATTGCGCTGTCCACGACTGCACTCGCCCATTCATACACTAAGTTAAAATGCCCATAATTAATTAGTCTGGATGGTTCACCGCTGCCTAAACTATATGTGTGTCTTCAAGAACCAACTGGACGTTTTGGACCACGGGTCAAACAAACAGACGCAGACAATCTTGTGGTAGACACATCAAAGTCTGGAAAAATCTGAGATGATAACGTTACACTTGCCATGCTTTTCTTCCGTTCTGTGGGAACAAATCTCTTCTTCTAGATTCGTGGTCAGGTCATAAAGGTTCTGATTCATTAAAAGCTGTATTTCGACCTCGACCTGACAAAGAAGTAGAGATACTTCAGATTCCATCCGGCACGACGAACGTAATCACATCCGTTAGACAGAGAATTTTTCCGCCAGTGGGAGGCATTACACAGATAACTAACAGAAGCCGGCCGCGGTGGCCGAGCTGACTGCGGCGCGCCAGTCACGGTCTGCTCGGCCACTACGGTCGGGGGTTCGAATCCCCCCTCTGGCATGGATATTTGTGCCGTCCTTGGTGTTAGCTAGTTCATAAGTAGTTTGTAAGTTTAGGGACTGATGACCCCGTAGTTAAGTCCCATAAGCTCTACAAACATTTGAACTAACAGAAAAAATTATTGTGTGCAAATCACTGCAGTTTCCTGTCTATCACCGGGACAATATTCACAAGTGGCAATAAGTCGTATATTATCAGTTTTCTCCCCTCGGTTTCAAGATGTGATTAAATATGCGTTGGCACGCCTCGGAATATACTTATATTAGGCCTGATTCCTTCCTAACACCGGCCGAGTTTTGTCTACGGTCTTCTAACAACATCTGTGATTCGCAGGGCCGTCATATGTTGTCTTTGCTTGTGTGTCATTGGTGCAAAAAAAAAACAACTATGTTTTGAACATTGTATCAATATTTCGCATTTTTGCGGTAATTACAAGAAGTAAAAGTTTGACGTGTTCTAAACCGTATATGTATTTGTGTATATTTCATAGCTATTTGGAAATAATGTTGTAGATAACATATCAGCTACATTTGTCAACGAATTTATTATAATCGTATTTATTAATTATCGTACGCTCGCTTTCACTGGGCGAATCAGCTATCTCACTGTTGTGGCAAGAGAGCGGCGCATAGATATCGCCACCTTGTCCCTAGATGGCGTTGGTAAAACGTAGCGAGAGGAGTCAGCAATGTACAACAGGCAGTTATAAGCGCGGAAACCAAGCGACAATAATGTCATACTTCGTAAAAGTTTTTACAGACTTCCAGGTCATGTCAGCAGCAAACATTCTGCATAGAGACTTCCTTCAATGTTAACTAACATTGCTAAAAAAATCGATACATGTTTCGGCATGACAAGTCTGACCATTCCATTGTTAGTAAAAGGGATGTTGTACGGTTTTCGACGTTGCATTAGGAAAGATAGTTGGTGGCGCTCCATTCATTCTTTAAGGATGCGGAAATCAGCCCCATAAGTAGCAGTCGCTGAGCTGCAGGCATAAAGGTCTGCCATGTGCTCTGCTATGGCGACTGAGTCAGTACAGATAGTATCCTGAATGCTGATACAGGGGATTCCCGCCAGTGGGCGGTGCCCGAAGAGGCATAGAACTTGCAACCACACCCGTGAAGGAGAATTGCGGGAACCAATGAAGGCAATGTACTTCTCCCAGGAGTCCTTCTTGCTGTGTTGGATCAGTCGCCGGACTCATGCCTGGAGACACTTGAAGGCAACAAGATGTTCTACAGAAGGGTGGCGTCGGTGGCACTGTAGTGCTCGCTGACGTTCCTGGATGGCTTTAGCGATCTCTGGCGTCCACCAGGGCACTGACTTACGATGGAGGGAGCCGAGTGTGGTGGGGACATTTTTCTCGGATGCAGAAACATTGGCCTCTGTAACCTGCTGAACAGCGGCATCAACATCAGCCAGAAGGGGAGAGGAAATCACAGCAGCTGAGGAATAAGCTGGCCAGTCAGCCCTATGAAGGGATTAGCGAGGCAAACGGTCAGGAGACGAACACTGTGGGAGCGACAGGAAGGTAGGAAAATGGTCGCTACCGCACAGGTCGGCGTAGACCCTCCAGGAGAGATGTGGAAGAAGGCGGCTTGGGCTGCAGAAAGACAAGTTGAATACCTGCTATGTGCTATGCTAAAATGCGTAGCAGCACCGATGTTGAGGAGGGATTGATTATGTTCTGCTGCATTAGGAGTCTCAACATCTCTATCCCAGGTCGATGTCTATGTGCCACCCCACAAAGTGTGGTGGGCGTTGAAATCCCTCAAAAGAAGGGAGGGTGGGGGAAGTTCAGCGACCAAGACAGCGAGGTCTATAGGAGAGACATCAACATCTGGTGGAAGATATACAGAGAATACAGCAAAATCTTGCATTGCCCGGAGCATAACAGCGACTGCCTCTAGGTACTGCTGCACTTGGGGCAGAGGCTAGGACGCAAATGCAAACTCCACCAGAAACTCTGTCATACGCAGAATGATTTTGAAAATAGCCCCTATGGCCTCGAAGGGCTGGGGTCTTCTGGACAGGAAACTAAGTTTCCTGTAGGGCTACACAGAGCACTGGAAGTGGCACAGTAACTGCTGCAGCTCAGCCAGATGGTAAAAAAAACCACCGCAGTTCCACTGCAAGATCTCTTTTGCAGCGAGCTGAATAGCCATAATGTAAGGGATGACATGGTTATTCTGCAGGGGCACCCACTGCCAACTCCTCAGAATACGCAGGATCTAGAACCATGGTGAGCCGTTCTGTTCGAAATCTGCGCCCTGATTTGTGTCTTCTCCTAACTGTGGTAGCACTACCTCCGTTGGTGTTTCCGTCGGCCGTCGAGCCGCGACGGCGAGACGAGTGGGTCTGTGACAGCTGATGGTGACGCTTGGGCCGGGTCCGTCAATGTTCTCCGCTCGGGCGTGGACGCTGAGGTGGGTTTTGTGTCTGGCGTCGCTGGCTGTTTTCTACTTTGGAGTTAAGTTTGTCTTCGCTGTTGTGTTAGTTACGTGTTTTGATATGTCTCGCCTCCCATGCGAGGACGATCTTGAATTGGTATATTGAGGGTAATGAGCAGAATTTATTTGGCATTTTGCCCTTCTGCGGCTTGGTTGCCACCCCCAGGCATAGCCGGAACTTACGGTTTGGCCCTTTTCGCAATCGTCGTCGTTGCTGCTGTCGGCGAGTTGTAGTTTGCAGCCTTCTGTTCATGTCTTTGAGTGGTCTGGTGACTATCCATACATGTGGCAGTGACGCTAGCCCGCGGCCTTTGAGGAAGTTTGGTTTTAACTGTTTTTCGCCTCCTCCCCATGCCAACCATTGCGGTCCTCTTCCTATAAAGGTGCTCATGTGTTATGATAACTGATTTAGAGACCGTTGTTGTATCACTGTATAGCAAAATCATAACAGAAGCTTTACCTGATGTGCACAATGTGCTCTGGCCAGTATTTAAATGGCACTGTTCAATTACCCTGTTGATGTTGATGCTTGTGTATTGTCTATTGTTTTTATCATCTTGTTTGGCCAATGTATTGTGTAAAATAGTATCTTTATTGTGAAGTTACAAACTTGATTTGAGCCATATGTCTACGAAAGGAAATTGCCTAAATAGCATCCAAAAGATCATTGTTAATAATATACCTAGAGTTATTGCCTTTCTTGCCTCGTTGTATGATAGCCAGCCCAAGGTCTTTATTTCCATGATCTTCCGTTCTTGATGTAGAATTGTACAGTCTGGAGAGCAAGCTGGATGTAACTGCTGACAGTTCACATAGACGGGAGGTGGGGTGCATGGAGCATCTGGATGGGAAGGACGCCCACATTTCCCGCACGTGGAGCTGGAAGTGCACCAGGAGGACAAATGCCCGATTTTCCAGCACCTGACACACCTCATAAGGGGCGGTACATACGGCTTGACCTCGCACAACTAGATCATTACCTTGACCTTCTCAGGCAGTGTATTTCCTTTGAAGGCCAGGATGAATGCACTGGTGGCAACCCTGTGATCTTTTGGTCCCCTATAAACACACCTGACAAAGTGGACACATCTGAATTCTAGGTTTGTACGTAACTCTTCATAGGACTGTGACAACAAAACCCAGTGGTAAATAAGACCAAGGAACATGTTGAGCATCTTGTGGGGCGTGACACTGACGGGAATATCACCCAGCTTGTCGCAGGCCAATAATGCCCTAGACTGGGCTGGGGATGCTGTCTGCATCAAAACATCCCCACTTCTCATTCTTGAGAAAGACGCCATGTCATCATACTTGTCCTTGAGGTGTCAACGAAGAACTGTCTTGTTGGAGAAAAAAGATTTAGCATCGGTCCGGGAAAAAACAATGTATCATAGCGAATACAGCTCAGACAGTTTAAGGCCCTACGTTCTTCCCATGGAGTAGCCTGGGAAGGGAACGACTTAGGGTCGTATGCTGTAGCATCAAAATCATACTTTCCACTCTTAGAAACGGCATTTTTGCAACCGCCCACACTGTTAATTGCTCGTTCCATCCTGTTTCCATGAGCAGCTAGGGAACTATACATCCACCGAGGCAGAGCTCCGCTTGCCTTGGTAAGCCTTATACAACTGAGGTGCAGCAGGTTCCTCAGAGTTTGTTCACTAACAACTGTTCAACCTCATCTCCTCGGCATGTAGCACAATTTGCAATTGAGGTTTGTACCTTCCTTGTGACCAGGGCGATTAAGTGAAGATCCCTGGTCTCTGAAACATACAACGTTCCACTGTCGCGCCGCACGATGGTCGTTGAAGCTTACGGTGAAGCGGACTGTTGGCGCGATACAGCCCACGACTTGGGACCCCGGGTTCACCAAGCCCATGCTCAGCAAATTAATGCTGAGACCCAGAGGGGCTCATTTGAAACAAATTGATCATATTTTAGAGTATTTGAACTTTATGTTATTTTTCAGAAGGCACCATAGAATCTAAAAGAGATGTTGTCATGAATTATTAAAACTCACCTTTTAAGTTGTCATTTTAACTTCTTTGTTTGTTTATAACTATCATTATCATTCTGTTTAAACGGTTCTAAAGATCATATCTGTTAATTTCATGTCAAAATTAAATATTTGTATATCTTTTTTAGTATGTAAACACCTTTTAAGTTGTCATTTTAACTTCTTTGTTTGTTTATAACTATCATTATCATTCTGTTTAAACGGTTCTAAAGATCATATCTGTTAATTTCATGTCAAAATTAAATATTTGTATATCTTTTTTAGTATGTAAACCAAAGATAAAATTTATGATTTTAGTGTTTCTATAAAACCAGACTGCACTTAGCCTCTTGGTCAGTTGATGTCTGGACAAGGTGCTAGGAGCATGTATTGTTTGCAAACATAGTATTCAAAGAACTGAGGTTGCAGAGACAATTTGAGAGTTTAAGAGCCAAGATGGCGGAATGTTAGTGTCTTTTGTTTTACAGCCAATTCACACTGTCCATCACGTCACGTAACTGTACCAATAACATTTCATGATGTATTTCTGATGGCGGCATTCACACTGTCCATCACCGGACCGTTAAGTCACATCAAGCTTTCTCTAGGAGAATATTTCAACAAAACAGTGGTCTGCTATCATTGCAAGTTAACCTAGTTTGTCTCGTGATTTTCATGTTGCAGTCTAAGATTAAATGATTTACAAGCAAATGTGTCCTATTAATGATTATTTTATTATTATACATGTTTTAGCAGTAAATACCAAATGTTTCATGACGACTTAAATATTTTTCTCAATTGAGTGTCCTCCTAAAAGTGAGGTCGTATATCTGAAACCAAAAACTGGTTTATGTTTTGTAATATTGTAACAGAAAAGACTGAAGCAAATTGTTTATTTGAATAAGATTGTAATTTGATGATGTAATTTTCAATAAATAACATTTTAAATGAAACAGTCAGTGCTTATGAAGCACAAAAATTCAGTTGTGTATGATGGTATTAACAATGTCACCTGGCAAATTGTAATGGATAAAGTGAACAAGCTTCATTTATTCTCTTATAAACATTGTTTGATGTGTTCATACATTTATTTTTTCGCTTGATAATAGTTGTCAGTGTTTTGAAATGTTGTTGCACTTCCTAGCACTTTACCACACTAAGTTGATGAAAAATATACGCTTTAAAGTTTTCTTTGACACACAATAGCATTTAGCATTTTTGTTTCCTCAATTCCAGTAAACTATGACTTTCTATGTAACAGATTGCCACTCATGACCTCACTTTCAACGACAAGTGTTGGGATAAGTGAATTGTCGTGACGGACAGTGTGAATACAACTTGGCATGAAGGTTCTGTGACGTGACACTGACATAAGAAGACATAGTGAATTGGCCTTTATGAGTTTATTTTTTAAAAGTGAATGAAGTCATAATTTGTAGCTATTACTGAATTTCACTTGTCTGCTTAAAATCTGGACCTCTGCCTTTGTAGGAATCATATTAAAAGACAATGAGACCAATTGAACTTAGAATTTTGCATGGAGATACTACAGAGATATTATGTATTCCGCTACCGTATGTACTTTGTCATATTATGACACACACAAGCACAGAATTCATCAAGCTTAAATGTTATGGGTAGGAGGGATACTACAACATGTATTTACAGATCTGAAGATGGATGTTTAGTCTGTTGAAAACGGTCATCTAAATAGAAATTTTATGTGATCTTGAATTTTTTCTTAGGAAATTTTCTATGTCATTTTTGAAGGAATTATTTCAATGTTTGTTCAAATGGCTTAGTAACCCGAAATCTGGATGATTGGACACAAATTTTAACCTTAGCTCTCAAATTTGCCAGCTCTTTTCATAGTTTTATGGGTGTTTCTTACTTCGTTTTGTAAACATAGATGAATATTTTGTTTATGGCTAAGCACAGTAAATATTTTCTCTTTACTTCCTTTTTTGTTCATGTATACATAGGCCTTTGGAAAACAAGATCTGAAAATATATCACAAAAGTGTTATGACTCAGCAACTGTGTTTTTAATCAATGAATGGCAGCAGTTTCACAGTGATAACTTGGTATGTGAACAGAATTTGACAAATGACTGTTATAAACTCTCCACTGCAGACTATTTTACAAAATTTTCCACACAAATGCTCTAGAAAAGCCTCTGTTTTCAAGATTCGTTAGTGGTGGCAGATTATATGTTGCTAATAATTGCAAGTGTCCTTTAGGAATCACATTCATTGTATGCCGACCTGGATCACCAAAAAATATTGTCTTCCCAGAATTTTGTAAAGTCTTGATCCACGGCTGAAGCTTTTCTGCAAACTCTGTGTCATATAGCACATCTCCTAGCAAGAAAATGTCCCACTCAGAGCAAGTCTTGCCTATTATGTTTTTCAATGACACATTCACTTTCACTTGATTTATGGAACAATTGAGAAATATTGCCTCACCTGCCACTGAAATGAGAAAACACTAGTAGTTAACAGTAACAAGAAATTTAACATAGAAAAAATATATGTGTGTGCTGAAAAGTAATGTCTCAGAATTCTTTTCCTGTTCTCAATATTAGTGTCAAGATATTACATGTCATGCATGTTGCTCGATAGACTTTTCAGCTTCACTTAGTTGCAATACTATGCACTAGAGTACTCTAAATTGTATCATGTTGCATGACAATCGATACCTTAACTATGTCAATATAAAAAAAAAAAAAAAAAAAAAAAAAAAAAAAAAAAAAAAAAAAAAAAAAAAACAAGAAACTATCCTATGCCTTAGGTTTACTGTCATTACTCATCCTTGATATATTCCTGGGTATGCTTCATGTCTCCCAAAGTTAAATTTTCTGACAATTATATTATTTTCAGACACATACTTATTTTTTTCTGGCAAGTAAACAGGAAATTGTTAAAAATATAATGATGTTTGTATTTCTGAAAGTATTATTAACTCCCATTTTGATTGAAAAACACGTTATTGTCCTCTTTACATGATTTGTGATTTGAAGGGCTGGTAAACAAGCTATGTAAATAAAAGCTGTTGATAGTTACATAATTTTTGTGTTCATTAATAAGTGAACTTGCTACTTGAAATAACAGCAGATTTTTGCAACTTCTCCCTTACGGGTAAGATAATACATCAGAAAAGCATAAAACGAATATATCATATAACATAAAATATAGTCAGCACTGGGATACATGTAGTGACATTTTCTTTGTCAAATAATACTCAAATGTTTTGTAAAACATTAACAAGTTAAACTATTGAAATCAATAATTGAATACCAATCAATACTTTTGAGATGGATGAGATATCTTCGTCAGTTCCAACACGTCATGTCTGTAAACAAATTTCATCTATTGAGACAGAAATGAGATTTTCCAGTCTCCCCCCCCCCCCCTTGATTTCCCCAACACATTTTAAAAGCCATAATATTCCCTAAATTCCAGAATTTGTGGCAAACCTTGTTTTCAATCCAATTTCCTCTCTTTCCAATATGAACTTCACTTTGAATAGTGATGCAACAGTAATTAGAAATAATGTAGATACGCCAACAAAGTCAAACAATCCACAGTGATAATACCAATAAACTAGCCTTTCAATGGAATAAACATGTCCATTGCCAAAGTGACAATGTTAAGAAAGAAATGACAACACGCCCTTGTATGAGGATTTTTCTTTCTTTTTTCTTCTGTTTTGAAAAGCACAGCTGGTTTCAATTCTTTCAATCTTTTAAAGCACACTCATACAGTGCATAAACTTTAGACAGAGCAAAATTGGTATTAAAATTACATATATCTTAATTACATATTGCATTTAGAAGTAATGGAAAAACTGTAAAGACAGCTTCATTACTTGTTATAAGCACTGAAAGTAGGAGGTTAAAACATATCAGATATTACAGTAATAATAGTGGTCAATAAAATTTGTGCTCAGAGAATACTTAAATGAATTTTTTTACCCTGCTGCTGCGTGTACTTGTTTGAAACTTCAAGGCAGATTGGACCAAGACTCGACCTTTGACTTTCACAGCCAACTGACGTACTAGCTGAACTATCCCAGTATCACTCAGCCACCCATGATCACAGTTGTACGTCTACCAGTACCTCATCACCTATCGTCTAAATTTTAAAGGAGTTCTGCAAACCTTACACTATTAGCACTTCTGGAAGAAGCAACAGCCTAGGAAAATTTTCCAAAACGGAATTTTTCCTATGCAGGATATGAAATTTTATGACAGATTGAAACTGTATGTATGACCAACACTTGCATTCATGACTTTTGCCTCTGATGGGTAAGCATTCTGCCAAATATACTAATTACTTACTTGTCAATGCATCAAACTAACATTTTGTTGGTGGGGAGGGGAGGGGGGAGGTATCTACAAATGGAATCAGTCAAAACAAAGAGTAAATAGGAGTACATTTGCAACTGAAATTCTTAATAAAAAGAAACTTTTAACTGTCACTTATCTATTGCAACAAGTTTAATTTGAAATTGAGGTCGAAGAAATATTTCTCCACAAAACATGTACATATATCTATGATTAACTATAATATTAACTGCTCAAAATTTGTGCCCCCCTTTATATCTCTGAACATGTGTGGGCTTACATTTAGGTGAAGCTTGTGACTGAGATGTTACTCAAATCTGTCTCACATATCAACAGAGGAGCTCTAAAGATTATCCCGTCAACGACGACCATTTATATGAAATGGCACTGCAGGTTCCGCCTACAATGAATCTTACTCAATTGTGATTATATCTGCAAATATCACAGCCCTTTTTAATTAGATTGAAAGAGAAACAGTTGTGGCCATGGATGAAATATTTGCTTTATTGTCCAGCCCGATGTGCAGCAAATCCATCAGCATGTATAGGACTATCAAACAGAAACTACTCAAGGCATCTCACCACATTTATTTTACTGTACTTCCAATTTTCTGTAATATTTGTACTTGTATATTATTCTGCAACTGTTTCCTGTAGAGATACCAGAAATTGGCAACCCTGCAACCGGTGGCTGTTTCACCATTAACTTGTGGGATTGATCATCAGATCAATACTGATGAACACCATTTATCTGTATAATTATGGGCTTTGGGCAACTTCCGCCAGACGAAATTGCCGCCTATGTACACTTAGTCTATGCTGATCTTCTGTAGAGTGTATACATGTTAGCAAAGGCTCATTATAAAGTGAATGGTGTGGTTTATTGGTATTACAGACCAGACTACATTCCCCATACTGATGACCACTAGTTTTTTTTTAACACATTTGTTTGCTCTAAAGTTTACCGCAATCATCTGCATCGATAATTTTTTCCCAAATAAAGTGATGGGTCAACGACAAAGGCCAATGGAAAACACACTGCCGCCACATGATTTTCATACAACTCATGATTGTAGATGTACATGTATCTACCCCTCGGGAATGTATATTTCACCTTTATTGCAACCAGCTCAATGAAGTGCACAACACAGTTTTCCATCTCCACGTAGTGATGTAGGTATAGCCATGCAGACTCAGGTTTAGTCACGCTGAACAGACATCCACATATTTGATGATTTACAACATTTTAAATAATGCGACTCACGAACCGATGTTTCTAGTGAATATAGTCTTCACGGGTTTGCCGCCGGGTAACGTTGTGTAAATCTCACAATATTTCTTCTAGAGCCGGTCAAAATGGCCACCATTCCCACTCGCTTCCCACAGCACTCACGGCTTGCTCTCGCCGGCTGAGGCAACACCACCTAGAGACAAGGCCTTACAACAGGCAGTGCTACAACACACTGACCAGGCCGCGGCCGCCAGCTTACTGGCTGCCCGCTACGAGGTAGTGGGCGAGCCCCAGCGAACAGCCATTCAGTTGGCGGCTGCGGCCTGGTGAGTGTGATGTAGCACAGCCAGTTGTAAGGCCTTGTCTCTAGGTGGTGTTGGCCGAGGCCGCGCGGAGGTGAGGCGTTGACGTCACACTAGTGAGAGCTAGACACGTAAGGACAGGGCAAGACTAGGTACTGCTATATTCACGCCGCGGCGGCTTGGCCCAGCTAAGCCCCTCAGCCTATTTAGTCGGCGCATGCCGCCGGCCAGTGTATTCACACTGCGTGCCGGGCAGGGCCGTGACGAAAAAAAGGGGAAAATCCACTGTTTCGATATACAAGAACACACTACATCATTTTATGAACTTATTTTTTTTTTCTTACAAGATTTGCCTTGCCTGTAAAAAAAAAAAATAAAAAAGTCTACTTTTCATTCCGTGTGAGTTTTTAGTTCTTGATTTTGATGAAATTATACGGTTAAAAAATCTGATTTTTGGACACATTTGAATAAAATATCTTAGCTTTCGAATAAAACATTCACCTTTTCGTAATTCATAACAGTCGTTTTTAAATGACACTGTTTGTCAAGTACGTGCACTTGATTTACAAATCTTATATTGGAAAACTTAGATAGTGGGCAGCTTACTGTTCTATGAATTTTAGACCATATGTTAAAGTGGGTGGCTAAAAATACAGACAAGTTTTTGAAATGGTAGTTGCATTGATATCTACATCCTTCACAAGTAATTGCGAGTTATCTGAGCGGCGACATGCCGCGACTGCAAGCCTGCGAACTCGGCGTGTGTTGAGCATAGCCTAAAGCAATACAGTGCCGAATAACTTCAACTACTGGTCATGTGTGTAGGTCACCGATTGCAACGGACAACAATCTGCTACGATCACATCTGAGATTAAAGTAAGAATGAAGTAAGTTCTTTTTTAGGTACCTGTCTGGGAGGAAAAACGTTTCTATGAATTATTTTGCTGAATCATTTGAATACAATTTTCTTTGTCTGCAAGATGGTATCCCGAATTTTCTACTTTAACTGAAAGAAAAATACTCTTAAATAGTTCAGCCTGACACTGCACGACAAGCCAGTAAAGGATGAGAAGCATGTGTTACTTTTTTTCCCCTTTCTTCAATTACACCTATGAAAATTTTTCCTTTTTTCTTTTGTTACTATTAATTTCGTGATATGAATAAAAAAATTTCAGAATTTTTTTTTAGTTTTTCACACACTGAAAAGTTCTCCTAAATGTTAGTCAAAATTAATAGGATAAGTCCATACCACACTATTTCTAATGTGCTTAGAATTCTGCAAGTCACTACAACGTAAAAATAATAGTAATAAAATAACAAAATCAATTGACTGTTAACTGGCTCTTAATAGACGGCAGTGAACCAAGTATTGGTCACCCCTGTGTTTCCTTCGATCTTCCACTGATAGTGGGTGACGAGCCCACAAAGAAGGAAAAAACAAATCACAACAAGAAACTAATTGATACATACTTCTCATCCTTTACTGATCTGCAGTGTCTGAGGCTAAACTAAATATGCGTATTTTTCATTCATTTAAAGTAGAAAAATCGAAATGAAAGTACTGTGGAGACAAAGAAAATTGTCATCAGATGATTCAGGAAATGTTCATAGAAAAGCAGTTCCCGTTAAACAGCTTCCTAACAAAATAAAAGAAATATTCTGAGAACCACAGAGTTCTTTGAAAATGGAGCACCTCACGTACCCCCATGGCTGTAAGTTGCAGCATACCTTATAAGGAGATAACTAAATTTTTTATTTTACTGTTCATATTCCTTTTTACATAGTTCATTCCTAGGCGCGAGTGACAGCGCTTTTATGTGAGATACTGTATACAATTTTCTGAGAGCTACAAAAGCGAAAATTAAAAGAAGGCTTTATAGTGTAATAGTCATACAGTATTAGGTGTAGAAGCATAATAAATGTAATTATATTTTTGGGCTTCTTCCATTTATCATCTCCAACTAGATAGTTGTTAAGTATAATTTCAGAAAATTTTATTTCAGTCCATCAACAGCAAATTCACAGTTAACGTTAATTTCTTCTTCTCTTGTAGCTCAAAACACAAAATATGTATTCTATCAATTGTATGATGTGGAAACCTAGTTGTATACTTCTTATTAAGTGAAGTATTACCGTATGTAAAACCATAATAGATCACTGTCCATTGTAATCGGTTCCCACCCAAAAAAAGAAAATTCTAGTTATTTTATGTTTATGGATTATTAACACATCGCGAGGGACGAACATACGTGGCCAGCAAATATTTTTTTTTGGTACTGCAGTGCTTCACGCTACGCTCAATACACACACAGTTCGTAGGCTTGCAGTCACGGCATGATGTCGCACAGTCGCTCAGGTAACTCGCAATTCCTTGTGGAAGAAGGTAGATATCAGTGCGGCTACCATTTCAAAAACCTTTCTGTTCTCTTAGCTCCATTTTACTTTCTGTAATGTATGGTCTAAAATGCAAAGAACAGTAAGCTGCCCGCTATCTAATTTTTTCAATAGATTATTTGTAACTCAGGCAAACGAACCTGAGAAATAGCATTGTTTTAAAACGACCGTTACCAATTATGAAAATGTGAATGATGTATTCGAAAGCTAAGATGTTATACTATCATGAGTTCAAAATCAGATTTTTTAACCGCATACTTTAATAAAAATCGAGTGAGGAGCATTACGGAACTAAAAACTCGGGCGATATGAAGAGTAGACATTTTCGTTTTTTCCAGGTATGGCAAAGCTTGTAAGAAAAAAAAAAACTGTTGATAAAGCACTGTGGGACGGTCTTATATAGCATCAATATTTTTGTCATATGAAAATCGGAACATGGATTTTCTCCTTTTCTTCTGTCTCTGCCCACCTGCAGTGTGAACGGAGCCCAATGTAGATGTGTGCCGGACAGGTGCCGCAGTGTAGAGGGCTGCACACTGCTCATGGCTGTTCTACATGCCTGTCGAGAGTACCGAGTCGCCTCGCTCACAAGACTTGTGTATCCAGCATGGCTAGCTCCTGGGTGCGGCAGTCTCACCAGGCGCTCTTGCTGGTGGGAACGAGCGGGAGCCAGGCCGCGTTTGACAGTAATTTCTTCGGAGCAACTGTCCGACATCTTCAGGTGGTTGCACCTTGCTGATGGCCAAGTACGACTGATGGTATCTGCATATTGGCGCCGCTGTATATAGAACACGCTCGCGAAGACTGCACAGATGAACAAATTACGCATGGACAAGGTGGAAGGTGTATTTCTGTCTTCATTCTGCGCCATGGACTGAACTCTCTCGACGTTCTTGCCATACTTTGGTGCCATATCATCGAGAATTGGAAGAGTCCTTCGAAGATATAAACTAAAATGTGTGTTTCGACCATCTCCAAAACTGAGGAAATTGTTAGGATCGGTCAAGGATGATCTTGGTTTGAAGAAATGTGGAATATATAAGATCCCTTGTCAGTGTGGAGCGACATATGCAGGCCAGACATGTCACACAGTGCAAAAACGCTGTGGTGAACATCAGGGCCACACACACTGTAGTGTGATCGTGTTCTTGTCTCCTTGAGACCCACCATATAATTTCTTTAGAATTCTTCAGATATACAGTAGAACCTCGTTTTTACGCTTTTCAGGGGACTTCAGTGAAATGGTGTAAAATGCAGGAAATAATGTTTTAAATGGTAAAATATGCTTACTGGATCAGCCTTGCATTTGCGTAGTTTATGTGTGATATATGTACGCTGAGGGGGCTAAGGCGCTCCAATCATGGTCTTCACGGCCGCTACGGTCGGGGGGTTTGAATCCCCCCTCGGACATGGATATTTGTGCCATCCTAGTTCGTAAGTAGTTCATAAGTAGTTTGTAAGTTTAGGGACTGATGACCCCGTAGTTAAGTCCCATAGACTTTACAAACATTTTGAACATTTTTTGATATATGTACATAATAGACATCTAAATACTCGCCAGGGAGTTGATTATACAATAAAGGTTATCCAAATTTTTACTATTTTAAGCGCCAGGCAAAACTGGTAATTTTATGGGAAGTTGAAATTTTTTACGTAATTTCATTTATTATAATCGAGGTCGCCGCTATTTTAAGCACCAGGCAGAACTGGTAATTTTATGGGTAGTGGAAATTTTTTACGTAATTTCATTCATTATAATCGAGGACGCCACTGCTGGGCTATAACACATCTTCAAAATTACCTGAACCTTTTCGATAGATATCGTTTGGACGCCGCTGCCAGGCTATGTGTCACATCTTCAAAATTACTCCTTTTACCGTTCTTTTTGTATTTTTCGATGTTCCACACGACAATATTAGAGAATTTATTCGCGTTCTCGAGTACAAACACATGCATAAGTATTTTTGTGACGTTTGCATAGGATCGGCATCTCTCACTATTATAGCTTTTTTGAGGTTGTGGGTATTATGATACCCAACTCTGACAGCTACAGTTCTTTATTAATCAGAAATAGGTATCACAAAAACAACACAACTATTTATTCTCACTTCAACAAAGCAACTGGTTTCGATTGTTTGTGTACACGCCTGCCGCTCTGGCAAAGAAGCTAGCGGAAAGACGAACTACACCGCCACAAATCAGCGTTATTCTCTCGTTAATGAACCGTTCTGTTTGAGTACATGCCAGGCGCTCTGCCAAAGAAACTGGCGAAAAGAAGAACTACATTGCCACAAATCGGCGCTTCTTTAAGTCAACAACGAAACGCGAAATATACATTTGAATAAACGCAAAGAGTCAAGAAACTCGAATGCGAATAATTTTTAAGGGCTATACTTTACGGGGAAAGCCATGCTAGTGTCAATTTATGTACATTAGGTCATTTTTCTTCATGAACATGCTTTCAAAAAGTGTAAATCGCGGGAAAAGCGTAAATATGTTAATGCAAAAAACGAGGGTGAATTAACATTGTAAACATAGGACATTTGACGGGACCGACAAAAAATGGTGTAAATGGCGGGGAAAACGTAAAAACCGAGAATGTAAAAACGAGGTTTTACTGTACTTCCAAGACAATAGTTTATTTATCAGAGGACCAGCTATGCTGTTCCTTGCTACTTTGATGCACTCTTCTTGGTTGTGTAGTCAGACTTATTCTCCTTGCTAAAAGTAAGAACTGCTCCTTATTCTGTAGGCATCAACTACTAAATGACTGTAGCCCACAAATTTAGTTGAATGAAAAACAATGGGATTTATTTCCCACATGTACAGTGAGACACTTCATACATCCGTGTCTTAGTATGAACTTCTACAGCAAGACCAACAGTAATAACAAAAACCAATCAAATTGTCCATGCAGTGTCTATGATTCAAATACAATCACTGCTACTTGTTACTGTCAGGCTCCCAATACCTAAACAAAAAAAAAAAAAAAAAAAGAGATCTGGGGCAGTATTTGACCTCTCACCTGCTAATTATCTTTCGGTCATCTGGCATCGATACAGGCAGATATGTAGTGTAAATGGTTACACTACAACGTCTGTATCAACCAGAGAAGTCGGCAATTGCAGAACACTGTCCGAATACAGGACATCGCATGTTTCATGAGAAGACAGAAATTTTATCCCCGGCTTCATCCTTTTGGGATTGTGTTATTAAAGAAGCAATACATATCTGTACATCTGATAATCTCATCAACTGGGATATGGGATTTCAACTGAGCACAGCCTGGAACCCTGCCCTGCCATAAACTGATTTAGTTCTAGTGAGTAACGTCTGGCAGTACTGTTTGTAAACACAGCGTATAGCGCACGAGCAAAATAGCCTCTCTGTGTTTCCCTGCAGATGACTCTTTAGATAGACGCCCTCTATCGGCAAATTATTGCGCTTGCGTAATTTGCACATCTGCGCAGTCTTTGCAAGCATGTTCTATATACAGCGGCGCCAATATGCAGATACAGTCAGTTGTACTTGGCCATCAGTAAGGTGCAACCACCTGAAGATGTTGGGCAGTTGCTCCTAAGAAATATTGTGGGATTTACACAACATTATCCAGTGGCAAACCCGTGAAGACTATATGCAACACATCTGCTGAGAAAGCTTAAAGAATCACATCTATGTTCCTAGTGTGTATCAAGTGCAACCTTCAAATGTTTTGCAACCAAATTTTGTGTTTTCGCACAATAGAGCAGCCATGACAAATTTATATTACTCAATCGACCGTGTAGCAGAACAGCAGACTCACCATGCTACACCACTAGTGTGCCCACCACAAAACAAATGTGAACAGTACGTCCAGTGCAGTTTTGAACCCAATACAGAGTGGAGCTAATAATTATGACCAGTGTTTGTGTACTTCAGGTGGCCCCTTGTGAAGCACTCTGAACATTTGCAGTAATGTCAGCACACAACCAATTATTTCTCCACTTACGTCGACTGTATCTCACGGCCATACAAATTTGACTGGCAAGTTAATGAGCTGAGAGGTATCAAACAGTTTGCTTGTGCAACAGACACACCTTTTTTAAAACACACTTCCCACATGTTTAACAACGTAACTGCACAAGGTGGAATCCCACTCAGGCGAGCTAGCCCATTTCTAGTGTTTATACAAATGACTTTATGGGTAATAACTTTTGTGCTAATATTCAACCCTGTGATGTGACATGTGTCACACTGCACATGCTTGGCTGGCCGTGGTGGCCGAGGGGACTGCGGTGTTCCAGTAACCGTCTGCATGGCTACTACGGTTGGGGGTTCGATTCCCCCCCTCGGGCATGGATATTTGTGCTGTCCTTAGTGTTAGCTAGTTCATAAGTAGTTTGTAAGTTTAGGGACTGATGACTCCATAGTTTAGTCCCATAAGCTCTACAAACATTTGAACATTTGAGCCCATGCTTGGATACTTGCATACGTGCTTCCACGAACCAGTTTGTATGGACTTCCGCACACATTTCTAGCACAAAACAGTGTGCTTGGCACAATGGTCACCCGTGTTAATCCATCGAACAATCCGTCCGCATTACTGCCAGTTTCTCCAGTGCTACTGGGCACGCCTACTGTTCCGTGCCAGGACCTTGCCTGGCAACAGTAGGCGGTCCACACAGCATCACCATCTCCGCCATTCAGATGCCTTCAGAATCTGCCGGCCTTCTCCTTTGACACACTGACTACATGTTTCACACTGATGGAGAGAACTTTTTAATATTATGCAGTAGACAATGCTTTGAGGTACTTGTGCTTTGTCACCCGTCAGCTCACACATTGACCTCATCTGTGATCTAAATCACAATGTCAATGTATATGTATTATTCGATGTTGAATAAATATTATTATTATTATTATTAAAACATGGTCCGCCCTAATTTATTTAAACAATAGGTAAATATGTAATAATGTTATGCAGTAGTTATAACAAGTAATGTTGTTACATTTATGCTAGTAGATCCCTTTATGGGAACTGCATATTGCATAACTATGCGTAATGTATTTTTAATGTTTGTAGTTAATATTTATGAAAATATCCAAAGTGAATGTTATGTAATGAGATAGCCAAAGTTTAATTTAAATCAACATACTATCTCTTATACATAATTTCGTGTGGCTCATTGGCCTGGTGCAAGCCTTTCAATTGGATGCCACTTTGGCGACTTGCGTGTCCCTAGCCTACCCCAGTTATCCAACCGGGGAAAGGGGACCTACAGCTTAACGTGTAATCTGAACCATCTGTCGTATCTGGCGACTTCTCTCATCGTTGAGAGGTGAAGGATGGGTTAAAACGCAGACTGTTAAAATCCAAGGTCTGACTTAGGTGTCCAAAAAATTTATGTCTGTAATGTTGGGAATGCTAAATTACTCTTGATGTATGGCATGTGCAACATAGCAGAAAAGTTACATGTGTTTCATAAGTAATATTAGGAAAGCTTTGCCCTAATTAGTTTCTGTATAATTGCTGTTAATTACAAAACTATTGTTGATAAACCTATTTTGTTAAATATGTGAATGAAATACTATTAATTTAAAAGAAATTTGCATATCAATTTACTCACTATTATTTACAGTCAGTTGCACGTAATTGTTTACTTTTTATATTAAATTATAATTAATTTAATGTACATTATTAACAATATGAACTTTCCAGTATCATTGTTTGAAAGATATAAATAGGATGAATTAGCGGCATGTAATTAGAATATTGTTTCGGCCACAATCTGATGCACAATCCACGCCAGTTGGAACTCTAATTTTGTACAATTTGTGAAAGTTCTTCAATGTTAATCATGCAGAAAGTGTTCCTACCGGTATAATGAATTGACTTATATTTATGCCACATTAAGATGTACACCTCGGACTTTAATATTCAACACATGAACTGTGCAAATATGTATTACTGACATGTGGAATGTACTTCCCGGATTGTAGAGATTGTAATTAATGAGACCTTCAAGCTGGCCATAAATGGGAACAACTGCACACTAATGAATCATTAAAATTGTCAAAGAACTGCAATCTTAAGTGTTGCCTACGTTATTTGTAGCAGATTAGTTTTGCCCCATAAAGTTTCAGCCAACTGCTACCGAGAGCAACGATCTCCAAGAACATCAAGAACCGACGATCTTCTATGACCCGATAAGGGAAAAGGGAAAATGAATAGGGGGTGGGGAGGAATTGGACAGGAAAGAGACAATGCAGCCTGGGAAAACAGTAAGAAAGGATGCAATGGCTCAGAGAACCTCAAAAGAGCTGTCGGCCCCCTGAGTAGGAACCAATTTGATTGTTGACTGCTTCACCTTTTAACTATGATGTAACCATTTAAAATTTTATCCTTTATTTTCACCGGTTTTACTCAGTTTATTCTAACAATTCTGTGTTCCAATTGTTTGACCTACCAATTTCTATTGTTCACTTTATTTTCATGTGACAAGTGTTGTACTTTATATCTTGTCATATTTTATCAGTGTTATTCTTGTTGTATAGTATCAATGTTAATTGTCATACTAGTTTTATTTGAAAATAATGTACATGCTTTATCTATAAAGCAGCTTAAGACCTTTGAATGTAAACTCTCAGCTGCATTGCTATATTTCTGTCGGGTTTACCTGATGATAGTGTAACAGCCAAAAACAGGTTAGTAAAACAAAAGAAAAAATTACAGAATGTTTCACATTTATCTTTTGTGTTCCATTCAAAATGCTACTTATTTCTTTTCTTGTAAATGTTTCCTATCCTTATACTGTCAACCATCAGGTATCTTCTGCTCATGCATCTTCTTTTTCATCCATTCACTGTTCCCTCCACAACATCCATCAGCAAACAATCTGTTCTCATCCAATGCCCAAGTCAATTATGTTTCCTTTTTCTGATTTTAACTTAAAAACCTCTCTCTTTTCACCCACTCTTCTCAACACCTCTCATTTCTCACTTTGCCTACCCAATTCTCCCTTCCATCCTCCTCCCAATCCACATCTCAAATGCCTTTTCTGGTCTCTTCTCAGTGTCCATATCTCAAGGCATATAGTGCCACACTCCATATTCAACATTTTGTCAATCTCTTCCTCAGATTCCTGTCCATACACTAGCTTAGAAGCTGCCTCCTCTTATTAAATGTGTCCTTTCAATTGCCATGTGGTTTCTTACTTCCCTGTGGCATCTCATATATTCCATAACTAGCTTATATGCCCATGCTTCACAACAGTTGTTCAAGAGGGACCTATATAAATCATGGTTTTTAGGTTTCCGGACCAAGGTCAGCGAAGACAGAATTCTTGTTTGATGCTCTATCAATAAGCTCAGTTCTCCTAGCCAATATGTCAAATTTAAGTAGAAGTCATTGTCGAAAACGATAAATGTTGATAAAGTTTTTCATACAAAGAGTGAAATTAATTGAAGTCCATACTCCGGAATGATGTAATTCGCTAGTTTGTGTTCATAAAGTTAAGACTGAGGTGTGTAATTGTCTGTCTGGCATAAACTTCTGAAAACACTTCTATCCTTGAAATGAGAGATGATAATAATAATAATAATAATAATAATAATAACAGCACCATGTATTGGTTCTATGGCATAGTACTAAACTGTTTATCTCTCACAGTAAGTGTAAACTGAAGTACTACAATGTTGCTGTGTTGAACTGGGGACACTGTAGTTACTCTGTATGCAGTGCTCCATATTATCGAAAAGTCGACGAATACTGAAAGTCTGGTAATTCAATCAACAGAGCAGTTCATGTCTGTTTAAATATGACGTCATGGTGGTGTCAATGTGCAATAAAGTGAGTCTGGGTAATTGTTGAAGGAATGGCGTCAGCTGATCGTCTGTATAGAACTTTCCATTAAATATAGCACTATTTGAAGAATTGTCTTGACTGTGTTAGCAGCATCATCCAATCTTTCGGCAAATACCTGCCCTCACGTCCTGCAATGATTACTTTGTAAAGCACAAAGTTGAAATCGATCAAGTGTAATAGAACTACATATTCAGAAGTCGGATTATAACTCTTAAGTACAATTATCTCTGCAAAAGATGATGTCTTCCTCTATCTTAATGTAGTCCACACCAAAAGTAAGTAATTAGAAATTTTAATCACAATATTGTGCCAAACAATTATGAAAGCACAGAGGTTTCTGATGAGTTTGTCGCTCACATGTGTATATTATGTCTAGTGACAGGCACAGAAATATCTATGGAGCGAGCATTCAGATGCACTGAACTGATTTTCTGTCCTCAACATAAGGTGAAAATATCACCTGTTACTGGAAAAAATGTACTAATTGATGACTTCATCTTGGTCCTTTTTTGTTCATTTAAGATGGACGACTAAGTGTAACACTTCCTCAAATTTCTTGTTGCCCCTGTGACATTTATTTACATATTATTTCACGTTATGTGGTTTCTCTGTGAAAAGAAGGTGGGGCTTCTTTGCAGCCAATGCAGTACAAACCAATCCTAAGAGCAAATAAATGTGTAGAAAGAGTGGATTTTTCTCAGTATCACTTGGTTGTTGTTGTTGTGGTCTTCAGTCCGGAGACTGGTTTGATGCAGCTCTCCACAATACCCTATCCTGAGCAAGCCTCTTCATCTCCACATAAGAACGGCAACCTACATCTGTCTGAATCTGCTTACTGTATCCATCTCTTGGTCTTCCTCTGCGATTTTTACCCCACACACCTCCCTCTAATGCTAAATTCGCGATTCCTTTATGTCTAAGAATGTGTCCTACCAATCTATCCCTTCTATTAGTCAAGGTATGCCACAAATTTCTTTTCTCCCCAATCCTGTTCAGTACCTCCTCATTAGTTACGCGATCCACCCATCTAATCTTCAGCATTCTTCTGTAGCACCATATTTCAAAAGCCTCTATCCTCTTCCTGTCCGTACTGTTTATCGTCCATGTCTCACTCCCATACAAGGCAACACTCCATACAAATGCCTTCAGAAAGGACTTCCTTAGGCTTAAATCAATATTCGATGTTAACAAATTTCTCTTTTTCAAAAACGCTTTTCTACCCATTGCCATTCTGCATTTTATATCCTCTCTACTGTGACCATCATTTGTTATTTTACTGCCCAAGTAACAAAACTCATCTACCTCCTTTATTGCTTCGTTTCCCAATCTAATTCCTTCAGCATCACCTGATTTTCTTACACTGCACTCCATTACCCTAGTTTTGCTCTTCTTAATGTTCATCTTATATGCAACTTTCAGCACACTGTCCATTCCGTTCAATTGCTCTTCCAGGTCCTTTGCTATATCTGACAGAATTACTATGTCGTCGGCAAAACGCAAGGTTTTTAATTCTTCACCCTGAACTTTAATTCCTTCTCCAATTTCTCCTTGCTTTCCTTTATAGCTTGCTCAATGTACAAATTGAATAACATTGGAGAAAGGCTACAACCCTGTCTTACCCCCTTTCCAACCACTGCATCCCTTTCATGCCCTTCAACTGCCCTGTCTGGTTTTTGTACAAGTTGTAAACAACCTTACGCTCCCTATATTTTACTCCTGCTTGCTTCAGAACTTGAAAGAGTTTATTCCAATCAACATTGTCAAAAGCCTTCTCCAAATCTACAAAAGCTAGAAATGTGGGTTTGCCTTTTCTTAATCTATCTTCTAGGATAAGCCGTAAAGTGAGTATTGCCTCCCGAGTTCCTACATTTCTCCTGAACCCAAACTGATCTTCCCCGAGGTCGGCTTCTACCAGTTTTTCCATCCTTCTGTATATAATTCGTGTTAATATTTTGCAACCATGACTTATTAAACTGATGGTTCTGTAGTTTTCACACCTGTCTGCACCTGCTTTCTTTGGAATGGGGATTATAACATTTTTCTTAAAGTCTGAGGGTACTTCGCCTGTCTCATACATCTTACACACCAGGTGAAACAGGTTTGTCATGGCTGGTTCTCCCAGAGACTTCAGTAGTTCTGAGGGAATATCATCTACTCCAGGGGCCTTGTTTCGACTTAGGTCTTTCAGGGCTCTGTCAAATTCTTCTCTCAGTACAGTATCTCCTATTTCATCTTCATTTACATCTTCTTCCCTTCCTACAATATTGTCTTGAAGTTCATTTCCTTTGTAGAGCCCCTCTATATACTCTTTCCACCTTTCAGCTTTCCCTTCTTTGCTGAGAACTGGTTTTCCATCAGTGTCCTTGATATTCATAGAGCTGTTTTTCTTATCTCCAAATGTTTCTTTTATTTTCCTGTAGGCTGCATCTATTTTTCCCCTACATTCTTCTACATCCTTGCATTTGCCTTCTAGCCACTCCTGCTTAGCTACTTTGCACCTCCTGTCAATCTCATTTCTTAGTCGTCTATACTCCATTTTGCCTGTTTCATTGACTGCATTTTTATATTTTCTCCTTTCATCGATTAAATTTAGTATCTCCTGTGATATCCAAGGATTTTTTGTAGGTCTTGCCTTCCTACCTATTTGGTCCTCTACTACCTGCACTATTTCATCTCTCAATTTTACCCATTCCTCCTCTACTGTTTTATTTTCCCCTGTTTCTGTCAATTGTTGCCTAAAGCTCCCTCTGAAATTCTTAAGAACCTCAGGTTCCTTCAATTTATCCAGGTCCCATCTCCTTATTTTCCTACCTTTTTGTAGTTTCTTTAGTTTTAGCCTACAGTTCATAACCAACAAGTTATGGTTAGAGTCTATATCTGCCCCTGGGTATGTCTTACTCTGTAAAACCTGGTTCTGAAATCTATGTCTTACCATTATAAAATCTATGTGGTATCTCCCGGTGTCTCCTGGTCTCTTCCACATATACAACCTTCTTTTGTGATTCTTGAACCAGGTGTTTGTTATAACTAAATTATGTTCTGTGCAAAATTCTACCAGGCGGCTTCCTCTTTCATTCCTTTTGCCCAGTCCATATTCACCTACTATCTTCCCTTCCCTTCCTTGTCCTACTACCGAATTTCAGTCTCCCATAACAATTAAGTTTTCCTCTCCCTTAATTGTCTGAATAATTTCCTTTAGCTCCTCGTATATTTCTTCGATTTCCTCATCATTGGCAGAGCTAGTTGGCATATAAACCTGTACTACTGTTGTCGGTGTTGGCTTCGTATCTATCTTGACAATGATAATGCGATCACTGTGCTGCTCATAGTAGTTTACCCGCATTCCTATTTTCTTATTCATTATCAATCCTACTCCTGTGATACCTCCAACTGATTTTGTATTTATAATCCTGTACTCACCTGACCAGAAATCCTGTTCATCCTGCCACCAAACTTCACTAATCCCCACTATATCTAACCTCAACCTATCCATTTCCCTTTTTAAATTTTCTAATTTTCCTACTCTATTAAGGAATCTAACATTCCACGCTCCGACCCGTAGAATGCCAGTATTGTCTTTCCTGATGATCACATCCTCCTGAGTAGTCCCCGCCCGGAGATCCGAATGGGGGACTATTTTACCTCCGGAATATTTTACCCGAGAGGATGCCATCATCATACGTTCATACAGTAGAGCTGCATGTCCTCGGGAAAGATAATGGCTGTAGTTTCCCCTTGCTTTCAGCCGTTCGCAGTAGCTGTGTGGCAAAGCCACATTAACTGATGTTACAAGGCCAGCTCAGTCAATCATACAGACTGTTGCCCCTGTAACTACTGAAAAGGTTGCTGCCCCTCTTCAGGAACCACACATTTGTCTGGCCTCTCCACTGTGGTTGCACCTACGGTACGGCTATCTGTATCGTTGAGCCACCCCACCTCGGCAATGTCTGTGGTTCATGGGAGTGGATCACTTGGTAATTCCAGCTTAATGTTGAGAAGATGCACAGAAGCCAATGCTCACTCCATAGATATTTCTACTCTGTGTATAATTTAGTGGTTATACCTGTCAAAAGATGCACTTCTTTTCTTTCCATGACATTGAAAAACATATGGGATACAGCTAGTAAAAAAAATATTTTTTTGTGCCATACTTGGGCTACATTATACTTGCAGTGGTAGTGGTATAGTATGTTAATGTTGGCAACAAAATGTTCGCTTTAGGGGATCATTAATTTACTGATCAGAACAATGTTACATATTTATTTTATTACCAACACTAAGAATTCTTCCCCTCATTGCACCTGACTGATTTTTCAAAAAGGATTCAATGGCCGTTGCCAACATCACTATACTAAACCGCTGCCGTAAGAAAAATCATAGCCCTTGTTTCAGTGCATTACCTTTACTTATGAGGATAAACAATGCAGCATCGCCATCTATTAGTTATTTGGTATACTATATCAGTAACAGCGCCTGTATCAGATCTTTGCTATACTATGCTGCAATTCAAGTGTAGCATACACCAGGAACTACAAATTACAGTATCTTTTCTTCTCCTGATCCGATTCTGATGAAATGTAGCCTACCTGTTGCACCAAGGTGCCTCAGTTGACATATGAAACCCCTTGAAAATTTGTGTAGTACTCTTGGAGATTTGCTGTACTGCACCATACTTATAAGCATAGTATACACAAAAACTTCAAATTACGGTATCTTTCCTTCCTATGATCCAATTTTAATGAAACTAAGCCTATGTTAGTCTGTAAACTATTCTTAATTTACCTGTGGAAACCCATGAAAGTTCGTGTAGTTCTTTTGGAGATTACCCTCAACAAATAGACATACATGACGGCTCTTAAGCCAATCATTAAATTATGATAGCTTTATTTTCTGTGATCTGATTTTAATTATTGAAGCCTTTATGTAACCGCAAGATGTTCTAAAGCTACGTGTGAAAAACAGTACAGTACATAAAAGGCATTTGTTAAGTTTATGAACTTTACCCTATGAATAAATGCAGTGTGTGTGTGTGTGTGTGTGTGTGTGTGTGTAAGCATGTGGGAGGGGATTTTACCCCCACCCCTTGACCCCCCCACCCAAAAAAAAAAAAAAAAAAAAAAAAAAAAGTTACAATGTTAAAAATTTAGGGACAATATACATCGGTTTGTGTACCCTCCACTACTGAGTGAAAATTAATTCTAAAGAGTGCCACAGAAGTCATGCATGGGATTGAGTTGTGTATATCTTGTTTCTTTACAAATCATTTAATAATTCATGACTACAGTCTAAATGTGGAAACACTAGCTGTGAAAAATTATCTTTCATATGACCACATTTCACTGCCTTGTGAAGAGCACCCCTATGTTGTTCATAACTTTACAAAACTTGCTGACTGTAACACACAAATCTACCACCATACATTGTATCTGTGCTGTTACGTGGTTACTGATATATGCATATATTGCATGTCTCCAAAGGACTAAAACTAGGACTTAAGCCTGGTGAATAGGATGGTCATTAGAAATTGGTGATCCTCAAATCTGAAGTGAACTTAATCCATTCATTTATGGGATATCACTCACATAACAACATTGCTGAAAGCATACTAACAAATTAAGAATCTTAACCTGATGAGGATAGTTCCAAAGACTGGACTGAAATACTTACAAACACACATTGCCCTTCTTTATCCAATCTTCTTGCCTTGAGTTTTCTCTGGAAGAGTGATCTTTCCTCAGATCAGCTTCTATCAGATTCTTTCTTCCATAAAATATGTGTGTCAATGTTTTGCAACCTTGACTTCCTAACTGCTAGTTGGGCAATACTCCCACCTGTCAGCAGCTGTTTTGGAACTGGGATTATTATACTCTTCTTGTATTGGGGTATTTTGCCTGTCTCATGTACCTTGCACAGAAGTTAGAATTGTTTAGTCTACATCTATATACATACTCCACAATTCACCGTAAGGTGCGTGGCGGAGGGTACACTGCACCACTACTAGGCATTTCCTTTCCTATTCCACTCCCAAATTGAACGAGGAAAAAAAGAATGCCTATATGCCTCCATAAGAGTCCTAATTTCTCTTATCTTGTCTTTGTGAGCTTTATGCGAAATGTAAGTAGGCGGCAGCAAGATCGTGCTACACTCAGCTTCAAATTCCAGCCCTCTAAATTTACTTAACAGAAATTGTCTTTCTTCCAGCGATCCCCAATTGAGTTGCCAGAGCATTTCCGTGACACTTGCGCATTGGTTGAACCTACCAGTAACAAATCTAGCTGCTCACCTCTGAACCGCCTCTATGTCTTCTTTCAAACTGATCTGCTGCGGGTCCCAAACACTTGAGCAATACTCAAGACGTGGTCGTACAAGCGTTTTATATGCGGTCTGCTTTACAGGTGAAGTACATCTTCCCAAAATTCTCCCAATAAACCGAAGTCGGCTGTCCACCTTACTCACAACTGACCTTACATTGCTCATTCTATTTCATATCGCTCTGCAATGTTACACCTAGATATTTGAATGACGCGACAGCATCAAGAAGCTCACTACTAATTCTGTATTCAAACATTATGGGATTGCTTTTTCTACACATGCGCATCACCTTACATTTTTCTACATTGAGAGCTAGCTGCCATTCTTCGCACCAACTAGAAATTTTGTCTAAGTCATCCTGTATGCTATTACAGTCAGTTACGGGCGACACCCTACCATACACCACAGCATCATCAGCAAACAGCCGCAAATTACAACTTACTCTGTCCATCAGATCATTTATATAGATAGAAAATAAAAGCGGTCCTATCACACTCCCCTGGGGCACGCCTGACGATACACTCGTCTCTGATGAACACTCGCCGTCGAGAACAACGTACTGCGTTCTATTACTTACGAAGTCTTCCAGCCAGTCACAAATCTGTGAACCTATTCCATAAGCTCATATCTTCGTTAGCAGTCTGCAGTGTGGAACCACGTCGAACGCCTTTTTGAAGTCAAGAAAAACACAATCCTCCTGTTGCCCTTCATCCATGGCTCGCAAGATGTCATGTGAGAAAAGGGCAAGCTAAGTTTCACATGAACGATGTTTCCTAAACCCGTGCTGATTCATGGAAAGAAGCTTTTCCGTTTCAAGGAAATTTACTATATTCGAACTGAGAATCTGCTCTAAAATTCTACATGAAACTGATGTCAACGATATTGGCCTGTTATTGTGTGGGTCAGTTCTCTTTCCTTCTAATAAACGGGAATCACCTGCGCTTTTTTCCAATCACTAGGAACTTTGTGCTGAATAAAAGATTCGCGATAAATGCAAGCTAAGTAGGGGGCCAATGCCACAGAATAGTCTTTGTAAAACCAAACTGGTATTCCATCCGGACCAGCAGACTTTTTCGTATTTAGCTCTCTCAGCTGCTTCTCTACACCAGAATACCTATTGCTATGTCCCCCATTTCGGAATTAGTATGTTGATCAAATGATGGTACATTTGTGCGGTCCTCCTGCGTGAAAGATTTCTTAAAGGTTAAATTTAGAACTTCAGCTTTCCGTTTGCTTGCCCCGGAATGATCAACGAGTGACTGGACATTGGGCTTTGACCCGCTTATCGATTTTAAATAAGACCAGAAATTTTTCGGGTTCTCGGAAAGATCTTTTGCTAAGGTATGGCTAGTCATTACCGTATCTTCCATGTATATAAGTTGTTCTGAGGAAAGGTCATCTATTCCAGGGACCACATTTGGAATTAGGTTGTTCAGCACTCTGTCACATTCTATTTGCAGTATGATATCTCCTTTCTTATCTTCATATATAATATTGCCTTTCACTTCATTTCCTTTGTGTTGTTGTTGTTGTTGTTGTTGTTGTCTTCAGTCCGGAGGCTGGTTTGATGCAGCTCTCCACCCTACTCTATCCTGAGCAAGCCTCTTCATAAGAACAGCAACCTACATCCATTTGAATTTGCTTACTATTTTCATCTCTTGGTCTCCCTCTGCGATTTTTACCCGACACACTTCCCTCCAATGTGAAATTCATGATTCCTTTATGTCTAAGAATCTGTCCTACCAATCAATCCCTTCTTTAAGTCAAGGTATGCCAGAAATTCCTTTTTTCCCCAATTCTGTCCAGTATCTTCTCATTATGCGATCCACCCACCTAATTTTCAGCATTCTTCTGTAACACCACATTTCAAACGCCTCTATCACTGCCATACAAGGCAACACCCCACAAAAATGCCTTCAGAAAGGACTTCCTTACACTTAAATTGATATTCGATGTTAACAAAATTTCTCTTTTTCACAAACGCTTTTGTTCCCATTGCTATTCTTCATTTTATATCCTCTGTACTGCGACCATCATGTGTTATTTTATTGCCCAAGTAATAAAACTCATCTACCACTTTAATGGTTTCATTACCTAATCTAATTCCTTCACCATTGTCTGATTTTCTAAGACTGCACTCTATTACCCGTATTTTGCTTTTGTTAATGTTCATCTTGTATGCTCCTTTCAACACACTGTCCATTCCATTCAACTGCTCTTCCATGTCCTATACTGTTTCTGACAAAATTACAATGTCATCGGCAAAACATAATGTTTTTATTTCTCCATCCTGTACTTTAATTCCCTCTCCAAATTTCCCCTTGCTTTCCTTTTAGTACGGTGCAATTAGACCTAAACCCGAACATCTAAAGACACCATTTTGAGCATCGGGTTGGGGGAGGAGGGAGGTGAAAAGTTAGAAATTAGCATTTTTTTTTTTACTTATTTATTTAGAGAACTATGCGGTTTAGTGCGAAAAGTGCCAAGTAGAAAAATAATCTACATTAAATTGCCAACAAAAACGGTATTTTGCGTAAACTTGCTAAAGTCAACGGTTTTAGAGTTTGTAAACGTCCGAATTTTTCTTATTTTTTAGATTGTTTGGAAAAAGCATTAAGGAAACCCTTTTTCTATTGCATTTTGTAAAGGCCAATTGCTTTTTTGTGGCTGGTGGTATGTTAGTGATAAACCCTTGGAGGAACGACATCCTCACCACCTTCTCAAGGGGCAATCCTATTTAAGGGACAGAGCTAGGCTGTACCAGTGATACAGAGAGCCATCAGGGCATGTGTGGAGGAGAATTTACATAGGTGCTACAAAGATCGTAGCATCTATATCTATTCAGACAGCCCCGAGATAACTGGCAGCTCCTGCAACAAGGTCTAAAATTTTTGCAGAATGTCACAGGGTTCTGGTGGAGCTAGGGGAAAGCAATAGAGTAAACCTATTGTGGGTCCCTGGCCACTCGGGGATCAGTGGCAACGAACATGCCGACAGATTAGCCAGGATGGCGGCAGAGACTCCATTTATTGGACCGGAATCTGTCCTGACAATCACCAAGGCAATGATCAAATTGGAGCTACGTAACTGGCTCAGAAGACAGCACGTACAATACTGGACCAAAGTCTACCAACAAAAACATGGCAAGGTAATGATGCCAAAGCCATGTTTTAAAAGAAGCTCTGCAATCCTGGGCCTGAACAGGAGAGAGATTAGACTCATGGTTGGATTGCTGACAGGCCATGGGAATTTCAAAAAACACCTACATACAATGGAAATAACAGAAGAGGACCCTAAATGTAGGATCTGTGATGACGGTGATGAAACTGCATCACATCTAATCTTCAAATGCATTGCATTGGAGAGTAAAAGGCACAGAACATTTGGGACAACCAGACCCGAAGAAATTGTGTCTAATAAAAGACTGGTAAAGGGACTCCTTGCACTGTTCAAGGGCATTGGTTGGCTTTACTAGATATACAGGGAGCGATACCGCACAATAAACTTAGTTTCGGTGCGGGCAGTGGCAGGTTGGACCAAGACTGTTTTGGCTTCCCTGAAAAAATCAAATCAAATCAGTGGTACAGAGAAACCCATGCTGAACTTGCTCTGGACATTGCCAGATAAAGAATGAATATCTTTCCAACACAAATAATTTAAAATTATAAAAATATTATCTGTGTAATAATTATGATATATAATTTATAATTTTAATTGTAATACATTACAAGCTGAAGCTTTTGGAGATTTTTCTTTAGAAAATAAATTAAAAAAAAAGTGAGATAGTTAGTCCTCTTCAGATTCACTGCAGTTCAGCAATTTCTTCAGAAGACGCATTACCTTGCTTGAAAACTGAACAGACATAATTACGTTCATCTTTATCGACACTAATGAGAATTTCACTAGTTTTCAAAACTTCGACAAGGAAGAGGGCATGAATGACCCTGGAGAAAGCTTTCCCATTCATCATTTGTTGAACTATGTTTTGGGCATAAACAGTACTGTACAACTCCTCCAGACCACTTCCTACCATGATGTATCCAATTGCTGACAAAAGGGACATTAACAAGTGAAAACATCCTAATCGAATGAAGAATGACCTCAATAGGCTGCCATCAGGTGCTGTTGCTACTATTTCACGAGCCTTTCGTACAAAGGCTGATCTAAGTCACTATTGTTGTGCATTGTCCATTGCTGGTGCCTTTTGTGGCAGCTTAAAGAAGAGTTGTATAAAATGTTTATGAATTTGAAGGAGCTAAGTTGATGAATGGAAGAGGAACTACGGCGGAAGTTTGGAACTCTCTCGCAGCATACAACATTTCCATGCAGCCACTCCAACCAGGTTTACAAGCTTCTCGGCCTTCCAATCAGGTACCACTCAACTAATTCTAAGTGTTCGGCCATGTTCATACAACAGTGGTTTTATTTTCAGGGAAACCATGTTTGTAGCAACTATTTTGGAATAGCTAGATGTACTTGTTGCTCTGTAGGTTTGCAAATCAAACAGACTTTGTGTTTCAATAGCTAGAGCAGTAGTAATCTTTTGAAGGGCGGTTTTAGGTGTTATGCAAGTAATTCCACCCATGACATGAAACATGTTATGGCAATCCACAGTGTGGACATTGTAGTCTGCATTATCAATAACAAATTGCATGTATCTGTTCTCAGTTCTCGTGTTCTCTTGGGAAGTGAGGACGTACAGTGCTATTTTACTATGACATATTTAAGTTTTTTTTCCTTTCATTAATTTGTTTCATCCATTGAATTTTCTCGGGTGTTTGTCTTTTAGAAGTAGGCTGTATTATTTCAGTTATCAAGACATTGAGCAGTTCGAGTATCAGTTCAGCTCCTCCTCTATAAATTGCTACAATTGTTGGAAACTGAGACAATATCTCATCTCGAATAATAGCTGCTGCAGTTTTGATCACTGTCAATTACTCCTGAGCTTCGTTATCCAAGTTTTACTTAGAGGAAGTCCTTGTCCCTATTAATAATATTATCGGCCATACGAATTTCTATGGATTCTTTAATAACACATTCCCAGTAGTTGGAAGCAGGAGCAATCAGTTTAGTTTCATCATACAACATCTTGTGTCCCTCATTCAGACAATGTTCAGCTGCTGACTCTTCAGGTGTGTGGAACACCACCATCATACTCGTTTACTTCAACCTGAAAAGTCAGCTGTTGCTGAACATTGTCTGAATGAGGGACACAAGATATTATATGATGAAACTAAACTGATTGCTCCTGCTTCCCACTACTGGGAATGTGTTCTTAAAGAATCCATAAAAATTCATATGGTTCATAATATTATTAATAGGGACAAGGGCTTCCCTCTAAGTAAAACTTGAAACCCAATCTTCTGATATTAAACAACAATGGTCTTCATTTCGACCTGCTGTTTCTTTTAACTAGGCTTGTTTCGACCCATCGTTTTGCTGATTTTCTCCACCAGCGCGCTACTAGTTCTATTGCACCTAAAGGGCCTCTACTTTGGTTTCGCGTTTCGACCCATCGTTTCGCCGATTTTCTCCACCGGCGCGCTACTAGTTCTATTGCGCCTAAAGGGCCTCTACTTTGGTTTCGCGCACACGCGGTGAGTCGTCAGCATTGTATAAAGAGGCCGCTGTTTCTGTTCTGCCTCAGTTTCCGGCGAGTAAGTGTATCAGCGCACTCACCTGAAGATGGCAGCCAATTGGTCTGCCGAAATATCACATTTAGTTGATGACAGTATCTGGTTGCACACCAGAGATGAATATTATCAGTTATTACACCGAGAAAGTCTACGCAACCACATTCTTCTACTGTTTTGCATTTGCCTTCTAGTCAATTCTGCTTAGTTATTTTGTTTACACTTCTTGTCAATCTCATTTATTAGTCGTCTGTACTACATTTTGCCTACTTCATTTAGTGTATTTTTATATTTTCTCCTTTCATCGATTAAATTTATTATTTCCTGTGGTATCCGAGGATATTTTGTAGGTCTTAGTTTGTACCTACTTCGGCCTTAGCTGCCTTCACTATTTCATCTCTCAATGCTACACATTCCTCTTCTAATGTTTTATATCCCCACATTTCTTTCAATTGTTGCCTAAAGATGCCTCTGAAATCCTCAAGAACTACAGGTTCCTTCAATTTATCCAGGTCCCATCTCCTTCTTTACCTACCTTTCCGCAGTTTTTTCAGTTTCAGCCTACAGTTCGTGACCAATAACATAAGGTCAGAGTCTATATCTGCCCCTGGGTACATCTTACAGTTTAAAAGCTGGTTCCGAAATTTATGTCTTACCATTATAAAATCTATCTGGTACCTTCCAGTGTCTCCTGTCTCCGTATAAAACATTTTTTCGTGATTCTTAAAACAGGTTTTTGTTATGATTAAATTATGTTCCATGTAAAATTCAACCAGGCAGCTTCCTCTTTCATTCCTTTTGCCCAGACCATATTCCCCTATTATTTTTCCTTCCCTTCTTTTTCCTACTATTGAATTTCAGTCTCCCATCATAATTAAGTTTCCATCTCCCTTAATTGTCTGAATAATTTCCTTTACCACCTCATACATTTCTTCGATCTCCTCCTCATCGAAAGAGCTAGTTGGCATATAAACCTGTATTATTGTGGTCAATGATGTCTATACATCTTGACTATAATGCAATCACTGCCCTGCTCCTAGTAGTTTACCCGCATTTGTATTTTCTTATTCATTATCAGGCCAACTCCTGTAATACCCCCAACTGATTTTGTAGTTATAATCCTGTACTCTCCTGAACAAAAATCCTGTTCATCTTTCCACCAATCTTCACCAATCCCCACTATACCTAACTTCAACTTATCCATTTCCCTTTTTAAATTTTCTAACCTCCCTACCCGATTAAGGGATCTAACACTCCACGCTCCGATCCATAAAATGCCAGTGTTGTCTTTCCTGATGATCACATCTTCCTGAATAATACCCGACCAGAGATCCGAATGGGGAACTATTTTATCTCTGGAATATTTTACCCAAGAGGATACCATTATCACATATTCATACAGTAGAGCCACATGTCCTCGAGAAAAGTAATGACTGTAGTTTCCCCTTGCTTACAGCCGTTCCCAGTAACTGCGTGGCAAAGCCATGTTAGCTGATATTACAAGGTTCAGACAAGTTTTCAATATGACTGTCATCAACAATGCACAGCACCGTCTGTTCTAGCCTTTTTACGAATACTGTTCTTGTACAGTGTTACATGGCTGTAAGTGATACAGCATTCCTCGCAGACACCTTGGACAGTCATGGTATAAATCACCAAATGGGTCTACTTCATTCACAATTTGGTAATGGGCATGGCAAAACATAATAATTCATTTCCGCCACTCTGCACCTTTTCTATATTTGATCCTATTACTATGTAGGCTCAATGCAATCAACTGGTCATAGATGTAGGTAAGCTAGTTTTTTGGGAGTGGGGTTGGGGATATATAAAAAAATTTGGTCAGATCAGTATCCAAAATATCTACAGATTAACTGTCAACCATTTCAATGATTAAAATTAGAACACGGGTTGCTCTGAGGGTATGGGTTTGAGATGGGACGACATCCTTCAACTGATACACTGCCGTAAGCTACAGGGTGTTCAGAAAAGGACTCCCTGATTTCAAAATTAAATGTCTCGAAAACAAAGTTTGATAGAGGAATGCAGTAAATGGTATGTATATTGTAAAAGCTGTAAGTAGTTTATACTGCACTTTGAAATAATAGTTACAAAAGCTGCTAACAGATGGCGCTGTAATGGTCATACGTAATGCCTAGTATAAATAGTGATCCGAAGCCCAGAGCGATCAGGTCCACTATTGAAACGTGAAAGGAGGTTAGCATACCGAAGGAAGAGATTAAAACCATGTACTCCATTGAACAACGTGTTTTTCTGGTGCTAGAGTACCACAGGTTACAAGAGTCCTACGGCAACAAGGCGAAGTTTTCAAGCACGATTTAATGTTCCAAAAGGACCCGATGTGAAAACCATTTGTATGCTCTTCGCAAAATTTCAATGAACAGGCAATGTTGAAAGGTAACTATGTAAGGCTGAAGTCTGCGATTCATATCTTTGCTCCGCGGGGAGCATCTTTGGTCGGTGTGCGTTCCCACGTTTGAGCAGTAGAAGTGCAGTAGTGGTTGTTGTCCAGACTCTGAAATGTGAGCAGGGAGAGTGTGACAGGCAGTCTAAGAATGAAGTTGTATATCGCAGCATGAACTAGGCACATTTCTTAATCAATTTTTCTATGTATAAAGATGTTAAGAAAATAATTGAATCGGATATGTACCTTGACAGTATGAAGGTTAGAGGTAAGAAGCATTATGCTGCTATCATTGTCCGCATTGCGTAGATATGATCCATGCTTGTACTGCAGGAATTTTGTATGCTTTTTTTGAGAGTGCAGAAAGTAAAGGAACTAAAGTTTGGTGTAAAGCATTCCCTTGTAACTATTGTACAGTTTTTGTACAACATTGTTTAGAGTCTTGTTCAATTAGAGGATTTCAACTTAAATGCATTTCATATCTACTTTAAGTTATCCATATAACCATAAAACCCCATTAATTCTTTTTCTACAAACATGGATGAAATTTGTTTTTATTGTAGTAAGTGAATTTGCATAGCACCTTCGCAAATTCTGTAGTTAGTTTTTGGTCTCCCAGTAGCAGCAGCATGCTTGTGCCAGTAGAGTTGAGAGCAGTAGCACACACAGTTTTCTTGTGCACAGGTAGACTAGAAAGACATACAGTGTTAACCCTTGAAACAAATATTTCAACAGGAAGTGTCACATTCTGATTTAATTGTCAATCTGTCTCTTCAGCACCACGCTTGCATCATACTTTTAAAAGACTTCTGTAATGATACACTTGTTTTCTTACCGGAGGTCAAGTTGCATATTCTATTAACAAAGTTACACTATCAGGATTTGTTTTATTCTGTATTTATTTTGTTGTGACTCAAAGTCATCTTTATTCATTTTGATAACTGTTCAGTCAGATTAGCGTGTTATGATACAAGTGCAGATGAACAATACCAATTACTGATTATAAATTATTTCATGAACAGCTTTCACTTAACAGAATTGTATATCACACAAACAACAGTGACGCATTCATTGATGAAGAGAAACACCCCCTTTCCTATGGATAACTTTCAGCGTAACTGATGATCTAGTGGGGCATGTTAGCCGCAAGCAAACCGCAGTTACACCTGAAAATATCGCCACAGTTTCTGGAATTATTCAGCGAAATCCAATGTCATACATCCATAGAATTGCATCTGAAACTGGTTTGAAGCGTTCCAGCACGCAGAAAATACTGAGAAAGAGCCTATACATGTTTCCATTCAAAATTCAAACGCACCAGGCCATACCCGTACGAGCTGTGCAAAAAAGGGTTGCCTTTGCTAATCAGATACTCACAATGATAGTGAAGGATTTGATGTTGGCTGCATCTGGTTTACAGATGAAGCACACTCTACCTGAATGGATACATGAATAAGCAGAACTGGCGATTTTGGGGTTCCGAAAAGCCATATTGGTGTGAAGTGAAACCCATGTATTCTCCTAAAATTACTGTGTGGGCTGCAGTATGCAGCGGAAGCATTATTGGCCCTTTTTTCATTCGAAAAACGGTCACTGGCGCACGTTACGTTGCAATTTTGGAACAATTTGTCGCCACACAGCAAGCGTTAGAGGATCAACCAGGTACTGAATGGTTTATGCAAGATGGAGCCGGATCACATCGGACTGAACAAGTGTTTCACTTTCTTGAGGAATACTTCAGGAATCGAGTCATTGCTTTGGAATATCCAAAATTTATTGGTGCAGGCATGGATTGGCCTCCATATTCACCGGATTTGACTCTCTGTGACATTTTTTTGTAGGGCACAGTCAAAGACATGGTATACCCGAAGCATCCCACCACTCTGGACGAGCTTGAATCGGCGATCTCTGTGGCATGTGAATCCATTTTGGTTGACACACTATGAAATGTGATGCCGAATTTCATTCTTTGTTTGCGCCACCTCTGTAGTGACAATGGTGAACATTTTGAAAACATTGTGATGTGGTTGTTTTCATACGATTATTTCACTTATGTATGCTGATATGAGCTGTACAGTGTACAGCGCCATCTGTTAGCAGCTTTTGTAACTATTATTTCAAACTGCTGTATAAACTTCTTACAGCTTTCACAATAAACATACAGTTTACTGCATTCCTCTATCGATCTTTGTTTTTGATATATTTAATTTTGAAATAAGGGAGGCCTTTTCTGGACATCCTGTATATCAACTATTGAAGGGTCACATGATTACTAAGTACCAATTCTATACTATGTACAGCATATCTTAAGTGATGACTGAGGTCTTTCAATGGGTGGAGGTGACTAACATACTAGGCAGGTTAGAGGAATCTGCTTCAAAGAGTGCTTTATCTGAAAACATTATGTCATATGAAATCATAAAATCTCTTATAGAAAAAGTATAAAAAGCTGGAAAACTCGTCTAGAACTAGACTACTGGCCATTAAAATTGCTACACCAAGAAGAAATGCAGATGATAAATTCATTGGACAAATATATTATACTAGAACTGACATGTGTAAACATTTTCACGCAATTTGGGTGTATAGATCCTGAGAAATTAGTACCCAGAACAACCACCTCTGACAGTAATAACAGCCGTGATACGCCAAGGCATTGAGTCAAACAGAGCATGGATGGCGTGTACAGGTACAGATGCCCATACAGCTTCAACATGATACCACAGATCATCAAGAGTAGTGACTGGCATATTGTGACGAGCCAGTTGCTCGGCCACCATTAAGCAGACATTTTCAACTGGTGAGAGATCTGGAGAAAGTGCTGGCCAGGGCAGCAGTCGAACATTTTCCATATCCTGAAAGTCTCATACAGGACCTGCAACATGCAGTCATGCATTATCCTGCTGAAATGTAGGGTTTCGCAGGGTAAACAGAACCTGGATTCATTCGAAAAAAAAAATATATATATATATATGTTTTGCTATTCGTGCACCCAGGTTCGTCGTTGCGTACACCATCGCAGACGCTCCTGTCCATGATGCAGCGTTAAGGGTAACTGCAGCCATGGTCTCAGAGCTGATACTCCATGCTGCCGCAAACATCGTCGAACTGTTTGTGCAGATGCTTGTTGTCTTGCAAACGTCCCCATCTGTTAACTCAGGGATCGAGCCCTGGCGGCACGATCTGTTACAGCCATGTGGATAAGAACCTGTCATCTTGACTGCTAGTGATACGAGGCCATTGGGATCCAGCACGGCGTTCCATATTGCCCTCCTGAAGCCACCAATACCATATTCTGCTGACAGTCATTGGATCGCGACCAACGCAAACAGCAATGTCGCGGTACAATAAACCGCAATCACGATAGGCTACAATCCGACCTTTATCAAAGTCCGAAACATGATGGTACGCATTTCTCCTCCTTACACGAGGCATCACAACATTGTTTCACCAGGCAATGCCGGTCAACTGCTTTTTATGTATGAGAAATTGGTTGGAAACTTTCCTAATGTCAGCATGTTGTAGGTGTCGCCACTGGCGCAAACCTTGTGTGAATACTCTGAAAAGCTAATCATTTGCATATCACAGCATCTTCTTGCTGTCGGTTAAATTTTGCGTCTGTAGCACTTCATCTCCGTGTTGTAGCAATTTTAATGGCCAGGAGTGTATTATTCTGGAACTAAAAACCCAAAAAAGTTTCACTTGATAAATACTAATTAAATGCAAGCAGCTTGGCAGTTACAATAACAAGCTGCAACTCTAAATTAAATTTACCTGGGTCAATGTCATTAGCAGTCACTGACTGAGCTCCAGCCTTGGCAGCTGCTATTGCACATGCTCCACTGCCACTACCGACATCAATAACACGACATCCTTTTACAGCCTTTGGATTGTCCAGTATATACCTTCAATGATAAGGTTCATACCTATTTTACGAAATATGTCTGCATTCAATTCAATAGTAATCACTAAGATTCTAAGTAAATAACATACAATGAAACAAGGTAAAAATAAAACAAAAACATCTAAGGAACAATATGCACTACAGATAAATGAACTGAATACAATTGTGGCGACGAGATGCGACAGGCACATACAAAAGACACACACATACAACACATTCAGCTATCGGCCATGGCCTTCCTCAGAAATAGAGCACTCACGCAATCACACAGGCACACACCACAGTCATACAACCATCACCTCCGACTGCCACACTTCGAATCACGCTCTGCAGCGAATCGGGGACGGGAGGGGAGGGGGAGGGGATAGAAAGGTTACGTCACGGTGGTGGGGATGGGCCCCTCCCCCTCCCCTCCCGTCCCCGATTCGCTGCAGAGCGTGATTCGAAGTGTGGCAGTCGGAGGTGATGGTTGTATGACTGTGGTGTGTGCCTGTGTGATTGCGTGAGTGCTCTATTTCTGAGGAAGGCCATGGCCGATAGCTGAATGTGTTGTATGTGTGTGTCTTTTGTATGTGCCTGTCGCATCTCGTCGCCACGTCTTTGCGGTGAGTTGTAACTGTCCTCACTATATTATTTATTCCAACCTGGACTTTCCATTATTATATATACTGAATACAATTGTCAATTTTAAAATCATAACATGTCTGCACAGCATAGTTTTAGAAGTTAAATTGTATGTAAAACTTGATACACAACTTGGCTTTAACAGAGAAGTATGATATTATTTTACCATTTCAGGAGAAGTAAATATAAGTTACAAATAGGTGCCAAAAGAAAAGCACTGGCTACACGCATTACACAAGTTTATCTGTTTCTCTTTAGACAAATCTTACAAGCGTGGAACCAGCTACTTCCGCCTTCATACTAACTTCCACACAAAAAACTTAGCACATGAACATATTTACCTGAACCTCAAATCATTAGACATGACAAAAGCTGCGAAAGCCAGAGATGAGTTCAGCAAAATTTTTAAAAAGGGACAAATGGTGTCCAAAAAGGACATATTGAATAAAATAGGTGATGATATATTTGTTGCTATCACAAGTAGTTTATCCTGTAGAGAAATTAAAGCAGACTGTTCCTGCAAATTGAGATCGACTGCAGAAAGCTGATGCCATTAATTTATTAACAACTTGCTTATATGCCCATGCTTCGCAATGGTTGTTGAAGGAGGGTCTGCTTGTATCATGGCTTTTTAGGGTTCCAGACCTCAGTCAGTAAAAATAGAATCATTCTGGGATCGCTCTGTCAACAAACTCCGTTATCCTAGCCAAGATGTCAAATGTAAGTAATGATGTATCTTCATAAAGAAGCCGAATGTAAGTAAAAGTCATTGTCCGAAATGATGTATCTTCATAAAGTTTTTGATACAAAAAGTGAAACATGCCAAAATAAGCAAAGAAGTGTCGTTAAGTATTTCATACACAAAGCAAAATCAGTAACACTACTATGTTCAATGTTTGTAGGTATTCGTAGATGTTGGAACGCACCACTGCAAGCCGCGTCCCGTCCGTCCGCGGCACCTAAAAGACATGCCACGGCCGAGTCCACCACACGATGGCGCCGCCTCTGAGGGCTTGCAGCGCCGCCACGACCGGGCAAGCTCGTGGTGTGCGAGGTGTGCCTCAGTTCATATGTAGTTCTTGACAGTCTCAAATGTCAACATAGTTACTGCAAAAGCAGTAGCAGCAGTTAGATCAACAGCAGCAACAACTTGTTTTGGTTACAGAGTTGATTACGTCTTCTTGTCCCGCTGCGGCCCCTTCGCCGCTGCCCCAGGCCTATCACCCCACTCCTCCGGCTTTCCAAGAGTCTAAGGAAGACTGGGACTCCTACGTGCGGCATCTACAGCAGCAATTTGCGGCTTTTAAGGTAACGGATCCGGACTTACAAAAGTCCGATACTTTTCGTTTACTACGAAAACTAGCTCCGCTGTCAGAGCCCGCCGACTTGTCTTTTTCCCGTATGTCAGAATTGCTTCGTTCTTATTATCGGCAGCAAACGCATGTGGTGCTTTCCCGGCTGGATTTTCATCAAAGTAAAAAGAAACCTGGTCAGTCGTATCAGTCCTGGGTGGCAGACCTCCACGGTTTGAGTCGTAAGTGTGGTTTTGTGTGTGCAAATTGTCAGCACTCGTATGCAGATTCCTTAATTCGCAACATTGTTGTCCGTTCGGCTCCTGATAGGGCTGTGAATAGCAAGGCTTTGTGGTTACAGGATCCCACCCTTGACGAGGTTCTTTCTATTGCATAAGCTTTTGAGGTGTCTAAGGCGGCAGCAGATTAGTTTGAGGAAATGGTGGAGGTGGCGGCGTTACAGTCCTCGCACCCCCACTGGCGTTGTTCTTCACCCTCCTCTTCGTCTTCGTGTTCTTCACGATTACCTTCTGCCGTTCCATACCAACGAAGTGATTTTCCCTCTTGTCCAGATTGTTTTCGTGCACACGATAGCCTGCGCTGCCCCTTACGCCGAGCGCGGTGCGCCTCCTGCCGTAAACAAGGCCACGTGGGGGCTGTTTGTCGGACTTCTGGACGCGATTGGCCGCCGTATCCTGAAGAGTCCCAAATGGAAGTAAACTGTCTTTCTACCCCACTTCTTCAAAGATTTATGTCACACTTCCAATTCAAAATTGTCCGTTCTGTTTTCAAGTTGATACCGGTGCCTCTGTCTCTCTCGTAAATTTGGATACGTATTTGGCACTTGGGACGCCGCCTCTTGTTAAAACTTCTCGTCGTTTGGTCGGTTGTGGTGAACAGCAGATTCCAGTGCTCGGTCAGTTTACGATTGAGGTGGAGTACCAGGACGTAGTGTGTGTAGTCACGTTGTGGCTGTCACAAGCGTGGCTTCAGAAAACATTTTTGGCCTGGATGCGTTCACGGCATTTGGTTTCAGCGTTCACGACGCTGTTCATCTTGTGTCTGACTCCATACCTTTTACTGAATTGGATTCACTTTGCCGCGAGTTTGGAGCACTTTTCTCGGCGGGTTTGGGAATGGCCATTGGTTATGAGGCACACATCACCCTCAAACCTACAGCAGTTCCGAAATTTTGTCGCGCCCGGCCTATTCCTTTTGCTTTGCGCCCAGTGGTTAAGAATGAGTTGGATCGGTTGCACGGCTTGGGTATCATCGAATCAGTTTCCTCTAGCTTGTGGGCGACACCTCTGGTGATAATAAAGAAACCCACAGGAGCCCTTCGATTGTGCGGTGATTTCAAGTATATGGTTAACATGCAGTCAGTGATAGATTGTTTTCCCATTCCTCGCCCGGACGACATTTATGTGAAATTGGCGGGTGGTGAGTGTTTTTCAAAAATTGATTTGGCGGAAGCGTATCTGATTCTCAACAATTCATGGTTCTCAATACTCCTTTCGGGCTGTACCGCTACAAACGTCTGCCGTTTGGGGTCGCGAGTGCGCCTGCGATATTTCAATGGTTCTTGCAACAGTTATTGGACGACATTCCATGCTGTGCGAACTATCTGGACGATATCATCATCACCGGTTCCTCCCACACAGATAAACTTATACAAACTGTGGCTCCTGTTCACAAAATTGCACGCGACACGCGTCAAATGCAATCTTCAAAAATCACAATTCTTTCAACCTGAAGTTGAGTATTTTGGACACCTGGTGTCACGGGATGGCGTCCGCCCTAGGTCAGAGTTGGTTATGGTGATTGACCATCTTCCTCGTCCCACGAATTTACAGGAACTCCAGTCCTTTTTGGGCAAGGTCAGCTACTACACCAAATTTCTTTCTAATGTGGCGGAGGTCACACATCCTTTGAACGCACTTCAAAAGAAAGGTGTTGGGTTTGTGTAGTCTGCTGCTTGTGAGGCGGCATTTGCACGCATCAAATCAATGTTAAAGTCTTCACCTTGCCTCGGCACATTTACACCAGGCCGACAGCTAGTCCTAGCTACAGATGCTTCTCAGCACGGGATTAGAGCGGTGTGGTCCACAGACTGGATGATGGTTCCGAGCAGCCCATTGCCTACGCATCTAAGATGTTGTCAGATGCCCAATGTAATTATTCTCAGTTTGAGAAAGAGGCTTTGGCGATTGTTTACGCTGTTCGGAAGTCTCATGTGTTCCTCTATGGCATTAAATTCCACCTTATCACGGACCACAAACCCCTGATGGTACTGTTTGGTCCGGGTTTTCCTCTTCCAGACTGGACTTCGCAACGTCTGGAAAGTTGGGCTCTGTTTTTGAGTGCCTATCACGACGAAATTCATTATCGGCCCTCGTCACACCATGCCAATGCCGATGCCTTGTCCCATCTGCTCATGGGCCCCGACCCTTCCTTCGACAAAGACGAGGTGGCGATTTTTCAGATTCATGAACGTTTGCATGATGCAGTTGAGCGACTTCCGATTACGGCCAATAGAGTCTCGCAAGCCACCCGTCGGGACCCTGTGCTCCGGGAGGTGCTTAAGCATGTCACCGCCGGGTGGCCTGAGCGATTGTCCACCAAAGAGGCTAGCTCTCTGCATACCTATTTTCAGCTTCAACACCGGCTGTCAGTTATCGATGGTGTCCTCCTCAGTACCGATTCTGACGAGCCTTGTGTCGTTATTCCGTCCGACTTACAGGCTTGTATGTTAACTCTGTTACATTGGGGTCACTGGGGTATCACATGCATGAAGGTACTTGCGCACCGTTTTATCTATTGGCCAGGAATCGATTCCGCCATTGAGCAGTTGGTTCGTACGTGCACTCAGTGAGCTACCCAGCAAGCTGCCCCCCGGCACACTTTTTCCCCGTGGCCTACTCCGGAGCACCCCTGGGACCGCATTCATGTGGACTTGGCTGGCCCTTTCTGTCAGTCAATGTGGTTCGTGGTGGTACATGCACCATCTAATTACCCGTACGTCATGCGTATGCGCTCCACAACGGCAGAAGATGTGGTCAGAGCCCTGGTACAGATCTTTGCTATTGAAGGCCTTCCTCGGACGCTCGTCTCTGATAAAGGCCCACAATTCACATACTCTTATTTTCAACAATTTTGCACTAATAATGGTATTTCCCACCTCATCTCGGCTCCTTTCCACCCCCAACCCAATGGGGAGGCAGAGCGTATGGTGTGTAAGTGCCTGGAAAAGTCATCCGCTGAGGCGGCGCTCCCCTTATTTCTTAGTACTTATTGGATAACACCAATTAATGGTCGGAGCCCGGCGGAGGTCCTCCACGGCCGCCAGCCCCAGATGCTGTTGCACCTGCTGTGCCCGGAGCCGCGACCTGAGGTGCCCACACACACTCGGCGTTACGTACCAGGCACCCCTGTCTGGGCACGCAACTTTGGCCGCCGCCCAGGGTGGACGCCAGGTGTAACGATACTGCTGGCCCCCTCATCTCAATGTTATCGTACGATACCGTCTGCCTGCTCCTCTCATCTCAATGTCATCCTACGATACCGTCTGCGTTGGATCCGGAATCGTGTGGTTCAGTTGTGATATATGTTGCGTGTGAAGTTGAAAACGTAATAGCCAGCTTAGGAATCAGTGTAGGACAGTGTCTCGGTGATACTGTGATTAAAACAAGTGATAGATTTCATTAATTAAGAGATTCATATAGTTTCTTTCTAGACAGTTCTATAAACAATACTTTTGTCATTATTCATTATTTCAAATAAATAGACAGACGAAGGGTAAAAACTTTTAAAAAACAAAAAGAAATTAAAATTAATAGCATTGTATATATGTTAGGCTCATAAACTAGTTGTGTTGACCAGCTAATTATGTTATTTCTACTATTACATTAATTATCAATATCGTTATTCTTTGTATATATTGACTGAAAAGAGATTTTGAATATATTTTGTGAATGGCCAGAATATTTGATAGTTCAGTATATGTTAGGAACGTGTATGATGTACTCATTAACAAATTAATTAACATTTAACATCTCACTTCGTTGTCAACAGAAAGATCAGAGATTTCGTCTTAAAAATTTGTGAGCCATGTAAAAATTATTGTATGCATAGTTTTCATTTTATACTTTGATTATTCTTGTGTACATGAAATATTTTACTGTTGTGTTTGTTAATTGTAAATTACTATATTCAATTGTTATGAACAATGGATAAAGTAAGGTCATTATTGCCGATGTTATATATTTGCCTCACTGCCTTGCATGGGGGAGTTCGAGTTTCAGTCGTTTGTCAAGTGCTCTGGAAGCTATGTCACTCTGTTGTTTGTAATGGAAGTACTGTCAGCTAAGTTCTGTTGTTTGTATATGTTTTGAATTCGTATTGTTTTTATGGAGAAGTTTGACTGCAAATTAAAGAAGAAGTGAAAAATTGTATATATCGAGTATTTATTTCTACCACGACGCCCCAGGAGAATAATGTTGCAGCGAGCAGAACCCCCATACATTGCAATGTTCAAAACATGAGTATTATATTAGAAACTGGTAGAAAGGAACTATAATTACGTAAATAGTATACAAATGTTTCAAGCCCCGGACGCTGTTGCACCTGCTGTGCCCGGAGCCACGACCTGAGAGGCCCACACACACTCGGCGTTACGTACCAGGCACCCCTGTCTGGGCACGCACCTTTGGCCGCCGCCCAGGGTGGACGCCAGGGGTAGTATGGCGTTCGCGTGGTCGACAGATGTGCGTGGTAGATGCAGACAGGGTGATGATCTCCCGCCATCTCAACCAACTACGTCCTCGGTGGAGCCCCACCCCACCACCTTCTGATCTCACGACTGTGCTTCTCGGATACCCCTCCGTAGATTCAGAGGTCGAGAGAGGAATCCGTCTGACATCACGGTGGCACCGGCCTCCTCCCGCCGACGGCTGTCGCACGGCAGCCTCTGCTGGGTTCTCGCCTACATCCCACCGCCACAACGACGCCTTACCGTCAGAGCCGAGGCTCGGGGAAGTGGCACTACAGATGGGCGTCCACAACCCCAACAGTCGGCCGCTGATGACGACGTCGAGATGCGGCCTCTCTCCCCGCGGGTCGACGCTCAGGCCAGTACCCCGCCGTCGCCTCCTGCTGCTCGGGTCCTGCTACTGACACGGCCGTGTCGTTTCCCGCACCGGCAGTTGGGGATCGCCGGCAGGGTAGGCGTCTGCCTTCAGTGGCGACGTTGAGATGCGACCGGCCTCTCCACCACTGTCACCTGTGCTAGCGTGGACCTTGCCACTACCTGGTCGCCGCCGGCGTGGGCACTTCCGCCCCTATGTGCCCCCGGACTGGTTGGCCGCGCAGCGAAGCGGTGACAACATCCCCTCGGACGCAGATGAGGTGATGGAGGCACTCGCCGTCTCCGGCCGGCTCCCGCCCCGCCGCGGTCGCCCCCGCTGTAGGGTCATATGGGTGACTCCAGTGGCCTCCACGATCCAGTGTCGCCGGCCATCTTCCGCCTCCACCTGCGATGTCGGCTCCCCGGAAGAGGGGAGGGATGTTGGAACGTGCCACTGCAAGCAGCGTCCCGTCCGTCCGCGGCATCTAAAAGATGCGCCATGGCCGAGTCCGCCGCACGATGGCGCCGCCTCTGAGGGCCTGCAGCGCCGCCATGACTGGGCGAGCTCGCAGTGTGCGAGGCATGCCTCAGTTCATGTGTAGCTCTCGCCGGTCTCAAATGTCAACATTAACTGTGTCCATGACTTATCACCACCATACCATGCATATGTGTATATGTTGTACCGTCCATGAGTATTCAATAAATTATACTGTTACAACAGTAGACATGAGATTGCTTACTTCTGTCACAGTCGTTCGATTCCTTGTTGTACTACTCCATACTCATTATGCACCAGTGGTGTATATTAGTTCTTTGGTGCACTACAGTGCCTCTATTGCTTGTTTGCTGTACTACACAATCCATACTTCAAGCATAACCTACATCTAAAACAATTTCCCTGATTCCAATTTTATGAAACGAAGTTGCTCCATGCAAATCCATGAAGTAGGTTAGGAGATTAGGTATTAGATGAACAGACAGTAACTGAAAACAATTAAGATTGCGATGTTTCTTTTTTCCGTGATCTGATTTTGATGAAATCATGCATATGTGTTGCCCCAATCTTAGAGTCCTGTGAAGTTGGCACCCCTTTTTTGGAAAATGTACACTTTTTTCAGAGTTCTAGACAGATATACAATAGTTCTGGAGTTCTCTGAACAAAAACTTAAATAGTTCTGCATAATTTCACCGAAAAATAGGAAAGATTACCACAAAATTTAGTTTTTTCCAAATAATTTTCTGCCTAATTGTTCAAACATAGTTCTGATCACAGTTCTAAATAGCTCTCAAAGAGTTCTCAGGAAATCCTAATGACATTTTTCTGTGCAGATTATACTTCATGAGATAATTGTAATAATGGGGAATCCATTTACACGCTACTGTGAAGTTGGCACCCCCTTTTCTCAAAAATGTGCATTTTTTCAGAGTTCTAGGCAGATATGCAATAGTTCTGGAGTTCTCTGTACAAAATTTAAATAGTTCTGCACTAATTCGAGAAAAAATTACAAAAAATTGTTATAAATTTTAGTTTTTTCCGAATAATTTTTTGCCTAATTATTCAAACATAGTTCTGATCACAGTTCTAAATACCTCTCAAAGAGTTCTGCAGAAAATCCTAATGATATTTTTTTGCCCAGATAATAGTTCACGAGCTAATTGCGTAAATAGGGAGAAAAACTACACAAAATTGCGCGTGAGTCGTGTGAAGTTGGCACCCCTTTTTTCAAAAATGTAAATTTTTTTCAGAGTTCTTGACTGATATGCAATAGTTCTGGAGTTCTCTGTACAAAATTTAAATAGTTCTGCAGAATTTCGTGAAATATCGCAATTCTGAATAGTGGGAGAGCTGTGAAGTTGGCACCCCTTTTTTTCAAAAATGTAAATATTTTTCAGAGTTCTAGACAGATATGCAATAGTTCTGGAGTTTTCTGTACAAAATTTGAATAGTTCTGCAGAATTTTGCCGAAAAAATAGTAAAAATTACCACAAACTTGAGTTTTTTTAGTTTTTTTTTAAATAATTATTTGCCTATTAGCACAAAAATAGTTCTGATCACAGTTCTAAATAGCTGTCAAAGAGTTCTACAGGAAATCCTAATGATATTTTTCTGTGCAGATTATACTTTATCAGATAAATGCAGTAATGTGGAATCCATCGTCACGTTACTGTAAATTGGCACCATTTTTTTTGGAGAAATACACATTGTTTTTTGGGGTTCTGTGTACATATACTATAGTTCTAGAGTTCATGTGAATATTTCTATGTAATTGCCCGAAAAAAAATTTGGAATATCTGATAAGCTGTCTTATTTGTGCCCGTTATTCGAGAAATATACATTTTTCTTAGATCTTGACAGATATTCTATCCGCTGCACATTCAATTTGTTGTTTTTACATCTGAGTGATTACTGCTTATCGTAAACAAGAACTATTGCACATGTCCCTAGAACTCTGGAAAAAAAGTATAATTTTTTAGAAAAAACGGTTGCAAATTCCACAGTAGCATGTAAATGAATACTCCGTTATTGTTATTATCTCATAAAAAAATATCATAAAAATAAAAAATATCATAAAAAAAATCTGCACAGAAAAATGCTATTAGGATTTCCTGTAGAACTCTTTGACAGCTATTTAAAACTGTGATCAGAACTATGTTTGCACTAAAAGGCAAATAATTATTTAAAAAAAAAAACTCAAGTTTGTGGTAATTTTTACTATTTTTTTGGCGAAATTCTGCAGAACTATTCAAATTTTGTAGAGAGAACTCCAGAACTATTCCATATCTGTCTAGAACTCTGAAAAAAATTTACATTTTTGAAAAAAGGGGTGCCAACTTCACACGACTCGGCGCAATTTTGTGTAGTTTTTCTCCCTATTTACGCAATTAGCTCGTGAACTATTATCTGGGCAAAAAAATATCATTAGGATTTTCTGCAGAACTCTTTGAGAGCTATTTAGAACTGTGATCAGAACTATGTTTGAACAATTAGACAAAAAATTATTTGGAAAAAACTAAAATTTGTTACAATTTTTTGTAATTTTTGCTCGAATTAGTGCAGAACTATTTAAATTTTGTACAGAGAACTCCAGAACTATTGTATATCTGTCTAGAACTCTGAAAAAAATGTACATTTTCCAAAAACGGGGTGCCAACTTCACAGGACTCAATCTTAGCTCAAATTTCCTGGGAGAACCGCATGAATTTTTTTTTTTTTTTATGTTTGCAAAACGTGTTAGAAATACGCATATCTTCATGAATATGCTGTAACTTACATCATACATCAGTTATATTCACCATTTTTAACATTTATATCATGATCATTCATATCTCTGGATAATGGGCTGGGGCATGGAAAGCTGAAATATAACAACTACTTACTTAATGAAGTAGAAATATCACTGAAAACAATTATTATTCTTACAGTTGGCTCTCTTTCCGTTAGATGCGCTATTGTTGCTCCAAGTGTGAGACTTTAACTTCCATAGCAGTGATACTAGTTAAAGCCTGAACACAGGATGTGGGTTAAAATTTTATGAAGAAAGACTGAAGAGAATAAGCTGGGTCAGTGGATTTTCAGAATTAAGAAAGCGTGCAATTAGTTTTTTAATCCTGATAATCACTAACTTCAAACTTGAACTGATGGGCACTATAAGGTCTCAAACAAATGAGGGGAGCACAGGAAGACAGATCACAACCGAATCATCCACCAAATGGAAATGGTAAATAATGGTCCGTTGATTCTGGAAGCAACAAACAGCATATAGAAGGCTGCACATTATGGATTTGGTAACGAACCAGGGTAGTACACAAAAAGCAAATACGAAGGGATAAATCATAAATGTTAGCAAAAAATTTAACTCTTCCTCAATGACAGCATACACAAAATTCTAAGGGATTCTTAAGATACTCTTAAAAATATAAGTGTGAACTAAGTACACATAAGTCTGGAAAATTCTTCTTACAATGTAATGAAACTTACAAAAATCTATATTATGAGTGACGGGAGCACATTTTAATTGATATTGCATGGTTAATAATGTGGCACTTTAACACTTTCGCTGCGGCTGAAGCTATCCTACAGTGAGCGCGGACGCTTATAAGCATCAGCAGCAGCGAAAGTGTTAAAAGAGAATAGGATTTACTGGGTTACTCATCATTGTAAAATAGCACTGGATCTCACTACATGGAATAAGCACAACATATTATTGCTGTTCACACATCATAGCATGTTATATGCACCTCTCTTGGGTTACCGTAATAAAACTTCACCTTACTTTTCTATCAGGATTCATAATTAAATTATAGAAGGAAACTTTCCTGGTGGGATAAACAAATATAACAAATAGAAAACGGATGACTTACCCAAAGGACAGGCTCATCGACAGACACAAATAAAATCACTCACAAACACACATACAAGTTTTCGCAACTGTTGGTCGCTTCTTCAGGAAAAGAGGAAGAAAGGAGAGGAGAAAGGGGAGGATATGGGTTTTAAGGAAGTGGAAAAGGAGTCATTCCAATCCCAGGAGTGGAAGGACTTACCTTAGGGGAAAAAAGGAAGGTAAACAAATACACACACACACACACACACACATATCCAAATGCAAACACACCTAGACAGACATTTGTAAAAAGCAAAGAAGTTGGACAGAGATACCACTTGAGGCAGAGGCTCTGTCCACAGAACAGTGGCAAAGATGCTAAAGATGGTGGGCAGGTATTTAATTTAGTGGAGGTTGAGACCAGGTGGGCAATGGGAGAATGGGAGGAGAGAATAAGCTGAAGGGCAAGTTCCCATCTCCGGAGTTCTGAAAGATTGGTGTCGGTGGGAAGTATCCAGATAACTCGGACGGTGTAACACTGCGCCAAGATGTGCAGGCCGTGCCCAAGGCATGTTTAGCTACAGGGTGATCCTCATTACCAACAAACACTGTCTGCCTGTGACCACTTCCTTATACACAAATATCCCACATGCCCACACCCTCGCTGCGATGGAGTATTTTCTTTCACGCCAACCACCCACTTCCCTATCTAACACCTCTTTCCTTAATACCCTAGCCAGCTTCATCCTAACCCACAACTTCTTCACCTATGACGGCCAGACATACCAACAACTAAAGGGAACAGCCATGGGAACTAGGATGGCCTCCTCATACGCAAACGTCTTTAGGGATGCTTAGAGAAAGCCTTCCTGGATCCCAAGCCTGTCAACCCAAAGTTTGGTACAGATTCATTGATGACATCTTCATGATCTGGACCAACAGTGAAGAAGAACTCTAGAATTTCCTCTCCAACCTCAACTCCTTTGGTCCCATCAAATTCACCTAGTCCTATTGCAAATCCCATGCCATGTGCCTCGATGTAGACCTCCATCTGTCCAACGGCCAACTTCACACATCCGTCCACATCAAACCAACCAACAAACAACAGTACCTCCATTATGACAGCTGCCATCCATTCCACATCAAACGTTCCCTTCCCTACATCTTAGGTCTTCGTGGCAAAAGAGTCTGCTCCAGTCCCGAATCCCTGAACCAGTACACCAATAACCTAATAACGGCTTTCACATCCCGCAGCTATCCTCCTGATCTGGTTCAGAAGCAAATTACCGGAGCCACCTCCTCATACCCCCAAATCCAGAACCTTCCACCGAAGAACCCCAGAAGTGCCCCTTTTGTCACCGGATACTTTCTGGGACTGGAGCGGACTCTGAATGTGGCTCTCCAGCAGCGATACGACTTCCTTAAATCCATCCTTAATGACATCCTTCCAACTCCACCAAGAGTGTCTATCCACCACCCACCTAACCTTCGTAACCCCCTAGTCCATCCCTATGAAATCCCCAAACCACCTTCCCTACTGTCTGGCTCCTACCCATGCAACCGCCCCTGTTCTAAAACCTGCCCTATGCACCCTTCCACCACCACTTACTCCAGTCCCGTAACACAGAAGGTGTACACAATCAAGGGCAGAGCCACTTGCAATAGCACCCATGTGATCTACCAACTGACATGCCTGCACTGTGAAGTGTTCTATGTGAAAATCGCCAACAACAAACTTTCCATTCACATGAACGGACACAAGCAGACAGTGTTTGTTGGTAATGAGGATCACCCTGTGGCTAAGCATGCCTCGGTACATGGCCAGCACATCTTAGCACAGTGTTACACTGTCCGGGTTATCTGGATACTTCCCACCGACACCAACCTTTCAGAACTCCGGAGATGGGAACTTGTCCTTCAGTGTATTCTCTCTTTCCGTTGCCCACCTGGTCTCAACCTCTGCTAAATTCAAATACCCGCCCACCATCCTTAGCAGCTCTGCCACGGTTCTGTGGACAGAGACTCTGCCTCAAGTGGTATCTCTGTCCAACTTCTTTGCTTTTCACAAATGTCTGTCTAGGTGTGTTTGCGTTTGGATATGTGTGAGTGTGTGTGTATTTGTTTACCTTCCTTTTTTTCCCCTAAGGTAAGTCCTTACACTCCTGGGATTTGAATGACTCCTTTTCCACTTCCCTAAAATCCATGTCCTCCCCTTTCTCCTCTCCTTTCTTCCTCTTTTTCCTGAATAAGCGACCAATGGTTGCGAAAGCTTGTATGTGTGTTTGTGAGTGATTTTATTTGTGTTTGTCGACGAGCCTGTCCTTTGGGTAAGTATTCATAATTATTTACACATCAACTTATGCTGCCTCTGGCAGTAACAACTGGAAATAACTTCTCATAATTCTCATGTGTGTTGTGTTTCATGTACATTTATTGCCAAGGTGCTTACACAAGAAACATAATGGATTCTGTCAAGGAAGTTTTGGAATCTGACAAAGAAAAGCTGTGTATGACATAAATCAGGAGGTATATAGTAGCAGAATGGCAGCAATAGAAATAAGGACAAAGTGGTCGATTTCTTAGTTGCTCACTATGTGCAACATTTTTTCCTCTTTAAACTCCTCTTAAGGATTTTACGCTCACAGGTGGTACTCTTGACTCACCATGTGGCAACTACATATAGGCTCCATTACATCGGCTAAAATATAAATTTAGCTGCCCCCTGGAGGGTTACAGCTTAAAAGGGTTTTACTTGCACGTCATTTAAAGTACAGTAGGGATTGGGTTATCTCTCTAAGGCTACTTATCACATCTCAACCAGGCTTCTCTCTGGTAAAAATTTTTTGAATCAACTAGATTCACATTTCATGCCCTGAAGAACACTGATTTAAGTGTCCTACTATCACTTCCTTATTTCGTGTACTGGTTTAAGAAAGCTTAATTCCCCGCACGTTTGATAAATGTATTCAATAGATTTTCTTGTTCATTTTGAAAACAGCCAGACTCGGTTTCATTGTTTTAACAGTGTAGTTACCATTGGCCACAGTTCAGTCAGCTGCCAGCCACCTTTATTAAAGTACTAGAGTAGTATCTAGTTTTCTACTTTCTACAGTTAATTGTATCGATACGATGGATAGGATGTGTCCCTGCGTGTGCGGACGCAGGAGGAGTTGGCCACAGTTTGCGAACAGCTGAGCGTGCTGTTGGCTACAGTCAGCTGTCTTCAGGCTACTGTCTTGGGGTGCGGGGGTGGTGGGAGTCTAGGGTGTCGAATGGGACACCTCAGGTGCCTCATGCTTCGTCCTCTGTCCCTGCTACTGAGGCACCTTCAGGTGTACCGGACGTGATCGAGCCACCCTCTCCGAAAAGGGATGGCGGGCTGTCCGGCATGTCGTTCAAAACGGAAGACCAATGTGGAGGCTGGCCGTCCGTCCACACCCGTTCATCCTTGGACGTTTGACCATTCCTTCAGCAGAGTCTGAGCAGGTGCACAGGGGGAAGAGATCATTAGTTATTGGGAGCTCCAATGTTAGGTGATGAGTCCCTTAGGCAGATTGCGTCGAGATCCGGAAAGAAGTCCAACGTGCACTCTGTCTGTCTACCGGGGGGGGGGGGGGAGGGGGGGGGCTCATTGGAGATGTGGAGGCGGCCTTGCTGGCGGCTATTGAGGGTGCAGGATGGGTTTGATTGCAAGTCGTGGCTCACTTCGGTACCAATGACGCTTGGGTTCTGAGGACATCCTCAGTCCCTATGGACTGCTGGCAGAATTGGTGAAGGCTGCTGCCATAGTATGCGGGGTGCAAGCAGAGCTGTTAATTTGTAGTATTGTTCCCAGGGTTGATCGGGGTCCTTTACTTTGGAGCCGAGTGGAGGGTCTGACCCAGAGGCTTCACTACTCTGTGACAGTCATGGCTGCAGATTTCTGGATCTGCGTAACGGGGCGGGGAATTGTAGTGCGCCCCTAGATAGAACAGGGGTGCAGTACACTAAGGAAGCAGCTACTCGGGTAGCAGAGTACTTGTGGAGTGTACATGATTTTTTTTAGGCTAAGCACTACCTCTGATGAGTACTCGCCTGTCAACATTCAGACAGCGCATTCAAGCCGCATTCGGCTAAAACATTAGACTATCGAAATATCAGCCATGAACTTTCAAAGCATTAAAACAAAATGAAACTTCACTCTGCAGCAGAGTGTGCGCTGATATGAAACTTCCTGGCAGATTAAAATTGTGTGCCGAAACCGGGACTCGAACCTGGGACCTTTGCCTTTCGCGGGCAAGCGCACCACTGACTGTGCTATCCCGACACGACTCATGATGCCGCCTCACAACTGGTACTGGAGGAAGTAAAGTTATGAGGCGGCATTGTGAGTCGTGTCGGAATAGCACAGTCGGTGGTGCGCTTGCCCGCGAAAGGCAAGGGTCCCAGGTTCGAGTCCCGGTCCCGGCACACAATTTTAATCTGCCAGGAAGTTTCATTAAAACAAAGTTCCTGAATTTGCTGCATTGCATGGAAATTATTGTGCTCAGATAGTTTTAGGCACCAAATGCTGGCTAAATCATGATGTTGCATGTTCAGTAATATTTAGCTATATCTATAACGGAAAGAAAGATTGGACACAACTAGAGGGAGAGTGTTCATCGCTGTGGACAAAGATACTGTTTCTACTGAGATCGAGTGTTGAAAGTAACTGTGAAGTTATCTGGACACTTGTAACAGGTCTAAGAGAAATAAAGTTAATAGCTGGGTGTTTTTACTGGCCCCCAGTGCTGCTGTAGCAGTTTTAGAGTCATTCAAAGAAAGTCTACACAGGTATTGCGTAGGTATCCGGGCCATGTAATATTAGTCGGGGGAGACTTCAGCCTTAATAGTATATATTGGGACCTCTCTAGTTACATTTCAGGCAGTACAGACGAGCAGTCTAGCGAGCTACTTTTGGACACATTCTCCAAAAACTGTCTTGAGCAGTTAAACCGGCAACCCACACACAATGGAAATATTTTAGACCTTATAGCTACGAACAGGCCTCACCATATTAACAATGGCTGTGTAGAGACAGGAATTAGTGATCATGGTATCTTCATAGCGTCGATAGTGACCAAAGTTCATAAACCAATCAAGAAGGCTAGGAGCGTGTTTTTGTTAAGAAGAGCCAATAAGCAATTGTTAAGATTGCAATTAGAAAATGATTGGGCATTGTTTAGTTACGGTATGGATGTAGAGGAATTATGGACTACATTTAAATACATTGTACATAAAGGATTAGAGAAATATGTGCCTGTAAAGTTGATTAAGGATTAAAAGATCCACCGTGGTATAATAATAATGTTGGAAAGCTACTGAGAAAACAAAGACTGTTGCACTCTCGGTTCAAAAAAGAACACGCAAATGATGACAAGCAAAAGTTAGTAGAGATTTGTGCGTCTATAAAAAGATTGATGCACAAAGCATACAATAATTACTGCAGCCATACCTTAGCAAAAGATCTTTCTGAGAACTCAAAAAAATTCTGGTCCTATGTTAAATCGATAAGAGGGTCAAATCCCACTATCCAGTCACTCATTGGTCATTCTGGGGCAGTAATAGAAGAAAGCAAATGGAAAGCTGAAGTTCTAAATTTAACCTTTAAAAAATCTTCCATGCAGGAGGGCCGTACAAATGTACCCTCATTTGATCAATGTACTAATTCCGAAATGAAGGACATAGTAATAGGTATTTCCAGTGTAGAGAAGCAGCTGAGAGAGCTATATACGAAAAAGTCTCCTGGTCCGGATCTAATACCAGTTCAGTTTTACAAAGAGTATTCTGCGGCATTGGCCCCTTACTTAGCTTGCATTTATCGCAAATCTTTTATTCAGCACAAAGTTCCTAGTGATTGGAAAAAAGTGCAGGTAACTCCCGTTTATAAGAAAGGAAAGAGAACTGACCCACACAATTACAGGCCAATATTGTTGACATCAGTTTCCTGTAGAATTTTGGAGCATATTCTCAATTTGAGTATAGTAAATTTCCTTGAGACGGAAAAGCTTCTTCCTATGAATCACTACGGTTTAGGAAACATCTTTCATGTGAAACTTGGCTTGCTCTTTTCTCACATGACACCTTGCGAGCCATCGATGAAGTGCAACAGGCGGATTGTGTTTTTCTCGACTTCAAAAAGGCATTTCACGTGGTGCCACACTGCGGACTGCTAATGAAGATACAAGCTTATGGAATAAGTTCACAGATTTGTGACTGGCTGGAGGACTTTCTGAGTAATAGAATGCAGTAAGTTGTTCTCAACGGCGAGTGTTCATCACAGACGAGTGTATCGTCAGGCGTGCTCCAGGGAAGTGTGATAGGATAGCTATTATTTTCTATCTATACAAATGATCTGATGGACAGAGTAATTTGTAATTTGCAGCTGTCTGCTGTGGCATATGGAAGGATGTCACCTTTAATTGACTGCAATAGCATACAGGATGAATTGGACAAAACTTATATTTGGTGCGAAGAATGGCAGCTAGCTCTCAATGTAGAAAAATATAAGGTTATGCGCATGAGTAGATTAATAGATGGCATCTTCACGATCTGGACTTGCAGTGAAAAAAACTCCAGAATTTTCTCTCCGACCTCAACTCCTTTTGTCACATCAAATTCACCTGGTCCTAATCTAAATCTGGCCAACGGCCAACTTCACACATTCGTCACATCAAACCCACCAATAAACAACAGTACCTCCATTATGACAGCTGACATCCATTCCACATCAAACGTTCCCTTCCCTAGAGCTCAGGTCTTCGGGACATACGAGTCTGAACCAGTACAGCAATAACCAAATAACAGCTTTCACATCCCGCAGCTATCTTCCTGATCTGGTACAGAAGTAAATTGCCAGGGCCACTTCCTCATCCCCCCAAACCAAGAACCTTTCACAGAAAAACCCCAAAAGTGCCCCTCTTGTCACCAGATACTTTCCGGGACTGGATCAGACTTTGAATGTGACTCTCCAGCAAGGATACCCTTTCACCACCACTTACTCCAGTCACGTAACCCAGAAGGTATACAAGATCAAGGGAAGAGCCACTTGCGATGTTACCAACTAACATGTCTGCACTGTGAAGCGTTCTATGTGGGAATGACCAGCAACAAACTGTCCATTTGCATGAACGGTCACAGGCAGACAGTGTTTGTTGGTAATGAGGATCACCCTGTGGCTAAACATGCCTTGGTGCACGGCCAGCACATCTTGGTTCAGTGTTACCACCGTCCGGGTTATCTGGATACTTCCCGCCGACACCAATCCTACAGAACTCCAGAGATGTGAACTTGCCCTTCAGCTTATTCTCTCCACCCATTGCCTACCTGGTCTCAACCTCCGGTAAATTCAAATTCCTGCCCACCATTCTATAACATCTTTGTCTTGATTCTCTCGACAGAGCCTCTGCCTGAAGTGGTATCTCTGTCCAACTTCTTTGCTTTCTACAAATGTCTGCCTTGGTGTGTTTACATGTGTATATGTCTGTGTGTGTGTGTGTGTGTGTGTGTGTGTGTTTGTTTACCTTTCCTTTTCTCCCACAAGGTAAGTCCTTCCACTTCCGGGATTGGAATGACTCCTCATCCACTCCCTTAAAACCCGCATCCTTCCCTTTTTCCCCTCCTTCCTTCCTCTTTTCCTGATGAAGCAGCCAACGGTTGCGAAAGCTTGAATCTGTGTTTGTGTGTGTTTTTATTTGTGTTTTTGTGCCTGTCAACAAGTCTGTACTTTGGTTAAGTTAAACAATCTCTATTTTTTATACAATTAATAACTCAGGAAGAAATAATGTCTGTATTGTACAAAAGATATGTATCTAACAAAAAACTGGACTGTAAACATTAACTTTCATTTAATTAAAAAATACTAATTGTAATGAATTAATAACGACAATGTATCAACCCGTTATATTGTCAAGGATGTATATATAGAACCACGCAATTGATGTGCAGTAGTTGAAACTAGTTAAATTAGTCAGTCATTTGGAGTTAGATGGTGTATAAACTAAAATCTGAGTAAAAGGAGAAGTAGAATTATTGCGTTTTTAATTTGCAAACTACACCCCACAGAAGTTATGTAAAACTATTTAGAATGATTTGTTCGTGGTAAAGAAATCATATATATTATTCCTCATCGGTGTTTTTTCGTGGGTACGCCATATCTCCCGTATTACTTATCCAGAACTAATGATTGAGGTATCATTTTCAATGTTTCGTTCTCCACTAATGACGAAAATTACACAGATAGTTTAAAGTTATTGTTTTCACAAAAAAAAAGCTTGTACTGTTTATAAATCTAAGTTGATACCCGGCAAATGATCGTAAATGAGACATACATTTACGGTTGCTCCCATCAGCCACCGCGCTGAGTATCAACTTAGTTTGCAAGGCTGATATATAAGAAATGTAGAAGGTGCCATCTTGAGACAATATGTGTAAGTAACATGAACAACAGCTCTTGCAGTTGTTTAGATCCTTTATGCAAGCATAGTTTATCACAAGATTTTGGTAATATATGTCGATGTAACGATGAAAAATACACAAATAATTTAATTTAGCACAACAGCTCTTGCAGTTTTTTTAGATTCTTTATGCAAGCGTAGTTTATCACGAGATTTCTTTTCACACACTGATACACAACAGCTGTAGAAATTTGTTCAAGCAAGCGTTGTGTACTGCTGAATGAACTGAATCACAGGTGAGTACCAAAAATGTTCAAATGTTTGTTAAGCTTATGGGGCTTAACTGAGGAGTCATCAGTACTTAAACTTACACACTACTTATGAACTAACACATATATATTAATATTATAGAAGGAGACTTTCCTGGTGGAAAAAATATGTATAAAATAAAGATTTTTGACTTACCTAAAGTACAGGCTCGGCGACAGAAACATAAAACACACACAAAAACACACAAACATTCAAGCTTTCGCCACCACTGGCAGCTTCTTCGGGAAAAAGAGGAAGGAAGGAGAGGAGAAAGGGAAGGATACGGGTTTTAAGGAAGTGGAAAAGGAGCCATTCCAATCCCAGGAGTGGAAGGACTTACCTTAGGGGACAAAAAGGAAGGTAAACAAATACACACACTCACACACATCCACATGAAAACACACCTAGGCAGACATTTGTAGAAACCAAAGAAGTTGGACAGAGATACCACTTCAGGCAGAGGCTCTGTCCACAGAACCGAGGCAAAGATGTTAAAGATGGTGGGCGGGAATTAAAAGATTGGAATGGCTCCTTTTCCACTTCCTTAAAACCTGTATCCTTCCCTTTCTCCTCTCATTCCTTCCTCTTTTTCTCGAAGAAGCTGCCAGTGGTGGCGAAAGCTCGAATGTTTGTGTGTGTTTTATGTTTCTGTCGACGAGCCTGTACTTTAGGTAAGTCAAAAATCTTTATATATATATATATATAAAAATGGAGGGTAAACAAATGCACACATGCCCACACATTCACACAGACACAAGTACTTGTTTACCCTCCATTTTTTCCCCCAAGGTAAGTCTTTCCTCTCCCGGGATTGGAATGGCTCCTTACCCCCTTCCTTAAAACCCTCATCATTTCCTTTTCCCTCTCCTTCCCTTCTGCCTGATGAAGCAGCTAGGCTGCGAAAGCTAGCATTTTTGTGTGTGTGTGTGTGTGTGTGTGTCTGTGTGTTTATTTGTTGCTATTACTGCCTGTGCCCTTTCGCCTGGTAAGTGACTTCTTCTATTTTTTACGTATATTTTTCCTTTTAGGAATTTTCTCTCTCTCTCTCTCTCTCTCTCTCTCTCTCTCTCTCTCTCTCTCTCTCTCTCTCTCTCTCTCTCTCTCTATATATATATATATATATATATATATACAAGTACACAGACATACTGTAGAACTGTGGCTTTCTACAGTTCTTCAGTATGTCTGTGTACTTGTGTACTTGTGTCTGTGTAAATGTGTGGGTGTGTGTGCATTTATTTACCCTCCATTTTTAACCCCCAAGGTAAGTCTTTCCTGTCCCGGGATTGGAATGGCTCCTTACCCCCTTCCTTAAAACCCTCATCATTTCCTTTTCCCTCTCCTCCCTTCTGCCTGATGAAGCAGCTAGGCTGCGAAAGCTAGCATTTGTGTGTGTGTGTCTGTCTGTGTGTGTGTGTGTGTGTGTGTGTGTGTGTGTGTGTGTGTGTGTGTTTATTTGTTGCTATTACTGCCTGTGCCCCTTCGCCTGGTAAGTGTATTTCATCTATTTTTACAAATGTCTGTGTAGGTGTGTTTGCGTTTCGATATGTCTGAGTGTGTGTGTATTTGTTTACCTTCCTTTTTTCCCCTAGGGTAAGTCCTTCCACTCCTGGGATTGGAATGACTCCTTTTCCACTTCCTTAAAACCCATATCCTTCCCTTTTTCCTCCCCTTTTTTCCTCTTTTTCCTGAAGAAGCTGCCAGTGGTGGCGAAAGCTTGTATTTATTTGTTTCTATCGACGAGCCGGTCCTTTTGGTAAGTCATCTCTTTTCTATTTTTTATATATATATATATATATATATATATATAGTATAAAATAAAGATTTTTGACTTACCTATAGTACAGGCTTGTCGATAGGAACACCAAACACACACAAAAACACACAACCATTCGAGCTTTCGCCACCAGTGGTGGCTTCTTCGGGAAAAAGAGGGAGGAAGGAGAGGAGAAAGGGAAGGATACGGGTTTTAAGGAAGTGGAAAAGGAGCCATTCCAATCCCAGGAGTGGAAGGACTTACCTTAGGGGACAAAAAGGAAGGTAAACAAATACACACACACTCACACATGTCCACATCCAAACACACTTAGGCAGACATTTGTCAATATATATATCCACCCCCACGAACCACAGACATTGCCGAGGTGGGGTGGCTTGCATGCCTCAACGATGCAGATAGCCGTACCGTAGGTGCAACCACAGTGGAGGGGTATCTGTGGAGAGGCCAGACAAACGTGTGGTTCCTGAAGAGGGGCAGCAGCCTTTTCAGTAGTTACAGGGGCAACAGTCTGGATGATTGACTGAGCTGGCCTTGTAACATAAGCTAAAGTGGCTTTGACACAGTTAAGTAACTACAGCCGTTACTTTTCCTGAGGACATAAAGATCTACTGTATAAAAATATGATGATGGCATCCTCTCGGGTAAAATATTCCGGAGGTAAAATAGTCCCCCATTCGGATCTCCGGGTGGGGACTACTCAGGAGGATGTTGTCATCAGGAAAGACAATACTGGCATTCTACGGATCGGAGCGTGGAATGTTAGATCCCTTAATCAGGTAGGAAAATTAGAAAATTTAAAGAGGGAGATGGATAGGTTGAAGTTAGATATAGTGGGGATTACTGAAGTTCGGTGGCAGGATGAACAGGATTTCTGGTCGGATGAATACAGGATTATAAATACAAAATCAGTTGGGGGTATCACAGTAGTAGGACTGATAATGAATAAGAAAATAGGAATGCGGGTAAACTACTATGAGCAGCACAGTGATCGCATTATCATTGTCAAGATAGATATGGTTTATATGCCAACTAGCTCTGCCGATGATGAGGAGATCGAAAAAGTATATGAGGAGCTAAAGGAAATTATTCAGACAGTTAAGGGAGAGGAAAACTTAATTGTGATGGGAGACTGGAATTCGGTAGTAGGAAAAGGAAGAGAAGGAAAAATAGTAGGTGAATATGGACTGGGCAGAAGGAATGAAAGAGGAAGCCACCTGGTAGAATTTTGCACGGAACATCATTTAATCGTAACAAACACGTGGTTTAAGAATCACAAAAGAAGGTTGTATACATGGAAGAGACCAGGAGACACCGAAAGGTATCAGATAGATTTTATAATGGTAAAACATAGATTCCGCAACCAAGTTATAAACTGTAAGACATATCCAGGGGCAGATATAGACTCTGACCACAACTTGTTAGTCATGAACTGTAGGCTGAAACTGAAAAAACTGCAGAAATGTAGGAAAATAAGGAGATGGGACCTAGATAAATTGAAGGAACATGAAGTTCTGGAGAATTTCAGAGGAAGATTTAGGCAACAATTGACAGAAACAGGGGGAAATAAAACAGTAGAAGAGGAATGGGTAGCATTGAGAGATGAAATAGTGAAGGTAGCAGAGGACAAAATAGGTAGAAAGGCAAGACCTACAAAAATCCTTGGATATCACAGGAAATACTAAATTTAATCGATGAAAGGAGAAAATATAAAAATGCAGTAAATGAAACAGGCAAAATGGAGTACAGACGACTAAAAAATGAGATTGACAGGAAGTGCAAAATGGCTAAGCAGGAGTGGCTAGAATGCAGATGCAAGGATGTAGAAGAAAGTATAAATAGGGGAAAAGTAGATACAGATATATATATATAACATCCATGCCCAAGGGGGGATTCGAACCCCCCTCGGGGAACGTCCTCGCGCAGCGGAACGTAGCGCCTCAATGGGCTCAGCCGCTCTGCCGTGGCAGGCGAGTACCGATTTCTATAGTAATTTATAATAATTTATTTAACTTTTAATTTCCCGCTAATTTACAGTGCATGCAATATTATTATCATCTTTTATACACATGTACTTGCATCAGCTTTTTCTCTGTTACTATCTTACCCACCTGTGACTGATCAGGATACAGTGTGAATTATTTGCACAGGTCAACTAGTCATTCTTAATTATCAAAGTATGCATCTGTATTTTAGGGTTCCCAATAATGAACCAATAATATACCGGGACACTATACTATACCAGGTATGATCCATCTAGAGACAACAGGAAATTTAATGCATTCAAAAACGAGCAGTGGTAGTTCCTTGCAGAGAAGAAGAAATCTCAATGTTCTGTGAGAAGTAAAGGAGAATATAAGCCTGAAAAATATATAGACAGGAGGAAAATGAAATTTGTAGCTAAGTTTCTTAGAAATGACTTCTTTCTTCAACATATAATGCACTGTGAAAAGTTGCATTAAGAAAGAAACTAAGTAAAATGGAAAACAAAGCTATCAGTGTAAGAACAGGATGCAAATATTAGTTGAGACAAAAAATAACAGAAATAACATAGTAGAATAGTCATTTCAAAGAAGAGAGTAATGAAAGCATTTAAGAAATTTATGAAAAACCTGATAGTACTTGTAACTGGATCTATACTTTCCATTGATCATACCTGCAGAAAATATATTTCACACTCTGGATACAATATACCAACACTCGGCTTCATAATGAAATGCAATATACTAACGAATGCCTCCGAGTTGTGAATTCCATCTATTCTTCATAGAGGACCAGTTCCCCGAGCCGAGCTATAGCACCATACTGTGAATGAGTACCATCCGTTTCTCTGCCTTTCATGCAGATATTTCAGATGAAAGATAGAGGATACACCTAAACTAACCAAACGGTTTGCTTTATAGGACAACTTCACTGTTAGCGGTTGCAATTACTTTACATATAATGAATTGAATGAATGAACAAAGTCCTTTGAAAGGAAACTAATTATTAGTTACTTTAAACCTACTATAAAGATAAAAACATTTAAGGCAAAATAATCCTTCTGAAGCAACATTAAACATTAACATTATAACCCACCTAAACAGGAGCATCACTGTACAAAGGAAAGATTACTCGGACCTAATCAAAGACACTATTTTCTGCAGCAAAATGCATCTGGTAAATTTTATGATTATTAGTCAAAACTTGTTTAGTAGCTGCTATATGATGGTACAAACCAGCTGCTCCTTTTGGTGATATTCCTGGAATGTAAGCCATGTGTGATGAGACTGAATGTAGATATCTTCCACTTTGGGACAACAGTGCCTAGTATCTTTGGAGAAAGTGCTTGTTTTGCACTTCTTTTTCATTTTGTTAGAAGTAGTTCTCTTTTAAAGTTGATTAGGGTAAGTCGTGCGCCTCGGTTGCACAGTGGTAGAGTGCCAGACTACAAATCCAAAGGTCGTGGGTTCGATCCTTGCCAGGTCCTAGGGTTTTTATCTGTCACTTTCCACTTCTTTCACTTCTGGCAGTATTGCTCATGTGAAAAAATACCGAGTAGCACCGTGGTTCGGAACCCATGTTAAACTGTAGGTCCCCTTATTACTGGCTGGGTAAGTCAGATCGAAGGTCGGAAGAAGGCAACGGCATACCACCTCCAAACAGGACCTTGCCTAGTATAGCACTATGGTGTTCAAACCAATCTTCGGATTGTTGACTGCTTTACTTTTTAGGGTAAGTCATCAATTCAAACGCATTTTTCATGCTGTAATTTGCTGTCTGACTGAAGCCGTTCCTTAGAATGGTGAATGGTAGTGCAGCAAGGCTAAACACCAGTTGAGACAAGCTGTTTGTAGGTATGAGGATGTTATGGGCTGCCGAGGAGTTCTTTGTATTGCTTGGCAGTATTGTTTATGACGCTAGGCAACTGACTGTTCACTCAGTTCCAGCATTCGTGCTATTATCCATCTGTCATGAGAAGATGAGATTAATCATTGCATTTATATGACACTGTGAACATGAATTTAATTTATGACCAAAGGAAGGTAGTCCCCTGCTTAAATTGCAAACAGTTTTGTATGTTATGTTGGACAGTCTGTATTAGTTGCCAAATGTCAGACAGGTGAACCAGTAGTGTGATGTTAGCTCTGTGACACCATTCTTGTCCTATGATCTACAGCAAACATAGTTGATTAGTGAGATTTCGTTGTACTAGTGATGTGCAAGGCTGCAGGTCTAATTTTCTCATCTGGAAAATGTCCTAAACAGTTTTCTGTGACAAAATACCAAAAATCATTGCAGTATGTCACCCACGAGATCAGCATTTTCTGTTGTTATTTTAATCATTACCTTTCTGGTGTAATGTGGTAAACATCACTGATTACTAGATTTTCATGATTACCATTATTATTATTAATTCAGTTGCAAAAGTTTTCTTTCCCATGTGGCCAGTGGATCACAAAGAATGGGTGGCTTGACGGAAGACAAGGCGATTGACTCAGCCAAAAATTCTGTAATAATTTCTGTTGATTTAACATTGTTATGGCAGATACTAAGCAACAACACATACAAGTCTTGGATGGCAACATTCGAAGACTTCATCAGATTTATAGGTTCAGATTCTCATCATTGTTTGTTGGCCGAATAACAGTGTAAAACTTTGAAAGCAATAAATAAGCTTGTTAGTTTTATTCCTTTGGTTTCTGAGGGAACCTGTAATCATGATGGAAGATTATATATCTCAGTCTTTGACCTGCCGCATGTTGCAAGCACAGTATCAGTATTTCTAACTTTCCTATTCGTTTGCTGATATTATATCAATGCTGTAAAGCTTCAAATATTTGAATGCTGGTTTTGGTGTAATTGGACAACAAATATCTAATATCTGCAGCTTAAATGTGACTTTGGAAACCATCAGGAGATAGTGTCGCATATTAACCAAAATCGGCAACTCCATTCTGGAAGCCAGTATAAGCTTTGCTTATAGTTACACAAGTCTTCCATGCACAGCAACATTGTTGCTAACATTTGGCAACACTGTGACAGTGCAGTTACTTTCATAAGTAGTACTGAATTATCTCGCAAAGTTTACCTGACACTCCTCTTCCACTTCCATGACTCACGCTGTATAATGCTCATGTGTTATGAGACAGAAATTTAATTTATGATCTTAAAGAATTCTGTTATTGATGTAAGTGACATTTCAGGTTATCGTTCACGGTGTGTCAGATGCTCAGTATTGAATATGTCAAAGAATGAGAACAACAGGAGCAGCGTATCATTGGCTGTGTGGTTCTGCATGTGTCTTGTGATGGAAGCCTGGTGAGAATTGGCAGTTCTAATCATGGTGGGAGACAGTATGGTTTGGGATTTTTTTTTTATTTTATTTATTTATTTATTTTATACACTGAAAATTGACAGAAGAAATTCTTTAACAAAATCAGAAGAAAGCTTTACACAAGAAGTCTTTCCAAAAGGTCGACTCCAACTTATGAAAATGGTCATAGGTATCTCCTTTGCTTCACCACACAAACACCTTTGAAGAAATCCAAATTCACCTCCATCGAAAGAAATGAATTTTTTTTATAATTTCCTTTAGGACCCATATGCTCATGGATAGGTATGGAGGAAGTGAACATAATGATTAATATAGTTCCTTCGGGCAAAATATCTGCTGTAGAAATGAGACATGAACCTTGCAGTGCGCCTGTGTTACTTTAGAGCATGCACTGAAAGGTATTCACATAACTTATTGGCTACATGTACTGTAAGGAATCAAACCATGGCACTAAAACATTATAGTGCAATTAAGCACTTTGGCTTGATGAAAAAATACAAACTGATGACAGTGACAAATTACATGAAAGGCTTTTCTGAAAGAAAAAAGAATGAGATTTAAACCACAAATACCAGTGTTAACCATCGCCCAGTGCTATTTGATTGCATCAACAACAATGACAATTTTTTGCTTATGTAATGCGTTGATACACCCCTGGCCATTAAAATTACTACACCACCAAAATGACGTGCTACAGATGCGAAATTTAACTGACAGCAATAAGATGCTGTGATATGCAAGTGATTAGCTTTTCAGAGCATTCACACAAAGTTGGCGCCGATGGCAACACCTACAACGTGCTGACATGAGGAAAGTTTCCAAGCGATTTCTCATACACATCGGGAGTTGACCGCTGTTGCCTGGTGAAACGTTGTGATGCCTCGTGTAAGGAGGAGAAATGCGTACCATCACGTTTCTGACTTTGATAAAGGTTGGATTGTAGCCTATTGCGATTGCGGTCTATCACAATATTGCTGCTTGCGTTGGTTGCGATCCAATGACTGTTAGCGGAATATGAAATCTGTGGATTCAGGAGGGCAATATGTAATGCCCTGCCAGATCCCAACGACCTCATATCACTAGCAGTTGGATGACAAGCATCTTATCCGCATGGCTGTAACAAATCGTGCAGCCATGTTTCGATCCCCAAGTCAACAGATGGGGATGTTTGCAAGACAACAACCATTTGCACGAACAGTTTGATGATGTTTGCAGCAGCATGGACTATCAGCCCTGAGACCATGCCTGCGGTTACCCTTGATGCAACAACACAGACAGGAGCGCCTGCAATGGTGTATGCAATGACAAACCTGGGTGCACGAATGGCAAAACGTCATTTTTTCGGATGAATCCAGATTCTGTTTACAGCATCATTATGGTTGCATCTGTGTTTGGCAACATCTCAGTGAACGCACATTGGAAGAGTTTATTCATCATCGCCATACTGGTGTATCACCCGGTGTGATGGTATGGGGTGCCATTGGTTACACGTCTCGGTCAGCTCTTGTTCACATCGACGGCACTTTGAACAGTGGCCGTTACATTTCAGATATGTTACAACCCCTGGCTCTACCCTTCATTCGATCCCTGCAAAAGCCTTCATTTGAGCAGGATAATGCATGACCACATGTTGCAGGTCCTGTCCGGGCCTCTCTGGATACGGAAAATGTTCGACTGCTGCACTGGCCAGCACATTCTCCAGATCTCTCACCAACTGAAAACGTCTGGTCAATGGTGGCCAAGCAACTGGCTCATCACAATACACCAGTCACTACTATTGATGAACTGTGGTATCATGTTGAAGCTGCACGGGCATCTGTACCTGTACACGCCATCAACGCTCTTTTTCACTCAATGCCCAGACGTATCAAGGCCATTATTGCTGCCAGAGGTGGTTGTTCTGGGTACCGATTTCTCATGTAATCACATGTCAGTTCTAGTATGATATATTTGTCCAATGAATACCCGTTTATCATCTGCATTTCTTCTTTGTGTAGCAATTTTAATGGCCTGTAGTGTATTAGTGTAATAAAATGCTTATCATTCCAACATATGTGGTCTGCTCCATAGGTATCGAATTTGAAATGAAAATCACGACCTTTTTTGTGAACCACTACCCAGCAACACTAAAGCATTTTCCACCATCCAGGCAGTGGGCGGCAGCAGCTGCTGTGGGCAGAGGGGGAAGTAGCACAGCACCACCACCGCTGCTGCTGCTGCTGCTGCCGCCAGTTGCCAGCAAATGGGTCGCAGAGAGCTCTGCCATATGCTGCGTCCAGAGGCAGCAAAGTTACCAGTGTATCAAAATGTGAAATACAAAATCAAACAATGGAAATCCCTTGAAGGATTCAACAATGTTTTGGAAAGGGCAAGTTGCTATCACAGACACACATGAGATGCAGAAAAACACACATAACATAGTCTAGCTACAACAGCTTGAGACGGTGTGTGTGCGCACACATGCGATTTTTTTTTTTTTAAGACTTAACATCTGGAACTCTTCTTCTTTGTGGCTCAGCGGGTGTGTCTATGGAGAGTAGCAACCTGTCCTTTCCAAAATCTTGTTAAAAAGTGAAAATCATTATGGATATACTCCCTTTACACTTGGGGCATCTACTTTCATGAGGGATGTAAAATAAAAATTTTGTCGCCTGACAGTTTCCTTTTCCAGCACTCGCACATGCAAGTCACAAACTTTACCAAAAGGTCATAGGTGTAGCTCACCTAGGCTTCTTGTACTGAACAGCCGCAGTCTATGATGTCAGATTGTGCAGATAGCCGGACTTAGTGTGAATCAGCTCAGCCATGTTTATTGTCCCATGTCACGATCGGTGCGAAATTAGGCTCAGCGGCGACTGTCTACCGGCCATGTTTTTTTGTCACAGAGTGTACATTCTGTTGTTTTCATCTTTAATTACGAGGATAGCCACAGATTATTTATTATCTACAATACATAAGTCTTTAGATATTATCAAGTATACAGGTTTTCTGACGTCGTCGATATCATGAGTCAAAGCAGACGGGTGGAATTGCATTGTAAAATAATACCTATTATAGTACAGTTAGCTGCATATACATTTGAAAACGTCTTGTGAAGTTTTTTAACATGCCTATATTTTAATAGCAGGCCTCTTTGTCTGTATTGCATTTGTATTTGTTCCAGCATTTGTTTCCTTGAATCTTACTTATGGTGATTTATTGTGACTTTTGTAAGTAACTTCCAAGAATCCTTGTATATCTATTTTGGGCTTAAGTTTACAACCCATACTGCGGTGTAGTACTGAGTGTTCATATGTTGGCTACGGCCAATGCATGTGACCAGCCAATCAGGCGATAGTGTGTGTGTTTTCACATTAACAACAATGTTTTGTTACAAATTGTTCCAGTAACAATTTTAGTCAATTTACTGAGTGGACAAGGGTACATCGAGAGCCTGTCAACCATAGAGCAGGAACAAATTAATTACTTATTTCACTGTCAGTTCAAAATATCATCATTCATTAAGAATAAATCTCAATTTGTGGTGGCTGGCACCATCGGTGCTACGAAAGTGTAGGGAGTATACTTTATACTTGGCAGAATACCCATCGCAGTGTTCAGCATTTTTAGTTAGCTAAATATAGGTTCCTGTTTGTGTTGTTATATCCAACAAAGATTTGAGTACATTCTTTCAAAGCTTAGTTCTATCCCAATTAACAGCACTTTGATTTCCAAAATTAGTCACTTGTTATAATGTAGGTGCCACAATAATCTTTTGAAAATCATGGTTTGTTGTTAGTTTGTAGCGTGCAATCAGAGTATCTTTTCATTTGAATATAATTTCTTATGCCAATTTTCCCACAGTGTCCACCTGTGCCGTAACCACATTCATTGTATAATGCCAATTCTGACAGCTTCTCCCTTTCTTCATAAACAGAATGACCTACTTTGGATGTGATAAGATTTCTAATAAGTACAGTAGGTCAAAAAATCTGATTTTATTTATTATTTTTTTACTTTCCCAGTACCTGTGACGTCATGTGGCAATATGTGAACCAAGCTTTTTCTATTGGTTTGGCGGATATGTGAACCGAGTTTTCTTATTGGTCGAACAATTTATCTTTATTTATTTATTATTATTTTTTTGGCTACTTACAACCAATAAGATTATTACTTAAGTTCCTAATCTTGCTGTCAACGTACAATTTGTATTTTAGAGACTATAGTTAGTCATTATTTAATCATAATAAATAACCGTATAATAACCATACTTGAACTCAAAATAATGTAAATACCTATATGGGCTAAACTGTAGAGCCTCTTGCCCACGTGCTGCAAATGTTGGCAACACTACAGAACTGAAGGGATGGCAACTGTCGAAGTTTAAGTACTGTTGGTGGTTGGTAGGTTTAATATGGAAGGAGGAAGGAGGATAGGGTGTTCTGGCCCTGAGTCCAGATCATGAAGATATCATCAATAAACCTGAACCAGGTCAGAGGATTGGGATTTTGGGATGCTAGGAAGGATTCCTCCAGATGGCCCGTAAATAGGTTGACATAAGAGGGAGGCATGTGGGTGCCCTTGGCTGATAAACTTTCCCCTCAAAGGAAAAGTAGTTGTTAGGATAAAGTTGGCGAGGGTTATGAGGAATGAAATATCGGGCTTCAGAGGAACATTGGGAGAGATAGTGTTTGAGAATGGCAAGGCCAAAGAAGGGAAGGCTAAAAGATGGAAAAAGTATAGAGAGAGGCTCTACGAAGGAAATGGACTTAGAGGCAATATTGTAGGATGGGGAGAAGAAGTAGATGAGGATGAAATAGGAGATACTATACTGAGAGATGAATTTGACAGAGCACTGAAAGACCTAAGTCAAAACAAGGCCCCTGGAGTAGATGACATTCCCTCAGAGATACTAAAGTCTCTGGGATAACAAGCTATGACAAAACTGTTTCTCCTGGTGTGTAAGATGTATGAGACAGGCAAAGTACCCCCAGACTTTAACACTTTCGCTGCGGTTGACGCTTATAAGTGTCCGCGCTCACTGTAGGATAGCGTCAGCCGCAGCAAAAGTGTTAAGAAAACTACAGAACCATCAGTTTAATAAGTCATGGTTGCAAAATATTAACACGAATCATTTACAAAAAGATGGAAAAGCTAGGAGAAGCCGATCTCGGGGAAGATCAGTTTGGGTTCAGGAGAAATGTAGGAACCCAGGAGGCAATACTTATTTTACGTCTTATCCTAGAAGATAGATTAAGAAAAGGCAAACATACATTTCTAGCTTTTGTAGATTTGTTGAAGGCTTTTGACAACGTTGATTGGAATAAACTATTTCAAGTTCTGAAGCAAGCAGGAGTAAAATATAGTGAGCGTAAGGTTATTTAACAATTTGTAGAAAAACCAGACAGCGGGTGCCAGAGTTGAAGGGCATGAAAGGGATGCAGTGGTTGGGAAGGGAGTCAGAAAGGGTTGTAGCCTTTCTCCAATGTTATTCAATTTGTACATTGAGCAAGCTATAAAGGAAAGCAAGGAGAAATTTGGGGAGAGAATTCAAGTTCAGGGTGAAGAATTAAAAAGCTTGTGTTTTGCCGACGACATAGTAATTCTGTCAGAGACAGCAAAAGACCTGGAAGAGCAGCTGAACAGAATGGACAGTGTGCTGAAAGGAGCATATAAGATGAACATTAACAAGAGCAAAACTAGGGTAATGGAGTGCAGTCTAAGAAAATCAGGTGATGCTGAAGGAATTAGAGTAGGTAATGAAACAGTAAAGGAGGTAGATGAGTTTTGTTACTTGGGCAGTAAAATAACAAATGATGGTCACAGTACAGGACAATGGGTAGAAAAAGAGAAATTTGCTTACATCGAATACTGATTTAAGCCTAAGGAAGTCCTTTCTGAAGGCATTTGTGTGGAGTGTTGCCTTGTATGGGAGTGAAGCATGGATGATAAACAGTGTGGACAGGAAGAGGATAGAGGCTTGTGAAATGTGGTGCTGAAGATTAGGTGGGTGGATCGCGTAACTAACGACGAGGTACTGTACAGAATTGGGGAGAAAAAGAATTTCTGGCATACCTTAACTAAAAGAAGGGATCGATTGGTACGATAGATTCTTAGGCATCAAGAAATTGTGAATTTAGCGTTGGAGGGAAGTCTGTGGGGTACAAACCGCAGAAGAAGAGCAAGAAATGGCTACACTAAGCAGATTCAGACAGATGTAGGTTGCCGTTCTTATGTTGAGTTGAAGAGCCTTGCTCAGGATAGGGTATTGTGGAGAGCTGCATCAAACTAGTCTCCGGACTAAAGACGACGACGATGACGACAACAACAACAACATGTCACCTTAGTTTCCAGAATGAAACTTTCACTCTGCAGCGGAGTGTGCGCTGATTTGAAACTTCCTGGCAGATTGCAAATTGTGTGTTTAAATATCCAACAAACCATGTTAAGTCACAATTATCAAAACATCATCTACTGAACAACTTCAGGAAGGATTTTCTCATCAATAAAACATACATTTTAACTAGATATGCATGTCAGAAATGCTACTCAAACCTGTAACACTGGCATAAATTTCGCAGGACATTGAAGAGCAGACAAATTCGTTTTCCATCGTCATTCACTATATTCTTTAATACTTTCCAAACTGAACTTTTAAGAATTATTTCAGTTTTAGTGGTTCTACATTCACCATTGTGTATTGTTGCTTTTACTTCATAGGCCCCATAATAATAATAATAAATAATAAAATTTTATTGTCATTCGGCTCTTACAGCAATAGACAACGTCAGGAAGATACTTATTCTAAGATTCTATTACACCAATGTTGTTCAGATTTAACAAAGTAGGTAAATTACAAACATCTTACAGATAGTTAATTTCATCTTCAAAAAATTCTCTAACAGTGTAGTAAGGATTGTTTAATAATAATTTATACCTAGTTTAGATTTGAATATATTTAGAGATAATTCTTTAAAATCTGCTCTCAGCTTATTAAACATTTTTAGTCCAAGGACTATATAAGAGTTCTGTGATTTAGTTAATCTATGATATGGAACATCTGCACATGTTCTATTTCTAGTAAAATAACTATGCACATCACTTCTCAGTACAAGATTAGAAGCATTGTTTTTAGTATACAATAAGACATTATAAATGTATAAATTTACAACAGTCAGGCATTGCAATTTAACAAAAAGAGGTTTACAATGTTCTGTTTTGTTGGCATTACTTATTATTCTAACTACTTTCTTTAGCAACAGTAAAATGCCATGTACATGACTGCTGCTGCCCCACAGTAAAATTCCATATGCTATAGTGCTTTGAAAGAAAGCAAAATATGCTGTTCTTATGTAGTTATTTGGAACATGTTTCTTTAGATTTCTGATTAAATAAATAACCCTTGAAAGCCTTACACATATATTTGTAATGTGTGGTTCCTAGTTCAGTTTGTTATCAACAAGTACACCTAAAAATTTGACAGTTTCCAATTCATGATGATCAGGTATCTCTTTAAGGCTAAAGTAAAGTTTCTGGGTTTTACTTTTGTTTAACAGGAAACCATAACCATAATGAGGCTTGGTCAAGGGTATCTTTCGTTAATGTTTTTGGCGTGCTTAGATCTGAGCTTTTATTTAAAAAACTAGTATCATCAGCATACAATATTGTGTGAGAATTTATTAATAGTGGCAGGTCATTGATCATTAATAAAAACAGTAGCGGCCCGAGCACTGACCCTTGTGGCACCTCAGACCTAACAAAAGTAAAATTTGATTTCTCACTGCCATTGCACAAACTTGTTGTCTGTTTTCTAGAAAATATTTAAAAATGTTAATGCTGTTGCAATCAAAACCGTAAAAGACAAGCTACTTTAACAGAGTGTCATGCTGTATGCAGTCAAAGCTCTGCTCAGGTCACAGAATGTAGCCTGAGCATAGCCCCTAGCTTCAAACACATCAAGGACAAATTGTACTAGAGAATCCATTGCATTGGTTGTGGATTTGCCTTTCCTGAATCCAAACTGATTATCACTAACTATATTAGATTATATACATATATGCTCTTCATTCATTGTAACTTAAAGATGTTTAGTGTCCATACTTATTTCTGTGGTGGAAAAAATTCCACTAAGAACTGCTCTACTGACTTTATACAGTACAGTCCCTGATCACATACAAAACAGGTGGCCCAATCACTTTCTCTAATAGGTAACAATCAGGAAATGGCCACCAAACAGAGACAAGTCACACACACACACACACACACACACACACACACACACACACACACACACACACCTGTAAAACTATGATAACATTGCACTCTTTTTGGTAAATCTGTAGCTGCCATGTCCAAGCCTTTAGTTTCTTTCTACTCTATAATGTATAACGTTTTCTGGGATACTATTAGGGCCATCATGTTGAACACTTGCAAGTAGTTCTACATCAACTTTCAATCATACTTTGATTATTCAAATTACGTTTTCAGTGCAATTTTTGAGCGAACTGCACAATGTGGTTATAATGTTCTCAAAACTGTCAAACAGTGTGTTAGGCCTAATCATTTTACAAATTGTTTCTATATTCTATTTTCCTCGCCAGATAATGGTCATCGACCAAAACCGGTAGTGAATAAATAAAATATGTTGAAGCAGTTAATGTTAAATTAACGATATAAAATACACTACTTCTATCAACAACTTAGGTCTACTAAATACCGTAAACTTCATTATATACAAAATATTAAAGTAATTATTTTTCTCCGTAAACACTTTCAGTCTGATTCTGCATATAATCGAAATACAACAAAAATACTTAAATAAAAATAATGGCAGTTACCTTGCAATTGCTTGCCCACCAGGCCAATAGAAAGCCCAGTATGGATCACTGAATGGTACTTTATCTTGATCTTTGCATGTCCATAAATCACAAGAAGGAGTGATAAGATGGAGCGCGATTTCTGGTGTTAAATGATCTCTAGAAACTTGTGTGTGTTGTTGTATCAGAAGCCGTAGTCTACCGCTTTTAGCTGATGTACACAGCAATCGTACCCCAGTTCTTGGAACAAAAAAGAAGCACGAAAGCTATTGAAACTTTTGATTGTATTTTTATGCCCGTTATAAATTTTTGGTAGAGTAAAATTAGCGTGTGTCATCACATATGCCAAAAAAGAAAAGATACAATGTATTAAGTTGATCACATCCTTGTGGACAGACGGGGTGATTTCAAAATTCCCGGCTGGTTGTAGCAATTGCCACAGATGACGCAACAGACAAAACACACGCAAATTACAAGATCGTTTAATACATCAAGAATATGCAAATACATTGCTGTAAAGTGGTACAAAAATTATAAAGTTTCCGAGCTTACCTAGTCAATCGTATTAACATTGTACAGGGAAACGACAAAGGCTCGAGTTATTCCAAATTCACCAAAAGAGGCTGTAACGAGTTCCAAACCGTCAATTCGTTACAACTATAGTAGCCCAGGAGGTATTTTAAACTCCTTATTAGTAGCAAACAATAAATTTCCTTTTCAAACTGCGTAAAGCCCCATACTTTATCTTAATAACGTAATCATTCGCACTATAACCTGTAATAGAGGTTTCTCTTTTCAGTTGTAATGGAATAATCTCTGCTCTGGTCAAGGACTGTTTGTTTCCTTGAGTTTAGTACGATTACGATTTAATAATATATCAGTTGGCAGATTATAAGTGTAAAAAACGACGTTGCCTGTACACGAATCGATGTTATTTCATATTTTGTCTAACTTAAATAACCATTCTTAACTCATACTTACCATTCCCACCTTTAATCTGCAAAAACATGACGCTTTGAAGTTGCAAACAATAAACGTTTAAAATATTTCGTTGTACTCATGAGCCACGCCCATACAATAGTTATTGAATGATTTCACCGTCATTTAACTGTGTTTTTTATTCTTTTAATGACAACCCCTATTTCTGCTTTAAAGCCATTTACAAGCGTAATTCCACGAATTGTACACTTGAAAATCCAGATTGTGATTAAAAAGAAGAAAATAATACAGTCAAATGGCGGTTGAAAACATTCAATAAGAAACGTTACGTTGTACTAATACGTAATATTCAGTACGTTTACAGAGGCCTAACAAGGAAAAGAACGTGCATGGAAACAATAAGCCCACACAGAGTACATATAGGCTATCCTCCGCGAGTTTATTGCCTGGTTATTAACGGCAAAGAACATATATCACTTGGAACTCACCCATTAAAGTCAATGCCATTTTTAACGCATTCACAATATCATTCCTTATTCATTTGATGATATTCTTCTTGTTTTAAGTGCCTTGGTTAACATGACTGCGAGCATTTGCTCTGTTGGAATTTGTTCCATTACAATTTGAGCCCAAGGGTTGTGTGAATGGGGGAAGAGGCACCCAGGGAGAATTTATTTACATTAATCTTGAATGAACATACTGCTGGAGCTGCATATACACTTTTATTAAAAGCACTACCAGTTTCTCAACATTATACGTCATCCTCACGTGGATATCTTAAAATACGATGACATCTACATTCACAAGCCATACAGCTGTCACTTCTTTCTATTCAAGTCGCGTATGAGTCATGAGAAAAGTGATTGCCAGTGTGCCTCCGTTTGGGCCCTAATCTCTCTGATCTTATCCTCTCTTTGCAAAATATATATAGGAGGAAACAATGATTTGCTTGACTCATCATGAAACATATGCTTTCAGAACTTTGAAAGAAGCCCATATCGTAATACAGAATGTCTCTCTTCCAGTGTCTGGCACTGGAGTTTCTTAATCATTTCTGTGATGCTTTCAACTTAATAAATGAGCCAATAACAAGTTTGCTGCTCTTCCTTGAATCTTCTCTCTCTTCTATTGACACTACCTGAATGATAATTTTATAACCTACTTCCTTTGTAGGCAGACAACACTTCTTGATGTCTGGCATCAGCCTTACCCATAACTGCTCTTATAAGGTCGTTCCATTTCAAATCTCCCCTTATGTCTACACCCAGATATGTTATGGAAGTAACTACTTCCAGTGTTTGTCCTGCTATTGCGTGTTTATATAATAAAGGAGCTTTCTTCCTGTGTAAACTCAGAACTTTGAGGCTCAATTTCCATTCTGTGGATCATGTGTTAATATGCTACATATTCTCCTGCTTTTCACTACCCTCTTACAGTGTCCCAACTTCTCAATAAACTACAAAATCATCAGTCACACAGTTGATTTGTAATTCAAATGTGGGACATAATTAAATGCCTTGCATAAGTCAAGAGATACTGCATCTACCTGGGATCCTGTATCTATTCCCTCTAGATCTCATTGATGAATAGTGCAAGTTGTGTTTCACATGATCACTGCATTTGCAAACCATAATGATATCTACAAAGGAGATTTCCAGTCTCCAGAAATGACAATATTCTAACATAAAATGTGTTCCAAAATTCTGCTATTGACTGAAGTCACAGGTATAGGCCTATAGTTTTGCGCATCTGATTGAAGACACTTCATTTCCTCTGACACTTATTTCAATATCTGCCATTTTGTTGTGTGGTGGTTTAGAGGAAACAGCTTTGGAAAAAGACATTTAATATTTTTGGCCTTTTGTGTGTCATCTTCTGTTTCAACACCAGTACGGTCACAGAGAGTATGGATATCGGGTTTCGACCCATTTACCCACATACAGCTGATAAAAATGTGTGTTGTTATTTTAAGTAGGTCTCCCTCTGCAATTAAAAAAAATGTTCAAATGTTTGTAAATCTATAGGACTCAACTGCGTGGTTATTAGTCCTTAGCTTACAAGATATGTAAAATAAAATAAACTAACCTAAGGACAACACATACAACCATGCCTGAGGGAGGACATGAACCCCCGACAGTGAAGGGCCATGTGCACTGCAGCATGGCGCCCCAGTGTGCATAGCTAATCCACCACGGCCTGCATTTTTACCCCACACTCTTCGCTCCAATACTAAAATGATGATTCCTTGATCTCTCAAATGTGTCCCGCCAAGTGAACACTTCTTTTAGTCAAGATATGCCAGATATTTCTTTTCTTCCCAATTCTGTTCGGTACCTCCTCATTAATCGAGGAAAGGAGAAAATATAAAATGCAGTAAATGAAACAGGCAAAATGGAGTACAGACAACTAAGAAATGAGATTGACAGGAATTGTATGGCTAGAAGGAAAATGCAAGTCTGTAGAAGAATGTGTAACTGAGGGAAAAATAGATACTGCCTACAGGAAAATAAAAGAAACATTTGGAGACAAGAAAAGCAGCTGTATGAATATAAAGAACTCAGATGGACAACCAGTTCTCAGAAAAGAAGGGAAACCTGAAAGGTGGAAAGATTATATAGAGGGGCTCTACAAAGGAAATGAACTTAGAGACAATATTGTAGGAAGGGAAGAGGATGTAGATGAAGATAAAATTGAATATACTATACTGAGAGAAGAATTTGACAGAGCACTGAAAGACCTAAGCCGAAACAAGGCCCCTGGAGTGGACAACATTACCTCAGAACTACTGAAGTCTCTGGGAGAGCCAGCCATTTCAAAACCATTTCACTTGGTTCGTAAAATGTATGAGACAAGGGAAATATCCTCATACTTTAAGAAAATGTTATAATCCCCATTCCAAAGAAAGCAGGCCCAGAAAGGTGTGAAAATTACAGAACCATCAGTTTACTAAGTCATGGTTGCAAAATTTTAACACGTATTATTTCCAGAAGGATGGAAAAGCTGGTAGAAGCAGACCTCGGGGAAGATCAGTTTGGGTTCAGGAGAAATTTAGGAACACAGGAGTCAATACTCACTTTACGGCTTATCCTAGAAGATGGATTAAGAAAAGGCAAACCAACATTTCTACCTTTTGTAGATTTGGAGAAGGCTTTTGACAATGTTGATTGGAATAAACTCTTTCAAGTTCTGAAGCAAGCAGGAGTAAAATATAGTGAGCGTAAGGTTATTTAACAATTTGTAGAAAAACCAGACAGCGGTTGCCAGAGTTGAAGGGCATGAAAGGAATGCAGTGGTTGGAAAGGGAGTAAGACAGGGTTGTAGCCTTTCTCCAATGTTATTCAATTTGTACATTGAGCAAGCTATAAAGGAAAGCAAGGAGAAATTTGGTGAAGGAATTAAAGTTCAGGGTGAAGAAATAAAAACCTTGTGTTTTGCTGATGACATTGTAACTCTGTCAGAGACAACAAAGGACCTGGAAAAGCAGTTGAATGGAATGGACAGTGTGTTGAAAGGAGCATATAAGATGAACGTTAACAAGAACAGAACAAGGGTAATGGAATGCAATCTTAGTAAATCAGGCAATGCTGAAAGAATTAAAGTAGGTAACAAATTAATAAAGGTGGTAAATGCGTTTTGTTACTTGGGCAGTAAAATGGCATATGATGGTCGCATTACAGAGGGTATAAAATGCAGAATGGCAATGGAAAGAAAAGTGTTTTTGAAAAAGAGAAATTTGTTAACATCGAATATTAATTAAAGGATAAGGAAGTTCTATCTGTAGCTATTTGTATGGAGTGTTGCCTTGTATGGAAGTGAAACATGGATGATAAACAGTGCGGACAGGAAGAGGATAGAGGCTTTTGAAATGTGGTGTTACAGAAGAATGCTGAAGAGAAGTGGGTGGATCGCGTAACTAATGAACAGAATTAGGGAGAAAAGGAATTTCTGGCATTCCTATACTAAAAGAAGGGATTGATTGGTAGGACACATTCTTACAAGGAAAGTACTTGGGCTCGAACAAACACATCTACACCAAAATTGTATGAGAGATTATGTAAAGATCCCTTATTGCACTAGTGATACTCCCACATCTGCAAAACTCTGCATGTGCCATGCCGCACTGCACTTTGACCTGTTGGTTCGCCAGTAAGGACGGTGCAGTGTGCCTCCGAAGTTGCGTTTTGTGATGTTATTTGTGTGGTGAAGCGTCAGATGGGGCGGCGATTGCTAATCAATCCTGCTAATTTATTGCGATTAGTTGAGATGAAGTTACGAAGACCCCTTCTTCATGAAGATGGTATTAGTGTAGAAGATGAATAATTTGCATGCTTTCTCGTATCTGTTATGGTACAGAAATATGCGCATAAGTTAGATACTGTTGTTACAAACTCAAAATAATAATAATGACGAACAACTCATTGTAAGTGGTAGTGCTACGGTAAGTACAGGAAGAGGCGATGGAAGCAGTGGCAGTGAATACCAACAGTCTTTCGGGAAGAAGGTTGAAGTTGCTACTATCATCACAGCTTTTGATGACAATTCTCTAGAAAACACGTACATTGATTATTACATAAGTTATAGTTAAGATATCTGCATTGTGTATGGTATCTACAATTACATCTACAGTGCTATCTAGAGAATGGTTGCAGAGCTTTGCAGAAAAACAATACCCACCAGCACATTGAGGTGTACGTAGAGATCCTGTAACCAAACGTTCATACAGATATGTTTGCTCGAGCCCATATACTTCCCTTGTTAGACACAAAGGAATTGTGAATTTAGCATTGGAGGGAAGTGTGTGGGGTAAAAATCGCAGAGGGAGACCAAGAGATGAACATAGTAAGCAAATTCAAATGGATGTAGGCTGCAGTTCTCATGAAGAGACTTGCTCAGGATAGAGTAGGGTGGAGAGCTGCATCAAACCAGTCTCCAGACTCAAAACCACAACAAAAACAACAACAACCTCCCCATTAGTTATATGACCTATGCACCTAATCTGGACTAATAACCACGCAGTTGAGTCCGATAGATTTACAAACATTTCACCTTAATTTTCAGTATTCATCCATAGCAAAACATTTCAAAAGTTTCTATCCTCTTCTTGTATTGCCTATTTATTGCCCACATTTCCCTCCTGCACAAGGCAACACTCAAAATAAATGCCTTCCTATCACTGAAATTCATATTTGACATTAACAAATTTCTCTTTTTCAGAAATGCTTTTCTTTCCAAACCATTATGCATTTTATATCATCAGTACTGCAATCATCCTAAGTTATTTTACTGGAAAAAAAACTATGACCTTTATAGTCTCATTACCTAATCGAATTCATTCAGCGTCACCAGATTTTCTTAGACATTCCGTTACCCTTGTTTTGCTCTTGTTCATGATCTTCTTATACCCTTGTTTCATTTCACTGTTCATTCTTTTCAATTGTTGCTCTTTCAGTTTCTTTACTGTCTCTTGACAGATTTACAATGTCATCAGAAAATGACAAACCTTTTTTTTTTATTTCTTCACATTGAATTTTAATTCCTCTTCCAAATTTCGCCTAACTTTCCTCCAAAGCTTATTCAATGTACAGATTGACTGACATTAGGGAAAGGCTACATCTCCCTCTTATTCCTTCCTCAACCAATGCTTCCCTTTCATGCCAGTTGACTCATAACTGCTATCTGGTTTCTGACCAAGTTGCAAATAACCTTCCATTCCCTATATTTTACCCAGCTGCTGACTTCAGAATATGAAAGAGTGTATTCCAATCGACATTATCAAAGCTTTCTCCAAGGCTAGAAATATAGGTTGGCCTGTTCTTAATATACCTTCTAAGATAACTCATAAGGTGAGTATTGCCTTCCGTGTTCCTATATTTCTCCTAAATCCAAACTGATGTTCCTCGAGGTCAGCATCTATCAGCCCTTCCATCCTTCTGTAAATAATTCATTTTAAAATTTTGCAACCATGACTTATTAAACTGGTGGTTCTGTAATTTTCACACCTGTCTGTCCTGCTTTCTCTGAGGGAATGTCATGTGCTCCGTGGTCCCTGTTTTAATTTAGGTCTTATAGTGATCTGCCAAATTCTTCACTCAGTACAGTATCTCATCTTTCTATACTTCGTCTTGCCTTTCTACAATATTGTATTGAAGTTCTTTTCCTTTGTATAGACATTTTACATAATCTTTCCACCTTTCCCCTCTTTGCTCAGAAATGGTTTACTTGATATACTGCTTTTCTTGTCTACAAATGTTTCTTATTTTCCTGAAGGAGGTACCTATCTTCCCCCTAATTAAACAACAAAAATATTTCTGAGAAGGACAGATTGCTACTCGCCACAGAGATGTCTCGATGAGCTGCAGAAATGCATATATAATAGATTATGACTTTATATAATAATGAGGACAGTTTACTACTCACCGCAAAGACGTGGCGACGAGCTGCGACAGGCACATACAAAAGACACACACATACAACACATTCAGCTATCGGCCATGGCCTTCTTCAGAAATAGAGCACTCACGCAATCACACAGGCACACAACACAGTCATACAACCATCACCTCCGACTGCCACACTTCGAATCACGCTCTGCAGCGAATCGGGGACGGGAGGGGAGGGGGAGGGGATAGAAAGGTTACGTCACGGTGGTGGGGATGGGTTAGATGGGAATAACGAGATGCAGCTTAGGAATGGAGTGGGGAGGCGGGTGAGGGGAGAAAATAAAATAAAATAAAATAAAGTAAAATAATTCATGTACAGCTTTCACAAGTGGCCCGGCCTCTGATAGGGTAGGATAAGCCTGTGACAGGACTGGAATAGGAAGTGCTGGGTGGGTGGATTGGACAGGTCTTGCAGCGGGGTCTTCCACAAGGATATGATCCCTGTGGCAGTGAGCTGGGTTTCGGGGTGGCATAAGGATGAACTAGGATGTTGTGAAGGTTGGGAGGGCGGCGGAACACCACTTTAGGAGGGGTGGGAAGGATCTTGGGCAGGATGTCTCTCATTTCAGGGCATGAGGATAGAAAATCAAAACCTTGGCGAAGGATGGAATTTAGTTGTTCGAGACCAGGGTAGTACTGGGTGACAAGGGGAGCGCTCTTTTGTGGATGGTTACTAGTGTTAGGAAGAGGATTTGGGGTGTGTGAGGATATGGCACGGGAGATTTGTTTGCGGATTAGGTCTGTGGGGTAGTTTCTGTAGTTTCTGTAGGCCTTCACAAACAGAAACTACCCCACAGACCTAATCCGCAAACAAATCTCCCGTGCCATATCCTCACACACCCCAAATCCTCTTCCTAACACTAGTAACCATCCACAAAAGAGCGCTCCCCTTGTCACCCAGTACTACCCTGGTCTCGAACAACTAAATTCCATCCTTCGCCAAGGTTTTGATTTTCTATCCTCATGCCCTGAAATGAGAGACATCCTGCCCAAGATCCTTCCCACCCCTCCTAAAGTGGTGTTCCGCCGCCCTCCCAACCTTCACAACATCCTAGTTCATCCTTATGCCACCCCGAAACCCAGCTCACTGCCACAGGGATCATATCCTTGTGGAAGACCCCGCTGCAAGACCTGTCCAATCCACCCACCCAGCACTTCCTATTCCAGTCCTGTCACAGGCTTATCCTACCCTATCAGAGGCCGGGCCACTTGTGAAAGCAGCCACGTAATTTACCAACTGTGTTGCAAGCACTGTACAGCTTTCTATATTGGCATGACCACCAACCAGCTGTCCATTAGGATGAATGGCCACCGCCAAACTGTGGCCAAAAACAAGGTGGACCACCCTGTGGCACAGCATGCAGCGGAGCACATGCTTGATTTCAATGGCTGCTTCACAACCCGGGCCATCTGGATCCTCCCATCCACCACCAGCTTTTCTGAACTGCACAGATGGGAGTTATCCCTACAATACATTCTCCGATCCCGAAATCAACCAGGCCTCAACCTACGATAATTTCCCTTTTTTTTCCCATACCTTACAGTTCCTACCTCTGTATCCCAAACCTCGCCTGATTTGAGTGGTGTGTGAATGTGTGATCGTGTGTGTGTGTGTGTGTGTGTGTGTGTGTGTGTGTGTGTGTGGTCTTGTGCACTTGCAGTGTACATGAATTATTTTACTTTATTTTATTTTATTTTATTTTCTCCCCTCACCCGCCTCCCCACTCCATTCCTAAGCTGCATCTCGTTATTCCCATCTAACCCATCCCCACCACCGTGACGTAACCTTTCTATCCCCTCCCCCTCCCCTCCCGTCCCCGATTCGCTGCAGAGCGTGATTCGAAGTGTGGCAGTCGGAGGTGATGGTTGTATGACTGTGTTGTGTGCCTGTGTGATTGCGTGAGTGCTCTATTTCTGAAGAAGGCCATGGCCGATAGCTGAATGTGTTGTATGTGTGTGTCTTTTGTATGTGCCTGTCGCAGCTCGTCGCCACGTCTTTGCGGTGAGTAGTAAACTGTCCTCACTATTATTTATTCCAACCTGGACTTTCCATTATTATATAGATTATGACTTTAAAAACATTTCAGGCATTATGGCATTTTGACTGCCATCTTCAACCACTGTGGTTTGTCTGTGGGACTCGGCACAGCCGAGGCGAAAGCAACTAGTGGTGGCAGTAAGCTGGTAGCATATAGAAGGAGACAGGAATGGAGGGAAGGAAGCAGAAATGGAGGGAAGGATGCAGCAGAGGTGAGGGAAAACACCAGTGCTGTCAGACGGACAGGCAGGGAGGGAAGGGGAGACTGTGTGTGATGGAATTGAAGATGTAAGTGAGGCTGGAGTGTGGGTGGCAAAGAGAAGGGGAGGGTGGAGGGGGTAGGAACTAGAGAAGGTGTAGGCCTGGAGGATTGCACAAGTGGGGGTTATATTGTAGGAAGAGTTCCCACCTGCGCAACTGAGGGGAGGATCCATTTGGCACAGGCTGTGTAGCAGTCACTGAAGTGAACAACATTATGCAACTCTGCAACAGGATGGTGCAGTTGTCTCCTTGCCACAGTCTGATGATGGCCATTCATGCAGACAGACAGCTTGTTGCTGGTCTTGCTCACTTAGAAAGCTGCACAGTGGTTGCAGCTCAGTTTGTAAATCACCTGACTGCTTTCACAGGTTGCCCTGTCTTTTATGGGATAAGAAATGCATGTGACAAGACTGCAGTAGGTGGTGATGGTGGTGGTAGTAGTGGTAGTGGATAGGACAGGTTTTGAATCTCTGTATACTGCCAGGATACAAGCAATTGTAGAAAGGGCTGGCAGGAGGAATAGAGTAGGGATATTTTATATAGGTATGCCGGGTGGTGGAATACCACTCCTGCTCATCCATTTTGCAATTACTGTTAATCCCATTTTTAGTCTTATGTACTCCATTTTACATGTTTCATTGAATGCATGTTTAAATTTTCATCTTCCATCAATTAAATCCAATATTCCCTGTAATATCCGAGGATCTTTTTTATCCTTTTTTCCCCCCCTTGTCTTTCAACCTATTTGTTCCTCTGCTGTCTTCATTGTTTCATCTCTCAAAGCTGTGAAACGTGGAAGTTCAGGTTGTGCACATATGTAATGTTGACAGCAAAAATAATGTCTGCGCAAGAAGTGGTGCTAGATATAGAAATGCCAGTATGCTTTAGCTGCATGCCGAATGCTGTCTGATGCTTATAAGCGTATATTGTTCATTCTTCCCACTTTTTTTTTTCGGGTTAGAAGACCCTGGTGTCAGTTGTTTCACTGCCATTGCAAACAGTGCACAACACAGATGACTAAAGACGAAAACACACAACTGCAGGCAAGAAAAAGTTACGTGATATTTCGTTGGTGGCTTGTACTAACACGAGTGCACAACCAAACAAACTAAACTGAGTACTCAGCTAGTGAACGCGCCGCTTATAAGCGTTACCCGCACTGGCTTGTTGATCGCGGAAACGCTTATAAGCGTCGGCAGCTCTGGCATGTTGATCGCAATAATGCTTATAAGTGTCGGCAGCTCTGGCATGTTGATTGCGGAAACGCTTATAAGCGTCAGCCACAGTGAATGTGTTAACACAACTATTTGTTATGATTAAATTATGTTGAGTGCAAAATTCTACGAGGTGGCTTTCTCTTTCATTCCTTTTCCACAGTCACTTTTCACCTATTATTTTTCGTTCTTTTCCTTTTACCAAGTTCCAGCCCATCACACTCAAGTTTTCCTCTCCCTGAACTAGCTGAATATTTTCCCTTACATCCTTGTATATTTTTTCAATCTTGTCATCGGCAAAGCTAGTTGGCATATAAACCTGTACTACTGTGGTTGGTACTTGCTTTGTATCTATCTTGGCTATGTGATCATTGTGCTGTTCATAGTAGTTTACTCGCATTCCTGTTTACTTATTCTAAATCTACTCCTCCTGTACCGCCAACTGACTTTTAATTTATAAACTTTTACTCACCCGACGAGAAATCCTCTTCATCTTTCCACTGAACCTTGCTAATCCCCACTACATCTAACTTCAATCTATCCATTTTCCTTTTTAAATATTCTAACCTCCCAATTAAGCCATCTAACATTCCACAGTCCATTACAAAGAATTCCAGTGCTGTTTTTCCTAATAATGACACCCTCCTGAAGAGCCAAATGGGGGGGGGGGGGGAATATTCTAACTCTGAAATATTTTACTAAAGAAGATGTCATCATCATATATTCATACAGCAGATCTGCATGTCCTTGGAGAAAGTAACAACTGTAGTTCCCCCTTGTTTTTTGGCGTTCACAGTAAGTGTATAGCTAAGTCACGTTATTTGATGTTGTAAGATCAGTCAGTCACCCAGACTGTTACCTCTGCAAGTACTGGAAAGGCTGCTGCCCCTCTTCGGATACCACATGTTTGCCTGGCCTCTCCACAGACACTCCTCTGCTGTGGTTGCCCCTATGGTACAGTTACATCTGTAATTGAGGTATGCAAGCCAGCCCATCTTGGCAATGTCTATGATTCACAGGGTAGCACTTTGTTTATGGATATGTACAAATACCTTAATTTTCATAATGTAAAATATCTGAAAATGGTCAAAAAGGATCTGAAAAATATAGATAGGTGACTTAAAAATGACCCATTGCTCATACTATTTGTGCAGCCCCGTAGGCTACAAAGAAAAGTTAAAATATTATTTTTGGAAATTTGGTGCAGTTAAGTACATGTGGAAAATTTTGTAAGTTCCCCTAAAAATCCTACATATATTTCTCACAGAACCCAAAATCATTTAGATTCTGAGACAAATCAACAGTTTTGTCTTATACATAATCATACAACATGTATGTGAGTGAAAACATGATGTGATGTTGAAGCTTGTGTTAGTGGTACAACACAGCAAAATGTTGGAAACTTTTTCCATATAATTTTTTCAATGTCAAGCAAATAATTGAGAGATTAGACCTAATGATGGAAGCAACAGATCATAACATAAATGAAGGTAAAATGTAAACTCTGGAAATGTAAAAACAAGTTTTACTATAATTACACTATTAGCTTGTTTCTGATTATACGAGGCGCGTCCAGAAAGTAAGTTCCGTTTCAATTTATCTCTGCTGCAGCGCTGCGATTGCAGTTCTGCACATGCGCTGTAGATGATGAGTATCAAGGAGAAGAATGTACGCCTTTTGGAGATCGCTGTCAGTTACGTACACTTTGTTGTCCTTGTTTGAAATGTCGGTGTTGATTGAAAATCCCGCCGCCTGTGAAATCACATTGGTGATTGTTTCTGAATGCAAGGAAAGTGAAACCAAGTGAAATTTATCAGAAAATTTGCGATGTTTACGGACCAAATGCGATGAGTGATTCGATGGTGAGAAGATGGGTCTGACAGTTCAATGACGGGCGTAGTGATGTGCACGATGAAGAACGAAGTGGGCATCCACCTTTGGTTACAGAAGAACTGGTTCACACAATTGATGACAAGATCCAGGAAAACCGTAGGTTTACAATTAGCGCTCTCACTATGGACTTCCCACAAATTTCACGATCACTGATGCACGGCTGAAGACACAGGCGGTAGATTTCTATGAAGAAGATATACAAAACCTGGTGCCAGGCTATGACAAATGCCTGCAAAATTTCGGCAGTTATGTGGAAAAGTAGTTTAAGAGTTGTAGAATTTTGTGCAATAAAAATTTCTTCTGTATCGGTGTACAATTTCATTTTATTACCAAACGGAACTTACTTTCTAGACTCGCCTCGTAACACTGTAGAAAATAGTAGGAGAATAATGATGATATACAATGGAAAAGGTTTTACTCCTACTGACATGAAAACCTGGGGCTACTTCTACTTGAATTTGGAACAAGACTTGGGGGTAATAAGTATTTTGTAAGACTTACGACTTTGAAGTAGCAGTAAAAAAGATAAAGTTCCAAAACTGTCAAAAACTTTGTCCTACTACTAAAATAGCAACTTTGAAGCCATTTTCTCGAAAGATAAGCACCTGATCTCAGTATTGTTCTTCACGTCCCAGTGAACTGGAATAGGAGGGGGGGGGGGGGGGGGGGAGAGGAGACTCATGATCTTCCCCCTTGCCATGGATGTGGGTGCCCTTAGCTAAGTCTAATGTTTGTAGAGCTTATGGGACTTAACTACGGGGTCATCAGTTCCTAAACTTACAAACTAGCTAATACTAAGGATGGCACAAATATCCATGCCCGAGGGGGGATTCGAACCCCTGACCGTGTTGGCCATGCAGACCATGACTGACGCGCTTCAGTCCCCTCGGCTTAGCTAAGTCTATCTTTTCTCCAATAAAATTATGTCTGATAATATGTTTTGTACCTCCTGTTTTAATGAATTTAACCCATAGGAATCCAATTGCTTAGTAAAGTGAAGATCTACATACCCACTGCAAGATACCATATGCAACTGAGGCTTTACTTATGTACAACTACAGAGATATTAACAGATAATCGCAATATAATATGAAAATACTTTACCATAACCATAATATTGCTCTCTAGATCATTTTGTTAAATTATTTTTGTTAGTAAAAAACCTTATAACAAGTAATTCCCATATTATGCAATAATTCATGTTTGTTAATATGTTCTATCACTAAAATTTCCTGATATCTTTCATAATCCACTTAACAAGTGGATTCGAAGTGTAGCAGCCACAGATGACGGTTGTGTGACTGTGTTGTGCACCTGTGTGAGATTGCGTGAATGTTCTATTTTCTGAAGAAGGCCATGGCCAATATCTGAATGTGTTGTATGTGAGAGTCCTTTTTATGTGCCTGTTGCCACATCTATGCGGCGAGTTGTAAGCTGTCCTTATTACTATATTGTTAATTCCACTTAACAATGTCTTAGTTCAATTACCTAAAAGTTTTGTTATTGTCTTAAATTGTCCAATCTCAATCATGTAAACAAAACCGAAACTGCTATAATCGCAATTGGTATATACATTTAATTTTTGGTCTGATTTAATATGCAAACCCTTTTATAAATACTTTTAGTTTATACTGAATATTTTACTACACTTCTTGTTTGTGAAGGATTTATGTATCACAGATTTATGAAATTCAGTGACTTATATTGTAAGAGATTTGTTCTGGATTATTCGAGAACATACCACGATGCATAAATACACATGCATAGTAATGTAATGTAATTTAGTCTAGAGGTAGTATTAGACTCACAACAGTCTTGACATAGTCATGTATTCAATGTTTCTGATGCAATAAATAATAATACATCATGAAGTCACATCTTTATAGTTCCATTAACAATCAAGAACCCAGAAAACGTAATACATATAAATTATTGAATAGTAACGGCAGGCGAGCAAATTAAGTAATAATAATGACAGCGAGCTGACGGTGTTGATGAAAAACAGCAGGTGATGTAATATATTATTTGGTAATGGAAGCAAACTATATTATTACTGTGCAGCTGTTTGTTTTGGATAAGTCATCTACACCTTCGATTTCACAAGAAATTTTAATGGCGTCACTTTCAGGGCATGTAGATATTTCATTTTCTAGCCCGTAGAGGCAGTTTCACTTAAATAGTTGACACCTGGGGCCTGTACTAAGCTTCAGTAGTTCATGAAGACTCTGTGGATTTGCACGCAGTTCACAGTAGTACTGTAGGTTTTGTCTGCCTCCACAGCGTGGGGGGTGCCACGCAGGGGGTCTGCTTCAATACTTGGTTGAGTAGGAGATTTTTCCACTAAGGGATTTGGTTTGGTGTTGTTTCATCGTCTTCATCATTGACACAAAAGTCACTGAAGTGTTGCAGCTTAAAAAAAAAAAAAAAAAAGATGCACCAGGCAGGTTGAACACGACCCCAGTTGGGGGTCTAATGGCCATAAATGCCACACAATCACCACCACCACCAGTTCTGTCAGGCTTTTGTCTTGATGTATCAAGAAATTACAGTTCCTTGCAATTTAAACAAAAACAGTGACTGACTTACTGTCCTCCATCACCTGCCTGGTCTCTCACTGTAGCCTTTAACTTTCGGTTCTCTTTCTCAGAATGTTTCAATTTCTTAGTCCCTTTCAACTATCTCATGATTCTTTTAATTAAGCTCAGGAATACAGGAGCCATTTCAATTTCTTTTTCATGCAAATAAATCCATATGAGGTCATACAACCTGAACTGTGTGTCCTACAATATACACTCCTGGCCATTAAAATTGCCACACCACGAAGATGATGTGCTACAGATGCGAAATTTAATCAACAGGAAGAAGATGCTATGATATGCAAATGATTAGCTTTTCAGAGCACTCACACAAGGTTGGTGCCGGTGACAACACCTACAACGTGCTGACATGAGGCAGTTTCCAACCAATTTCTCAAACACAAATAGCAGTTGACCAGTGTTGCCTGGTGAAATGTTGTGATGCCCCGTGTAAGGTGGAGAAATGCTTACCATCATGTTTTGGACTTTGATAAAGATCGGATTGTAGCCTATCGTGATTGCGGTTTATTGTATCGCGATATTGCTGTTTGCGTTGGTTACGATCCAATGACTGTTAGCAGAATATGGAATTGGGTTCAGGAGGGCAATACGGAAGGCCGTTCTGTATCCCAACGGCCTTGTATCACTAGCAGTCTAGATGATAGGCATCTTATCTGCACTTGCTGTAACAGATCGTGCAGCCACGTCTCGATTCCTGAGTCAACAGATGGGGACGTTTGCAAGACAAAAACCATTTGCACGAACAGATTGATGACATTTGCAGCAGCATGGACTATCAGCTCGGAGACCATGGCTGCGGTTACCCTTGATGCTCCATCACAGACAGGAGCACCTGTGATGGTGTATGCAACAACAAACCTGGGTGCACGAATGGCAAAACGTAATTTTTTCGGATGAATCCAGGTTCTGTTTACAGCATCATGATGGTCGCATCCATGTTTGGTGATATCACGGTGAACGCACATTGGAAGAGTGTATCCGTCATCGCCACACTGGTGTATCAACCGGCGTGATGGTATGGAGTGCCATTCGTTACACGTATCTGTCAGCTCTTGTTCGCATTGACAGCAGTTTGAAGATTGCCGTTACATTTCAGATGTATTACAATTTGTGGCTCTACCCTTCATTCTATCCCTACAAAACCCTACATTTCAGCAAGATAGTGCATGACCACTTGTTGCAGTTCCTGTACGGACCTTTCTGGATACAGATATTGTTCGACTGCTGCCCTGACCAGCACATTCACCAGATCTCTCACCCCCTGAAAACGCCTGGTCTATGGTGGGCGAGCAACTGGCTCGTCACTACTCATATTGAACTGTGGTATCTTGCTGAAACTGCATGGGCATCTGTACCTGTACATGCCATACAAGCTCTGACTCAATGCCCAGGAGTATCAAGGCCGTTATTACAGCCACAGGTGGTTGTTCTGGGTACTGATTTCTCAGAATCTATGCACCCAAATTGCGTGAAAATGTAATCATATGTTAGTTCTAGTATAATATATTTGTCCAATGAATGCCCGTTTATCATCTGCATTTCCTCTTGGTGTAGCAATTTTAATGGCCTCTAGTGTAATTTTTCAGGTTCACAGAGTTCAATATTAAAAAACTGTCTGCAAAGTTGGTTGCAAAGAGAGCTGGAAGTAGAGATGTAATAAAACACAATCTCATGCATGTTGGCACAGACTTTCACCAACTTCATTGCTTTTTATGTTCTCTCCAACTTGTCATGTCCATGAGACAATATTACACACACGAGCCAAAAGTAACCTCTTTGGTCAAGGTGCACGATCACTGCCTCAGCAGCAAGATGGGCAGTACTTCCCTGTACTTTGAAGTGTTAACTTCTCTCTCTGTTGTAGTGTGTAAATAAAAATATTATCTACCAGCATTTTTGTGCATTATTATACAATAGAAACCACAGTGGTGGTGGTGATGACATCGTTTGTCAACTGCATCACATGTGAAAAACTTCATTTTTCATGCTTTTCCTGTGGAACTTCATCCGGCAAAAATACCATTGTGGCCTAACAATGGCTTTCAACAGTGGACAAATTGCACCAGATCCCCATGCGCAACTTCTCACATGCATCACCAGAGTCCTTCGCCTTCGTCCAGCCTGGACATTACCTCTGGCTAACTCTACATTACCGACATGTCCTCACACAAACCTGATTCCTTTTTTGAATAAATATACTTTTCTTTTAATTTTGATGGATTTGGAAAGTGCAATATCCCTTTTCACTATAACAACACTGTTCACTAATCCCTGGGTCTGTTTTGATACTCTATTAACTATGCATTATTTGTTGCTATAAGGTCAAGTATGTTCTCAAAACCATTTACTATTTTAGTGGGTTCATGAACTACTTCCTCGAGAATTTTCGGAGAATGGTTCAGTACAATTTTGGACAGTTCTTTATGCTTGCCTCCAGTTTTGAACATGTATTTTTGCCAACATATCGAGGTAAGTTAAAGTTTGCCAACAATTAATTAAAATTGCGTGCTTTGGGTATGTTTCTGAAATTTTATCCAAGCTCTCTTTGACCATTTCTGCAACTGAATCATCTGAGTCACAGGGTGGTAAAAAGAACCAATTATTAATTTATTCTGGTTGTCAGCTATAACCTCTAGCAGTAACTCAAGGAACCATCTACTTCATTTTCACTACAGGATGAACTGCCTGTTACAGCAATAAATATGCTGCCACCTATTTTTTATTCAATTTATCTTTTCTGAACACCATTTGCCCCCTTTGTAATATTTCAGCTGTACTTATTTCCAGCTTTTAGTACCTACAATGATTTGCCAGTCAGTACTTTCTATTAGCACTTGGAGCTCTGGTACTTTTCCCAAACAGCTGACTGTTAGACCAATGGTTTTTAGATATGTGTTCATCCTATCTTTGACCTGTAACCTTTGAGATTGAAACCCTTTCATTGTGTTCTGGAGGCCCTCTAACCTAAAAACCTGCCCAGTCCATGCCACATTCCTTCCACTATCTGTGCAACCACTGGATGTAGTGGACTCCTTGACCTATTCAGCATAACCCTGAACTTACCATTCAATGCCGCAAGTTGAGGAATCTGCGACCTACACGGTCGTAGAACTGTCAAAGTCTCTGATTTAGACCCTCTACCCAGCTCTGTACCAGAGGTTCACAGTCAGTCCTGTCAACTACACTACAGATGGTGAGCTCTGCTTTCATCTTGCAAACAAAACTGACAGTCTTTACCACTTCAGATAGCTGCTCAAAAACAGAGAATCTCTTCCCATCCAAAGGAACACACATTGTTGGTACTGACATGAGTGATGCAGATGGTTGCATCCCATATCCCTCATGGCATCTGGAGGGACCCTTTCCACATCCAGAATAACTCCACCCAGTATGAACAGTGAGTGCACGTTGGCCTATGGGGCTACATTACCCCCCCCCCCCCCCCAACGTTGGAGCTCCTAACTACATGCAAACCCACCCTCTGTGATAGCCCAGATCTTGTGATCCACATTCAATTTCCTATAGTACCTTTTTTCCCATTACACATTATTCCTTTCCATGTTAAACTTTTAATTATGAAATTGGACTTGAATTGCTGCTACAGCAGCAGCAGCAGCAGCAAAAGCAGCAGCAGCAACAACAGCAAGCTTTAAAAAAACAAATCTATTAAAAAGACATTGAATTTTAATTCAGTGCTCTTTTTTTTTCATGCCAATGATTTAGTATCATTGGTATGTGTCAAAATACATAAAGACTTGTTTAAAAACTTGAATGAAGTATGCTTTGCAGTGAAGCGTAATTTGGTATAATGTTCTTGCCAAATACAGGTTTCATAAAACATGTATGTTGTTAGTATCATATTTTGTCAATTATCCACCTAAAAAATGTAACTTCCATACCTAATTATGAAATTTAACCATTTAACTTCATTAATTATTTGAAGTAATTATAACTAAACATAGTAAATTAATTGTAAAAGTCTATAACATCAGAGATATCTATGTTATTTGGCATCTATATTGATAATTTTCTAAGAACACAATTGCTACTTCAGAAGTTCTTCGAACACACCGCTCCAACAATGGGAGGTTACATGGTGTCTTACCAATTTGGCTCAAAGTGTGCGAGAAGAATCTGGTAGATAAACCTTTAAAGTTCAACTGCTTCACCTGAATTTGAGTTACATGGTCAACGTTAGTCTAGCAATTAATGTGTTTTTTGTTTTGTTTTGTGGTTTTAGGGCAAACAACTGCTGAGGTCATTAGCGCCCAAATCAAAACTGGGACATACCCAAGGATAATAAGACTATATAAAAGCAGCTAAAAACATAGAATAAAAAACAACAAAGGGAAGAGCTAACTGTCCTTTGACAAATTGGTCAAGTTGATAAAATTCAAGACTCTAGCAATAGCCCACGCGCCATCAGCTAAAATTTCTTCCAATGTGTCCGGCAGGTGTAGTGCAAGCCAAACAGGACTAAAATTGGAACACGACAATAAAACACGGCACCCCAACAGTGGGTGGCCACAGGAACATAATGGTGCGGGGTCACCAGTGAGCAAGTGGTAGTGGCTGAATCAGCAATGTCCGATCCGCAACCGGGCCAAGATGATCTCTTCTCGTCGCGAGTAGCGTGACGAGGTCATCCAAGCCACCGGATCTGAAGCTTATTATTTGTAAGCGAAGACCACACATTATACCATGACGATATAAGGCGCTGCGAAAGAGCCCCTTGAATATCATGCGACGAGAGACAGTACATAGCTGTTCGACGTAAGAGTGTTGCAGCCTTGGCAGCGGCATCAGCAGCCTCGTTAACAGGCACACCTGTGTGGCCAGGTACCCACAGGAGGTGAACGCGAGAGCTATTGGCAGCTAATAACTGAAGGGAACGGTTGATTCGGTGCACAACAGGATGGGCCGAAAAGGTGTCGCTCAGACTCTGGATGGCACTGAGGGAGTCAGAGCAGACGACATAGGAAGGCGAATGGTGTCGGCGGATAAATAGTACAGCCTGATAGAGGGCAGAAAGCTCAGCTGTGAAATTCGAGCAGTTGGCATTAAGCCTGTACTGAAAACAGTCACCCCAACGACAAACGCACATCCGACACCTTCATTGGTCTTTGAGCCATCCGTACATATGAAAATGGAATTTTCGAGCCGTGCACGAAGTTCAAGAATCCGCGAGCAGTAAAAAGCATCTGAAGTACTCTCCTTCGGGCGTGAGGTGAGTTTGAGGTGAACGCGAACTTGAGCCTGAAGCCAAGGTGGCACTGGGCTCTAACCTATTTGAAATGTGGAAGGGAGAGTAAAATCGAGCTGCCAAAGCAAGTGATGAAAACGGACTCCAGGAGGGAGCAGGGCAATCGCAGATAGCCTGTATTGGCTATCGAGGGAGTTGTTAAAGAATGATGGATAGGAAAGATGGTGGGGCATCGAAAGCAAACGGCATGCATACCGACACAGTAATATGTCGCACTGATACGGTAAAGGTAATTCAGCATAGAGGCTCAACAGGGCTTGTGTAAAAAGCTCCTATCACCATGCATAACCCCCGATGGTGAATCGAGTTTAGGTGGCGTAAAATAGACGGCCGTGCGGAAGAGTAAACGAAGCTTCCGTAATCCAATTTTGAGTGGACAGTGGCCCGGTAGAGGTGAAGTAGGATGGTTCGATCTGCTCCCCATGACGTGCTGCTAAGAACGTGGAGGACGTTAAGGGAACAAATACACCGGCCAGCCAGGTAGGACACATGTGGGGACCAGCAGAGTTTCCTGTCCAATATTAGCCCTAAAAATTTCATTGTCTCCATGAAAGGCAGAGTAACGGGGTCAAGATGGAAAGACAGTGGAAGGAAGCCATTGGCAACACTCCAAGAATAAAGACTGTCGAGACAACGCTGAAGACAGCGTTCCAGGAGACACGTTCTTTGGGCACTGCAGTAAATCGCAAAGTCATCCACAAAAATGGAGCCAGAGACGTCGGCTGGAAGACAATCCATAATTGGGTTGATTGCTATGGCGAAAAGTGCCACACTCAACACAGATCCTTGTGGCACCCCATTCTCCTGGTGAAAGGTGTCCGACAAAACAGAACCCACTCGTACCCGGAACCTTCAATCTAGTAAAAATACTTGAATAAAAATGGGGAGGTGGCCGCTAAAGCCCCATGTATGGAGCGTGCAGAGAATACCCGCCCTCCAACAGGTGTCATAAGCCTTCTCCAAATCAAAAAACACAGTCACCGTCTGGCGCTTATGCAAGAAGTTATCCACAATATAGGTCGACAAGGTAACGAGGTGGTCAATAGCAGAACGATGCCTACAAAATCTGCATTGGACGTTGATAAGGAGATGGCGAGATTCGTGTAGCCAAATCAGCCGAGCATTAACCATGCGTTCCATCACCTTGCAAATGCAGCTGGTGAGAGAAGTGGGGTGATAACTCTAAGTAAGATGTTCGTCCTTCCCTGGGTTTGGTATGGGAACAACAATTGCTTCATGCCAGCATGTGGGGACCTGACCTTCAATCCATGTGATTATAGGTGCGGAGGAGAAAACATTTCCCCGCAAGAGAAAGGTTCTTCAGCATCTGTATATGAATTACATCAGACCCTGGAGCAGAAGACCAGGACACGGAGAGAGCACGTTCAATCTCCTGCATGGTGAAGGTGGCATTGTAACTTTCCCGATTGAAAGTTTGGAAGGAACGTGGCCGTGCTGCTTCTGTCTGTTTTTGAGGGAAAAAGGCGGGGTGGTAATGTGCAGAGCCAGAGACCTCTGCAAAAGATTGACCTAAAGCGTTGGATATATCGGCTGGGTCCACGAAGACTTCATTTGCGATGGTCAAGCCAGGAATTGGGAAGTGGACCTTAGTGCCAGATAACCAGCGCAGCCCCCCCCCCCCCAGACAACAAAAGAAGGAGTAAGTCTGTTAAATGAACTAGTAAAAGCAATCCGGCAGGCCCGTTTGCTTTCCTTGATGACTCAATGGCATTGTGCTCGTAGACGTTTGTAATTGATACAGTTCACCAACGTTGGGTGGCGGCGGAAGGTGCGTAGAGCACGTCTCCGACCTCTAATAGCATCGCGCCACGCCGTAGGCCACCAGGGGACTGGGACTCAACATGGAGAAAACGAAGTATGTGGAATGGAATATTGAGAATGACTTCCGTGAGGTATTCGACCTAACTGTCAAAGGTGGGGAAGTTCACATGATGGGAAACCGCCATGGAGGAAAACAGTCCCCAGTCAGCTTTCAAGATGTTCCAACTAGTGGAATCCGGAGGTAGGGTATGATGAAGGAGATGAATTATACAGGGGAAATGGTCGCTCGAGTATGTATCAGAGAGAGCATACCACTCAAACCGATGCGCAAGTTGAGCAGTATATATCGAGAGGTCCAAGTGAGAGTGGGTATGCGTTGTGTCTGAAAGAAAGGTTGGTGCACCTGTGTTTAGGCAGACAAGATTAAGATGGTTGAGAATGTCCACTAAAAGGGAGCCTCTCTGGCAAGAGGCCGGAGAACCCCATAGGGGGTGGTGGGCGTTGAAATCGCCTATCAACAAAAAGGGGCAACGAGGTGCAGCATATCTGCCCTAGTAAAGGCAGAAGACGATGGGTTATAGATGTTACAAAGGAGAAGGAAAAGGTGGGAAGAATGATGCGGATGGCAACTGCCTGTAGTTGAGTGTGCAGTGGAATAGGATGGTAGTAGATGTTATCTCTAATGAGCAACATAACCCCTCCATGGGCTGCAATACTCTCTACAGGGGGCAGGTCAAAGCGCACAGAGGTATATTGTGAAAAAAAAAAAACTATGTCATCGCGTGGGTGTAACTTCGTTTCTTGAAGTCCGACCACGAATGGACGGTGCAATCTGAGCAGTAGTTTCAATTCTTCTATGTCAGAATGAATGCCGCGAATATTCCATTGAAGGAGATCCATAAGGTGAGTGAAGATAGAAAGAGGAAAAAGCTAGAGGAGATCACCTCGCTGGCCACTGACGGTCTGACTTCGAGGGAACACTGCTTCTGGAATCTACAGGTAAAGGGTCATGTTCCATCGCTTCATCTGTAGTTTCTGCCGCCTGCCTGGATTTATCAGCAGGGGCAGCTTCCTCCGCCAGTAAAGGGCCGGATGATCGGCTAGCAGTAGCGCGCCCCGGTGAGACAGAGGACGACCGGGTGGTGCCACTGCAAGATGGCGTGACAGTTGAGTCGCACCGTGGCGGGGAAGGAGAGGAACTCTTTTCTGTGTGCCTTCTTAGAGTAATGGCGATGAGATGTGTGTGCAGACGTAGGTTGTGCAGGCTCAGATCTTAAAAAATCTTCACGGACAGGCTCTTTCTTGGAAGTTTGGGCATCCGATTTAGACGCCCTTAATTTGGGAGGAGCTGCTGATGACTGTTTTTCGGTGAGAGGAAGTGAGTGGAGAGGTTGATCGGGCAATCTTTGGGCTGGCCGATCTAACAATCGTGTCACTAAAAGTAAAGTCACACGTTTGTGTGCCAACCTCCTTAGTAGGGCGAGGAGAGGCAAGGACAGCGCTGCATTTACCCACTGGGAGCTCAGCTGCCTTTCGACCGGCTACTATCTTCCGCGCAGCAGAGGTCGAAACTTTTTCACATACTCTGATTTCTTGGATTACCCGATCCTCCTTGTAAACAGGGCAGTCTCTGGATGAAGCAGCATGGTCACCCATGCAGTTGATGCAGCGAGGGGATGGAGGCGGACAGTCCCCCTCATGAGCGTCCCTGCCGCAGGTGACGCATTTGGGTGCATGAGGACAAGACTCACGGGTATGATTATACCTGTGGCACTGGTAACAACGTGTGGGTTCGGGATATAGGGGCGAACTGATACGATTTCGTAGCCTGCTTTGATTTTGGGGGATCAACCTTGTCAAATGTCAAAATACTGTTTGGGTTGGTATCAAACATGTATCAGCCTTTTTCATAACCCTATAGACAGCTATGACGCCCTGATCAGTCAAGTCGTTCTTTATTTCTTTGTCCGATAACCCATCAAGGGATCGAGATTAGACCACCCTACGTGTCGAGTTAAGGGTACGGTGGGCTTCAACTTTTACCGGGAAGGTGTGCAAAAGCAAGGCGTGGATCAGTTTTTGAGCCTGAAAGGTATTATCTGTTTCTAACAGCAAACTCCCATTACGTTGTCGAGAACATTTCTTCAACGGACCTGCAATGGTATCTACACCCTTCTGAATAATGAAGGGATTGACCTTAGAGAAATCATGACCATCAGAATGGGTAACAATCAGAAACTTAGGAACGTTTGGTAGTATTTTCTTTTTTTGAGGGGCGTCCAACTTTCGTTTTTGGGTCAAAGTCAATAGGGAAGAGAGAGGTCATTGCGGAAGTGTCCCCCATGATTACCGGCGTCTCCGATGGCGCGCTCCTTCCTAATGGGGACCCTCACTGAGGGCTACCCCGCCATAGGTGATTGTTCACACCTCAGGTCACACCTCCCGAGAAATGGACGGAGGGACCAATCGGCATGGTTGGAAAGTACCAGCTCGGGTAATCACCCCTCCCTGGGCCTGGCCTTTACCAGGGGGTACATACGTGCCTTGCTTGTCTACGCGGGGCGGGGAATTACACCCTGTCACCTGCTACGCATGGGAATGCATGGATCGGCCTTCAGACACGTACAGGAAGGAAGGAAGAAGAACAGGGGATGGAAAGAGGGAGATAGAAAAGTGAGGAAAGGGAGAATCTCAAACGCCGAAGCGGAGATGATATGGATGGCTCCAAGATAGGAACAACAGAGTAAGAAGAATGAGTGGGGAAAAAAAAAGATAGGAGGGAAGGACCAGTAGGAAAAGAAAAACGTAGAAAAGGAGATGACCTGAATTTACTCCGACCGCTCGTCTCCGGGCAAAGTCACGAACCGAGGAGGGGGGGGGGGGGAGTATGAAGCAGCCTGGGGAAGAAGAAAGGCTACTTCATCTCGGGGCCCCATGCGCGCCACACACATACCCACAAAAGAGCTGTGGGCCCCCTTGGGGCAATTAATGTTAGTGTAGCACAATGGGCAAGCTAATAAATTGTGTATTTTGCAACTGAAGATTGTTTTCCACTGCCTCCTTTTAGTCATTTTACATTATTCACTGCAGTTTTAAACGAAGCATGTTGGGATTTATTCTTATCTGCTTGCAATACTGAACCTCCCGATACCACCATTGCATAATAATAGATATGAATGTAATTAGTCTTATTTTCTTTTCCAAAACTTCTGTTATTCTTTTTTCTAACTTGACTAGCTGAAGACATTTTCTGGTATTTGGAGCTGCAGCAGTTTGTTTAATTAGCAAATATTAATTAATTAATGCCAGAGACATATTGTTAAATTTCAAATAGCGTGCTAATTAGTATTTTTGTTAAGTCTAAGTAAATTATTTTCTCATAATTTTAAAGTAGGTGTATGTTTCACAAGTAATGATAGGAACATTTTGCCCTTATTTCTGTATAATTACCATTAATTACAAAAGTATTGTTGATGAACCTATTTGGTTAAATACGAAAATGAAATACTATTAATAGAACCGAGATTTGTATATTACTTTAATCAGTATTATTTATGCTATCTTTTACTATAGCCAGTTGCATGTAATCTTATACTTTTCTATTATAATTACTGTAATGAACTCATTTAACAATATGTAATTTTCATGGAATGTTGCTTCATAAGATAGTCACAGACTGTCCATAGTGCCCTTGCAGCTTCAACTATGAAGACAATAGGGGGAGGGGGATTTATACTACTTACTGAAGTTTATAGACAGCCAGGATTACAGAATGCTGAACAAAACAGCAGTAAAGAAATTTGGTCTGTTTTATCATAGAATCTAAATGCTACCACAAACAAAGGAGTGTATACTGTGCAACAATTAGAGCAACATTCTTGAATCAGCTGTAAAGAAACACAAAATAGAAGAGAAAGCAAATTTATATTTCAGAAAGAGCAGATAAAATATTTTGTGCTACAATTTCATCTGTATACATAGCATAGTAGCAAGTAGTAATACATTTAAGGCCACTTACATAGTTCATCATATACATTCATATTAGATAAAACATTTAAATTCTATAAATATGACAGTGAAAGGGAAATGTTCTTTATATTTTTCCCTTGTTCTGTAAATGAACAACAGTTATAAGCCACAATACAATATGTTAACAATGATTATTATTTTAAATAGCACCAATCTGTATTCTTGTCAGGTTATAAAATTTTATGCATATATGAAGTAAAATTTATTGTAAACCAATAAGCCACTTAATATGATAAAGTGAAAATAATACAGCTAAAATAATAATAAATGTGCTTTATCAATTTTGGCCTGTAAATTCTGGACAAACTGCGATCATAATAAGATGGGATACTACACAACTAAAATTTCTACACAAGAACTTCATTAGCTGATTAACATATCTTTAGAAGACTCACAGATACACTGCACCACACACTGCATAAGTTGTTTTACACTGTATCCCAAATAAAACCAGTAAGCCATAATTTCAGTATCTCTTATGAACAGGTACTTGCATTTGTTTTAACATTAATATGATTATTTCTTTTTTAGTTAGTTCATTGTCACTGTCTGAATCTTGGATGTTAGGTGTACTGGTTTTATGTGGGACATGCTGTATTTTTACAAAAATAATGAAAATGCAGTTACATTTGCACAACCATACCTTTCAAGCTACTACCTAGAAAAAGTCTACTAGTTCATGACAACACTGTTTTACAATTTTATTAAACTTAAAACTGTCGTAGCCTATAAGATGTAGCATTTGGAGCAGCACTTGGACCATGTGCTGTATATATCAACATCCAAGTCACACAACATCAACAACACTGGACCAATTTGGCTGAAGAGTTTTATGGATGACCTTTGGGTGTACATAGCTATTACTGTTACAACAAATAAATTTTTTGCACAGCAATGAATACTTATAAAAGCTTTGATTACTACTGTTTTGTCTATAATTGAGTTTGAAGGAAAGATTTGTAAACAACTGAATTTAGTCATGAAAAAGGAAAAGGAAATTTATGTACTTTACAATTTTTTATCAAGGATGAAGGTATATTTGTTGTAATATTTGTACTTAAGAATATTTGCCATTCAAAATTATATGATGTACTGAGTAATTCACTGTCCTCATGTAAGACTTTTCAGGCGAGAATTTTTACCACAAAGCAGTTGTTCTGAAAACCATTTTGATTTAAATTTTATTTCCTCTTCAGAATAAAACAAGTGCCAGAAACACTGAATAACTTCTATAAATGTTCATGTTAATAATCTTAACTAAAACCCTACCCAAACTAAAAATCTGCAATTTCAGTTCAGAACCTTTAAGTATTTCTTATGACACATACAAACATAATGAAGCCCAACAAATACCGTATTTGACTCTTTACTCATATTGAAGTATTAACATAACAAAATTAATCCTTCACATAAATAGCAAAGATAATATTTTAAGTAAATGTCTTTGAAAAAGTCTTGCATCAGAATAAAATACTTTATGAAGTGCATTTTGTGAATTCAACAGTTTTACTGCAAAACTACTGTGTGACATTATTGCAGAGCATAACCTCTGTTTGTTTTGAGAAGATTGGAGAAGGAAATCATGTGTGTCCTTTCAAAGGAACCATCCAAGCATTTGCCTGTGGCAATTTAAGGAAAACCAGGAAAAACCCAAATCTGGATGGTCATAACCTTGAATTCAAATCCAGTGTGCTGATCACTGCACCACCTTGCTCTATATTTTCAGAGGGAACAGCACCACAGAAACAGTAAGGAATTAACAAGTTTCTACTTGAGTGTAAAATGCTGGTTTTTACAATGTTCTAAGTAGGCTATGAAACCTTAAAATGAGAATGTTTAGTTTCCTCATAACATCAGAAGCAATATTACTTCGCTTGAAACAAGACATTGATCCTTTGCCAAGACCACAATATGATTGTGTGTCAACAGTTAAAGAGTTTTACTATTATTACGAATTTAATTTTTAATTCATTTGACATGTGACGTACCATTTGTTGTATGTCTGTTGATCGAGTGAGATGTCCAGCACTTAAGTCTTTTGTTTTATTTAATTTTATTTTTCAACGCTTGTTATTCTATAGTGATAAAGTGTAGATATTAAGCACATTCTATGTGCCTTGTATACCAGAAATACCTTAAACAATGTATAATAAAGCATTACCTGAATATGTGATAATTAAATTTAATTCACAGAAGACTTGACTCTCATAAACCCTAAATGTAGAATTAAAACAGTATTTATATTAATGGCCGATTTGTTATCTCAAAATTATGAACAAGTAAAACTACTCCCAATATTATTGAAAAATATATTTTATTTACAAAAATCTACGGAAATTTTATCCCAGGAGAATATAAGGCAAGTGAGCACAAATATGTAGCTACTGAAACTTCTTACCAGATTAGAACTGTGTGACACAGCAAAACTCCAATGTGGGACTTTGGCCTTTTTCAAGCAAGTACTCTATTGACTGAGTACCCTAAAAGAACTCACAGCCTGGTCTCATAGCTTTACTTTCGCGAGTACCTTGTCTCCTAACTAGATCCCTTGCCTGCTATATGCAAAAATCCCCGAGTTTTAATCAAATTGATATCAGTTCACACACCACTGCAGAGTGAAAATTTCATTCAGGTATGCTACTGTTCCTTCTGCAGATTGAACAGACTCAAGATATTCCATATAACATGCTGCTTGTTTAATGGAAAACTTTTTTCCTAAGGAAATGAAAGGCATTTGAATTGCATGATTTACATGGTGAAACTACTGAAAATGTATTTCAATGAGAGGTTTTTTTTCTGAATGGTTCATATGCACATGAGAGAAAACTAAATTGCTAAAACAATGAAGACCTTATTAGAGTTAATCATGGAACATTACATCATGCAACACACAGAGTCTTCGGAAGCCCATAAAATTTAAATTACAGAAATTATTACAGTATGGATGTGTGAAACCTACTTACAGGTTAAATAATGTACTCCCTTTTTGCTGTACCACCGATAGTTACACATAGAAAAAAGAAGGAAAATAACAAGCTTTTGGAACTGTGTTCCTCCTTCAGGTGGAGAGAAGGGAGAAAAAGAAGAAAAAAGGAATGGGAAAGGAAGGGAAGGTAATTCATGACCTAGGTCATGAGGATGGCATTAGAGGATTGTGGAAGTCAGAGATACTGTGACTACTTCTAGTTCGTGAATTATCTTTCCCTTCCTTTTCAATTCCTTTTTTCTTCTTTTTCTCCCTTTTCTCCGCCTGAAGAAGGAACACAGTTCCGAAAGCTTTTTTCTGTGTGTAACTATCGGCAGTACAGCAACAATGTAAGTACTGGCCAGCCAATATATCTCTTTTCAAAAATAATTTATCATCTCTTGAGAATTTCCATTATTGGTCAAGTAATGTACTCCCATGAAGATGTTTGCAGCGGCAGTCTATATGCTAGGAACATTACAGGTTCATTTAATTAATATTTCATTTGTGATGACTATGGAGCTTCTAAAGACAAAGATGAGATAAACACAAAACTTAAATCTCTAACCCAGTTGTTTTTCCTTCACATGTGCTTCAAACACTGACACAAAAATTTTCATTTGTAGGATTTAATTATAGTGAGTTAGATTCTTCATAAATGACTACAGATCACAATGAAACTACTGTAAATGCAACAACCACCTTTCATAACTGTAACTTTTAAGCCCTCAATCTGTTTCCTACTATTTTTGAAAGAGATAATGCTAAAACATGAACTTCAGAGCAAAGTAAACATCAAGATGAACACTAATTTATTAAGATAGACCTGGAAATGCTGTAAACACGTGACAAGAATCAAATGTTATAACATTTATGTCTTTATCCCACATCAAATGAGGTATAAATCTGTACAATACAAACACTTTTTTTTTTTTCATACAAGTCCTTGTTACATACTATTTCACTTGACATTTATGCCATCTAGTATTTCACCCCTTTTCTCCTCCTACCTCTTCTTAATATTTGGAGAGTGGGGGGTGGAGAGTGTTATGGAAAAAAAATTAATCATTTTTTAGTGCTGCCCTTTCTATGCTACAAGTATTTAATTTCTGTGAATGTGACTTTCAGGCTACATTACTGAATTTCATACATGCATAAATTCATTAATATGGGAACATATTTCCTGCTAAAGTTTAAATAGATTAATTTGTAACATTAAATTTATATATTAAGAATCTTTAAAAACTGATAAAGTAACAAACCAGCATGCACATTACAGCATCAAAAGAATATATAGAAATAATGACTGGAACAATTAGGATATAAAATGTGCAAAAACCATTGGAAGGACACCTGCGGCACAAATATGTTCACAAACATTGGAAATGTTTGTGCAGAGAAAGTAAATCATAGGAGTGATTAGTAAATTATTTACCAAATACATATTGCAATTATATGGTTTGGCAGGCCTTTGTCAAATGTGTGTCGGTAACACTGAAAAGTCTTGAGCATAATGATTTGTGAAAAAGTGGTATCGGTCTTTATCCAGAAGGAGTGACACCACGGACATTTAGGACTTTAACACTGCTGAAAAGCTAATGAAACCATACCCCAGACGAGGATTTTAAGAAAACAGTTCAAAAACAGAGCTGCCTTTAAAGATACAAAAATACTTTGAGTATGTGCCAAAAGTATTTATAATATTTATAATCAAAAAACAAAAACATATGAGAGCTTTCATATAAAAAACTATCAATCAAAAACACGGTATAGAGAAATGGAAACAGTTATAAAAATATATGACATCCCAAAAAGACACAGCTTAACATTAAAAATAACATTTACAGCAATTTTTAATCAAGCTGTATTTTCCAATCAGCTTCAATTTTGTACCAAGCATGTACTGCTGAGAAACAGCAGCAATAAATGTATTAATCATCTGATAGGTGCTTTGTCATTACTTGTTGCAGTATCTCACTGAAATGACACTGCAGTTCAAAAAGTGTAGTAAAAATAAAATTACTATAATGAGTATTGCATCGGTGAGTATTAGAAATTCAACAAGCTTTATTTATAAATCGTGACCCTGAATTTAGCATTATCGGCGGTAGCGTCCCAGGTATGCCTTGCAGTTGGGGCATGTGTGATGGACATCCATACACTCATCAATGCAGCAAGGTATGAGACAACAACCAAGCCAACAACTGCAAAAAGAAAGAATAATAATAATAACAACAACAATAATAATAGTATTTTAATATATTTTTCTTTCAAAATTTGGCTTGGAAAACGCTGTCATTATGTCACATCTATCACTGCACTAATTGTATTTAGCAGCTAGAATATGTAGATAAAGAAATAATGCTAGATAAATAAATAACAAAATTTTATATATTGCCACTATGTTTCTTCATAGTCTAAACCCTTGACTTGGCTAACTTCAAGACAAGCTTTACAACTAATTATTCGCCCTTGTGAATCTTTTCGTCTCTAAGACCCATCTGGCTTCAATACCTGTTTCCTGAAAGCAGGCTTGCCAATTACTGAATTTGATTTCCTCCTTGTGGTAAGGTAAACCATTCAACAATCCTAAGATCGGTTTGAACAACACAATGCTTTACTAGGCACGGTCCTGTTCAGAGGTGGTACGTCGTTGCCTTCCTCCGATCTTCGAACAGACTTACCTGGTCAGTTATAGGAGGACCTATAGTTAAACATGGATTCTGAACCGTAGTGCTACTCGACATTTTTACACGTCAGAAACAGTGTCAGAGGTGACGGGCAAAAATGCTAAGACCTGGTGGGGATCATACCCCTGACCTATGGATTCGTAGTCTGGCATTATACCACTGTGCTACTGAGCCACACACCTCCAAGTGACGAATTACTTTTTAATTTTCTGAAGCCAAATAGATTAACGGGGAAACAACAGAACTAATGTCTTAAGCATCACCATGCAGGCCCTGCACCTGGTACTATGATTTTGGATGGTATTCAATTCCACATCCACCCTTATTAGTACATACTGCTGATATACTACCCAGCCAGCATTGTATACTTAAAGTGTTTCTGTCTCTTGAGCTCCAGTTGAAAGCAACATTCCAAAAGGATACTGGTTGACCACACACAGCGTGCGGCATTTCAGACGTCTTAGTTGATCACTGAACAGCATTGCTGCCTCGGCCTCCCTATACTCTTGATCTCTCACCTATTGATATTCTCTATTCGATGATTGTGGAATGCCTGGCTCAGGATACGTCACCTGCTGCTACACCAGATCAATTCCGGCAATGTGTAGAAGCAGCATGGACTACAATACCCCAACAACACATCCAGAGCCTCTCTGATTCAATGCCAGGGTGTGTAGCGGTGGTTTTAAGTGGCAATGGGAGCTACATTTCATTCTTCCTCACTTCACATGGTGCTGTATTTTCAATTTTGTGATCTTTATATAATGTGTTCTTTACCAAATAAATTTGGCTGTGATATCAGTAGTCCACTTTCATGTTGCATTTTTGATGGCCAGTGGTGCATTACAGCCCGGCTTTTGTAATTCTTTGTTTAAAGGGATAGAAAAACAAGTATGTCCAGCTATCTCTGCAATATGCATTAAACACATTTTTGTTCAATTTGAATGTTGACAATTACTTACTGACCATTGCAGATGTCTAAGAAAGTTGTTTATGATAACATGTCCGAGTCTTTTGTTGGTGATCTGTAACTGGGATAAAGCTTAGTGGAGACTGCTGTATATCCCCAAAATTTCATGCTCAATTATGCATCAAACATTGTTGCACTACCTTTTCTGTGCTTTGTCTATTCTCTCTTTCTTTTACACTATTTGTTTTGGAGTGAGATACTAATTTGATGTTCACTTTTTTTGCTCTTACAGAATTTTGCCAAGTCTCTTGTTTAAATATTTTGTTCCATTATCAATTCTTAATAAACAAAATATTTTACATGTACCTGATGTTTTTGTTGTTTTAAGGGGACTAAAAAGAAGAAAGACACATAGGTAAAAAAACCAAGTCAGGAACTAAGTTAAAAACTGGATAGCACAATATCATGGCTGGCTGATCACAAAGATAAAACAGGATGAGCCAGCTATGCTGCACACACTAAAACCCATAGGCATTTTACGTAAGAGTCTTTAAAAAGTCTTTGAAAGTGCTGGATAGGTGGGGACCTGAGATATCAGGCTATAGCACCTACCTCTAGATGGAATGGTAAAAACCAGCAGCATGATTAAAACTTCAAACTGAGTTAGCCGTGGAGGCCTTGTCACCTAAACTGAGGCTAGTGCATCTGGGATATTAAGAGATTGCCTCAAGTTGGCTGAAAGTGGACAGCCCATCAGTAAATGCACTGTCAGCACTGCTCCTCACCGACACACATGCGGGGCCTAACTGCTAAGGAGATAGCCCTGGGTCAGCCATGTATGACCTATGCAGAGGTGGCAGAGGACAACTGATTCATGATGTACGGGCCGCAGTGAAGACTTCCACAGTATCGTGGATGGCTTGACTGCGCTAAGCTTATTTCTGCGCACCTAGTGCTCCAAACCTCACGTACCTTCCAGTGCAAAACGAACTTGAGGTCCGATTCCATGATGCCTATCTTCAGAGGTGGTGCTGCAGTTGCCTGCTTGGCCAACCAATCGACATGTTCATTTCCGGTATGCCGATGTGGTCATGGGTCCACAGAAAGACCACAGAACTGCCAGATTTGTCAAGAGAGGAAAATTGTCTTGAATGGACCTCAGTAATGGGTTGTGTGGGAGGCATTGGTCGATTGCCAGCAAGCCACTCAGATGACAGATTACCCCCCCCCCCCCTGGGGCAAGCTCTGAGATGTTCTAGAGCCTTTAGAATGGCGACCAGCTCTGCGATAAAGGCACTACTTTCACTTGGTAATGAATGCTGTTCGACATAGTCACCATGGAGACATGCATACCCAGCAAAACCATCTCCTAGGGAACCATCAGTATAAATGGCTTCGGCGCCATGGAATGAATCAAGGAGTTGCAGGAACTGGTGACGGAGTTGTGTTGGAGAAACGGAATCCTTTGATGCATGGGACAGATCCAGCCAAAGCTGCAAATGGGGAATGGACCAAGGAGGGCTTTGAAACGTTGGGCGTTCAGCTCCCCAAACAGTGTGGCTGAGACAGCACAGGATGTTGAGGTGCTGCCAGTGATTTTTTTTTTTTTTGGGCTGGCAAAGGTGTGGTACCCAAGTGAGACTGTCATCTAACAACAGGCCTCTCTTCGACAAGCTGCAGGTGATCAACCAAATACAGATCGGGTTCCAGGTGTGCCACCCGACGTCGAAAGAAATGCATTACCCAGATTTTAGAGGCAGAAAACTCAAAACTGTGGGCTAACACCCATAACTGTGCCTACCAAATTGCTAACTGCAACCGCCATTTAGCAACACTGATGCTGGTGGAGCTAAAGTACAAGCAGAAGTTATCAGCATACAAGGATGTGGAAACCGATGACCTCACAGCCACTGCAAGACCATTAATCGCAACTAAAAGTAGAGGGACACAAAATGTAACCCTGTGGAACACTGTTTTCTTGATAATGAAGTGACCTGAGACAAGTACAAACACGAACACGAAAAGAACATAGCGAGAGAGAGTTCTGTATGAATACAGAAAGTTGACGCCGTAAGCCCCAATCGTGCAGTGCAGACAGTATATGATGGGGCCAGGTGGTGGTGTACGCCTTCTGCAGGTCAAAGAAGACTGTAACCAAATGTTCACGGTGAGTAAAGGCTGTACAGATGGCTGACTCCAGCGACACGAGATTGTCGGTAGCAGAGCGGCCATAACGGAACCCACCTTCTTGTGGGGCCAAGAGTCCCCAGTACTCGAGGATCTACAAAAGCCTCCGACTCACCATGCATTCAAGGAGCTTGCAAGGAATGTTGGTGAAGCTGATTAGTCGGTAACTATCAGCCACCTAAAGATCCGCCCCAGTCTTCATCACCGAGATGACGACACTATCCTGCCATTGAGATGGAAAGACATCCTCAACCCAGAGATGATTGAGCAGAGCGGGAAGCTGGTGCTTAGAGACTGCTGATAGGTGTCAGAGGAACTGAATGTGAATGCGGAATACAATTGGGTCTGAGGGACATGTCTGGACATGCAGCAAGGGTACTTTCAAACTCCCATTCAGTAAAAGGAACGTTATATGCTTCCCGGCGTCGCGTTTGGAAAGATATTTGATGGCACTCTATTTGTTCTTTAAGGATGCGGAAATGTTCCCCAGAAGTAGCAGTCGCTGAGCTGCGAGCATAATGGTCTGCCATGTGTTCAGCTATGGTGACAGGGTTAGTACAGATTGTACCCTGAATGCTGAGACACGGGATTCCCACCGGTGAGCGGTGCCCAAAGAGGCAAAAAATCTGCGACCACACCCAAGAAGGACAAATGCGGGAACCAATGGAGGCAATGTACTTCTCCCAGGAGTCCCTCTTGCTTTGTTGGGTCAGTCGCTGGGCCCATTCCCAGAGACGCTTTAAGGTGATAAGGTACTCTACAGAAGGGTGGCGTCGGTGGTACTGAGTGCTCGCCTACGTTCCTGGACGGATTCAGCAATCTCCAGTGTCCACCAGGGCACCAACTTACGGTGGAGTGAGCCGAGTGTGGTGGTGACAGTTTTCTTGGGTGCAGAAACGATGGCCTCTGTGACCTGTTGAACAGCAGCATCAACATCAGCCAGATGGGAGATGAAATCAAAGCAGCTGAGGAAAAAGCGTAGTAGTCAGCCCTATGGAGGGACCAGCGACTACCCCAGGCCAAGGTCTGTGTACCACCCCACGAAGTGTGGTGGATGTTGAAATCCCCCCAAAAGGAAGGGTGGGAGAAGTTGGGCACCAAGGCAGCAAGGTCTACAAGAGAGACAGCATCATCAGGTGAAAGGTATATAAAACATACAATAAAATCTTGCAATGCTTGGAGCTTAACAGTGACTGCTTCTGGAGGTGTTTGAAGAGGCATGGCAGCGTTTGGGACAGAGGCTAGGATATAAATGCAAACTCCACCAGAAACTCGGTCATAGGCAGAACGTTTTTTAAAATAACCCCTATAGCCTTGAAGGGCACGGGTCTTCCCGACAGGAAACAGAGTTTATTGTCGGGCTAAACAGAGCACTGGGAAGTGGCACAGTAACTGCTGCCGCTCAGCCAGATGGTGGAAAATACCACCGCAATTCCACTAGAGGATTTCTATCGCCATGAGCCGAGTAGCCATAATTTGGGGTATATGCAGCTTATTCTGGAGGGGCACTTCCTGCCTTCTCCTTAGAATCTGCATGATCAAAGACCATGGGTTCCAGCGATCCAGTTATGAAGACATCATCAGGGGACAAGCAGAAGATGAGGGTACCTGTGGCGTCACAGCCACCAGAAATTCCTTCTTGTTCTGCTTCTTAGGTTTTCTTGCGGCTCACTGCCCTTTTGGTTTGTTGGGCTGAGAGGGCTTCATTGAAGTGGTCCCGATGCAGATCGGGAAGCCCGACGGTCAGGATTCTTGAGCCTCGGGCTGGGATCTTCCGGACCACTCTTAGCAGCCTCAGAAGATAGTGTCCCCAGGGACCCCTTCCTGCCGAGATGAGCCATGAAGTCTGCTGCATCTCTGGCTGGGTGGTGGGGACTGATGTCCCCAATGGTGGGGGTGAAGTTGCCCCCACAGGTGGCATTGGGGGGGACAACCAGGTATTGGTAACCCCCACCCATCAAGGGGGCAGTGGATGGTTGATAGCCCTTAGGACCTACAGATGGATGGAGTACTGATGATGCTATCATTTCTAACGTAACTGGTGTTGAAATTACTGTGGCAAAAGATGTTTCCATATGAACAGGATGGAGTCGCTCTTATTTCTTCTGCGCCTCAGAGTAAATAAGCTGGTCCAGAGTCTTTATCTCCATTATCTTCTATTCCCAATGGAAAACAGTACAAGTTGGTTAGTGTGGCGGATGGTGTTGCCCGCAATTCACACAAAGAGGAGGTGGAGTACAGGGGTTGTCCGGATGTGCTGAACGCGCACATTCCGTGCAGGTAGGGCTGGAAGTGCATCTAAGTACATGTGCCCCAACTTCCAGCACCTGAAACACCGCATAGGGGGAGAGACATATGGTTTTATGTCACACCGGTATATCATTACCTTGACCTTCTCAGGCCAGGATGAAAGCAGCGGTGGCAACTCTCTCATCTTTCGGCCCTCTATACACATGCCAGATGAAGTGAACACCTCGGCGATGTAGGTTTGCTCGCGACTTGTCACTGGTAAGGGATAGAAGATAGCGGTGGTATATCAGACCCTGCACCATGCTGAGCATCTAGTGGAATGTGATACTCACAGGCACATCACCCAGCTTGTCGCAGGCAAGTAATGCCTTTGACTGTGCTTAGGATGCTATTTGCATCAAAATAGCCCCACTTATCATCTTTGAGAAACACACTACCTCACAAACTGTTCGATGAGGAATTGCAGCTTGGTCGATTGGAACGATTCTCCATCACTACGGGCACAGCCAGGTACTGGGGAGCGCCCTACATTCCTCCCTTGGCACGGTCAGGGCTGGGAATGATTTAGGGTCGTATGAAATGAGTCTTTCACCACTTAGAGTTGGGTTTGCGTCCCGCAATGCTATTATTTGCTTGTTTCATTTTCGTCTCACAAGCAGCCAGGGAACTATATGTCCACCCAGGCAGAGCCCCACTTGCCTGGGTAAGCCTTAAACATCTGAGGTGCAGCAGGTTCCTCAGAGATTGCTTGCTAACAACTGTTCAACCTCAACAGCCATGCATCTCCTCAGCACGTAGCACACCTTGAGATTGGTTAATTTTTTAATAGAGGTTTGTACCGTACTCGCGACCCGGGCGATCAAGCAAAGATCCCCGGGCTCTGAAATGAACAATGTTCCACCATCGCGCCGAATGATGGTAGTTAAGCACGCTCAGAGCTTATGGTGCGGTGGGCTGTTGGCGCGACAGTCCACGGCTTAGGACCCCGGATTCGCCAAGCCCGTACTCAGCAAATTAATGCTGAGCCCCTGAGGGGCCTGTACCTGATTCTCAACAAACCTATGAAAAGAATAAAATATCTCAAGTACTTCCAATAGACTACAAAAAATATTACTTGAAAAATCACCAGAGTGATGATATATTTACCACTAATTCCACATTGTTTGTATGTATAAGTGAAATATGGAAAACTAAACAGTTATCATTCCTTTTAAAAATGTAATGCATGGAGTGTGTATAGTTCCTTTGAATACTAAGCAAACAAGTAATTTTTCCATCATACTGTAGTGTAGGAGCATTACTTGTTTCATTATTAGACAAAGATTTGAACACTAAGTTGATCCTTGTTATATGTTATGTTTATTAATAGTGCTGTGTCTGGAAAGTAAACTTTTACTCAACTAAGCTACATAGTATGCCTGTCACTATCAAGTGTCTTCTCTCTGTGCCTTCTACAACTTCAATATGAATACAAACTGCCCCTTTAATTGGAAAGTACTCCTAGACACAACTACTTGTGAACTTAGCAATGATTTTGTGACATTCAAATTCTACGACTTATGTGCCCTTCCTTGTAGCAGGTGTAACATCTTGGACTTATGAGAGTGCAGCATGGGTTTTTTCACCTGTTATTTTTATTATTGAAAGTTAATTGTAGAACACACCATCCTTTACTTGCTGTAGTAATTGTTTCACATTGAATTATGAGCATATTATAGATCTCTAAACTAACTGTTGTGGATTTTCCCCCATTAGACTGCCTTTGTAATACATCCCACCCACTTTTTTTTCTTTTCTTTAATTTGAAATAGTTCCAATGTGTGAGATTATTCTTGGCATTCACTCTTCCACAGTCCCATGCTAAAAAAATATAACTCCAAGGTCCTCATTTTATAAAAATATCTCCCATGGTTCTAATCTGTTGGAACTGAAATGTTCTGTAGATGAACAAAGATTTTACAAATTCTAAATACTGAAACATTTCAGAATTTCAGGTAATTGAAAGAAATTCAATGGCAAAGTTTAACATTTGTGCTGGACCAGGATCCAAACCCAGATTTCCTGCTTCGGACTGGCAGTCACCTTAACCAATTAGGCTAGCCAGGCACTCTTTCCTTCCTTCCCAAATTCACAAATTCCAACACACTACAATAGTTCATTTATTTATTTATGCTCAAAACATGTAATTTTATCAATGTATAAAACTTTTTTTTACAGTTATTACAAATATTTTACAGTATGTTACAATTGCAAATATTTTACAGTCAAGGCTATTACAGTTACAGTACTTTTCTCATACAGAATAGTTTCTTATACAACTCTTTCTGTTAAAGTCAAGCTATATGCCACTGCTTTAGTTGCTTTTTGAACGTATCCCCTGTTAACATTTTAGCTTCATTGGGCAATGAATTATAAAAAAATAGCTCCTTTGACATAGGGGCTTGTTGCAGTTAATTTTCTGCTAACCATGGCATGTCTTGTGCCTCGTGTCATGACTGTGTACCTCCCCGTTTCTCTTTGTACCTTTGGTATTCTCTTTCACCAACATTAAGGTTTCCAGCATATACATTGCATAAACTGTAGGAATATTCAATTTTTGTAAAAGGATTTTTGCAGGATGTTCTGGGTTTTACTTTTACAATTATCCTCATGGCCCTCTTCAGCATTATGAAAACCCTTTTCATTTATGTGTCATACGTTCCACCCCACAATACTATTACATATGACAAGAAAGGGTGTACTAGTCCAAAATATACAGTCCATGGTGTTTCTGAATTAAGATATTCTTAATACATACAGACTAGATATTGTTTTGCAGACATAGTCAACATGCTGCTTCTATGAAAGTCGGTCGTCCATGTATAAGCCTAGAAATTTACATTCTGGACAGGTTTTTGACAGAATATCTTCATTTGCAATATTTTGCTTATTTGAACCAGTAGGATGAACGTGAATAATGTTTGCTTTATATATATTTACTTTTAAATTGTCTCTTTCAAAGTGAGCTCTAGCTTCCTCAATAAACGTATGAATTTCATCAATTATGTTGGGCTCACGGTCTGCAAAATAGACAGAACAGGTGTCATCAACATACATTGCAATCAGATAATTACTATCTAGGGAACTTGGGAAATCATTTACATAACATATGAATAAGAATGGTCCTAAACTGGAGCCCTGAGGAACAGCAAAATTTATGTTTCTTATCCTTGATTGCTTCCTTTCTATTCTATCTCCATTGTCATATATAATTTCAGTACACTGCTGTCTTCCTTTTAAATATGTTTGCAGCAATTGCAAGAGTTTTCCAGTGACACCACACATTTCAATTTTTGGTAAGAGCACATCATGGTGTGCTCTATCAAAAGTCCTGCTGCTTGGGACTTTGCCTTTATTTTTCCAAGTATATAATGGACAAATTGCACTGCTGCTGACATGGTACTTTGACCTCTTCTGAAACCATGCTGGAACTTACTTAATAGTTCAGCATTGTTGTAATGTTCTAGGGGTATTTTTAATAATATTTTTCAATCAATTTACTAAATGTTGAGGTAAGTGCAATTGGTCTGTAGTTTTGAACAAGCTTGCTTTATTTCTCTCTTTTGCGTAAGGGCTTGACTACTGCCAGATACAATTTGTCAGGGAATACACCCTCAAGGACACAGTTTATTAAATGGACTAATGGTATCAATAGTTCTAGTTTGCATTTCTTTAATTTCATCTAGTCCTGCTGAGTTTTTGTTCTTGAGGCCATTAATGAGGTGCATATGTCACCCACACATTCAGCAGGTAGTGTACTGGAGTTCTGTTGGGTAGTTGTCCCTTAACTATATTGTGTGTGGTTTCCTGCACACATTTTCTACAGTATAAAGTGGTTATTGAAAATATTGCTAATTAGGTGGGGATCAGAAATGACATTGTTCACAGTTAATTCTACATTATTAAATTTGGAATCTGGTATAGTGTTCCCGAATTCATTTGCAACTGACCAGCAGGTCTACGAGACATTATCCGAGTTTTGTATCTTTTTGTCGATTCTCTCCCCTTTCATTCTCCTGACTTCTTTGTGGTATTGATATTTGTATGACCTATAGAGTTCTTTAAGTTACTCAGTCTGTGCAAACTACACACGTTTTCCATTTTTTCTTTCAAATCTCTTGTTTTGGCATCTAATGGAACTGGTTTTGACTTTAAATGTGGATTTTTCTGAATATTCACTTTTTTTCTATTAATGGGATGGTATTATTTATATGTACAGTCAGAACTTCTAAGAAAATATTTCACATTTATTATTACTCCTGTTAATGTTAAGAATTGATTCCCAAGATTCCTGTCTTAAGCTATGCCTTAGCTTCTCCATGTTCCTTTCAGATAGTATTCACTTTTCTTGGTACATTTTCTTTGGTTTAAAGTTGGCAATACATTCTAGAACTAGTGTCTGACCTAAGTAATCTGAAAGGTGACCATTTATAATGTCCACTGTGAAGACGTAGTCAGAATTTGTTATAACACAATCTATTGAACTGGTCTGTGTGTTTATTATTCTAGTAGTGCTCCCTGCCCATTGCTTCCTCTTGCTTGCACACCGGATTCCTACAAGGAACTGAGCATATTAATGTGTCCGTGTTGAAATTGTCAATGGCCTGTTGACGGCATGTATACAATTACTGATGTGGTGTGTGTTTTTTCAGACATGTCTGAAAGAACAGACAGTGTAGCAATAATAAAGATTTTAGCTGTAACAGACACATTTCCGCTCTAACCGTGATCTTGCCCATAATGCACTGCCACAACTGTTTGCAAATAACTCCTAATAATGATGCCTGTAATTGAGTCCTGAAATGAACTTCTGTGCTGTAACAGACATTCTTAATTTTACTTAAAATATCCAGACTGACAGGCCGTGGTTGATAAATTAATGGTGAATAAACAGTGTGGTGATTAAAACTGTGTGACAGGTTCACACAATTTGTGAAAAGATTTATTCAAAATATGACAAACTCGTATGAACAATTTTCCAAAAGTTATTACACACACACACACACACACACACACACACACACACACACACACACACACACACAAAATAAAAATAAAACTTCATCTTGAGAATGGAAAACAACCAAAACAAATGACTACCCAATGGGAAAGTGTCTCTTCCATTCAGCAGTATATGGATTGAATTGGATACAAAATTTAATCAGACTACTGTCATGTCAAAACTTTACTATGTTCACACATATAGAGAAATCTTTGAACAGAAAAGAGGAAGGTGTAAAACTCGACAAAATTGGTATTTCAATGTTGCACCAGCAGATTGACAATTTGTTCTATCAGTAATAAACTGACTCGTTCCATGATCATGGAAATTGTTCCTCAATTAGGATCTGGGAAACAATAAATATAAATAAATAACCAGAGAGTCTCTTAGCTGACATGTGACAGATTGTGATGCCCACTATATGATTTACATAACTGACTATCCCTCAAAAGTACCAGCCACAGTTTCCCACCTTATCTCCAATGATGTCTTCCACAGCTGGAGAGGAAACATTGGGGGAAAATTTTATTTATTGACCACGGCCTGAAAGCCTATCAGTGTATGACCCTTACTCAAAATTTTGTTTGCTGCAAACACCAACAGGCCCTTAACTCTGATGATGATGATCATCATCATCATCATATCATCATCATCAGAGACTGATTATGCCTTTCAGCATTCAGTCTGGAGCCTAGTCTTCCTAATAAAATTCCTCCACGATTCCCTATTCAATGCTAATGTTGCTGCTTCATCTGACATTAGGCCTTTTATTTCAAAATCATTCTTCACTGAATCTAAATACTTTCTTCTTGGTCTACCTGGACTCCTCTTACCTTCAACTGCCAAGCCCATGAATCTTACCCCCACTATCTCAGCCTGTTCGCTCTAACTGCTTCATCTGTTTTATTCACTCCCAGTTTTTCTTTGATTTCCTCCTCCTGCCATTGTTCCCATATATTAGTACCTACTATCATTTTTGCTACTTTCATATCTGTAACCTCAACCTTATGAATAAGGTAACCTGATCTACCCAGCTTTCACCCCCATACAACAAAGTTGGTCGAAAGATGGAGCAGTGCACTGCTAAAAAAAAAAAATAAAAATAAAAAAAATAAAAAAAAAAAAAAATATACATCCAAGGTACTTGAAACTGTTTACCTGTGCTAACTTTGTTCCTCCTATTTGGCACTCAATCTCCTTAAATCTCTTTCCCACAGACATTACTTTAGTTTTGGAGCTGCTGATCTTCATGTCAGAACTCTTACATCTCTGCTGGATGTCACCATATGTAGGTGGGTGCTAACAATACATGTTCACATTCTGAAGAGAAAGTTGGTGAAAGAAATTTCATGAATACTCCTCATCACAATGAATAACACCTTTCTTTTAAAGATTCCACCCCAACTCGTGCATCATTTCTGTGACACTCTCTCCCCCATATCGTAGTAATACAAAACGAACTGCCCTTCTCTGAATTTTCTCTAAATTGGCCAATAGTTCCACCTGTTGTGGATCACAGTGTGCAGCAACATTCCAAAATAGGATGCACAAGTTTAGTGTAGGCAGTTTCTTTAGTAGAATAGTAGCATCTTCTAGTGTTCTGCCAATGAAACATAGTCTTCAGTTCACCTTCTCTACAATATTTTTTATATGTCAATTTACATTGTTCGTTACTAGGTATTGATTAGAATTGCCAGCCTGTAGGTTTGGCTGATTTATGGTGTAACTGAAATTTAATGGATTTCTTTTAGTGGTCATATGGATGACTTCACACTTTCATTATTAAGGGTCACTTGCCAATTTTTTAACCATGCTGATATCGAAATCATTTTGCAGTTGCTTTTGATCTTCTGGTGACTTTACTAACCGATAAATGACAGCAACATCCATGAACAGTCTAAGAGAGCTTCTCAGATTGTCTCCTAAATCATTTATAAAAATAAGGAACAGTAGTGGTCCTATAACACTTCCCTGGGGAAAGCCAGATATCACTTCTGTTCTACTCAATGACTTACCATCAATTACAGTGTACTGTGTCCTTTCTGACAATAAATCATGCATACAATTGCAGAACTGTGGTGATATTCCATAAGCACTCAATTTGATCAATAAATGCTTGCAAGCTACAGTGTCAAATGACTTCTGGAAATCTAGAAATATGGAATCTATTTGATATTCATTGTCGATAGCATTCATCACATGTGAGTAAAGAGCTAGCTGTGTTTCACAAGAATGGTAGTTTCTGAATTCATGTTGACTATGTCTCAAGAGATTGTTCTCTGAGGTAGTTCGTAATATTTGAGAAAATGATTTGTTATAAAAACCCACTGCAAACCAATATCAATGATACAGGCTCATAATTTTATGGATCACTCCTATTGCCTTTCTTGAATATTTGAGTGACCTGTGCAAATTTCCAGTCTTTGGGTATGGAACTTTTGTTGAGTGAGGTATGATGCTACTGCATCAGCATACTCTGAAACGAACCTAATTGGTACACAGTCGGGACTGGGAGACTTCCTTTTGTTAAGTGATTTAAGCTGTTTTAATACTCCAGGGGTATCTACTTCTAAATTACACATGCTGGCAGCCATTCTTGATAGGAATTCTGGAGTATACACTTCATCTTCTTTAGTGAAGGAATTTCGGAAAGCTGTGTTAAGCAATTCTGCTTCAGTAGAACTGTCATCAGTTGCATCATAATTTCTGTTGTGTAAGGAAGGTAATGACAGTTTTGCCACTAGTATACTTTACATATTACCAGAATTTCTTAGGGTTTTCTGCCAAATTACGTGACAGGGTTCTGATGTGGAAACTATTGTAAGCTTCTCCCAATAAAGTACAAGTTACATTTCTAGTTTCTGTAAAAGACTGCCAGTCTTTGTGTGTGTTTAAATTTAGTATGCTTTTTTCTTTTTCAAGAGTGATCAAACCTGTTTTGTGTACCATGGTGGGTCAGACCCATCTTTTGTTAATTTCTTTGGTATAAATCTGTCAATTGTTGTCAATATTATTTCCTTCAATGTAAGCCACATCTGATCTTCATTAACATTGTTAGTTTTGAAAGGCTAGAAATTCTCACTAGGAATGCATTCATTGAATTTTTATCTGCTTATTTGTAAGTCCTTCCACTCCTGGGATTGGAATGACTCCTTTTCCACTTCCTTAAAACACGATCCTTCCCTTTCTCCTCTCCTTCCTTCCTCTTTTTCCTGAAGAAGCTGCCAGCGGTGGCGAAAGCTTGAATGTTTGTGTGTTTTTATTTGTGTTTTTTTTGTTTCTACCAGCGAGCCTGTGCTTTGGGTAAGTCAAACAATCTTTATTTTTAAACGTTTTTCCCACCAGGAAACTTTTTTTTTTTTTTTTTTTTTTTTTTTTTTTTGTACTCCCAACCATTCACTATTCTTCATGAACTAATTGCTTGAGAATTTTTAGAGAATGTGTTCAGTACAGTTTCGGATGATGTTTTATGCTTGCCTCTGGGTTTGAACTTCTATTTTTACCACCAAATCGAGGGTAAGTTAAAGTTCACCAATAATTAAAATTGTATGCTTTGGGTATGTTTCTGAAATTTGATCCAAGCTTTCTTTGAACTTTTCTGCAATCTAATCGTCAGAGTCTAGGGTCAGTGAAAAGAACCAATTATTAATTTATTTTGGTAGTCAGGTATAACCTCTACCCATACCAACTCACAGGAGCAATCTACTTCAATTTTGCTACAGAATAAACTGCCTGTAACAAATGCATACACCACCACCTACTTTATTCACTTTATTTTTTCTGAACACCATTTGCCCTTTGTAAAAATTTCAGCTTAACTCGTCTCCGACTTTAGGCAGTTTTCAGTACCTAGAATGATTTGTGATAGGTGCTTTCTATTAGTGCTTGGAGCTCTTGTACTTTCCCCACACAGCGGCGACAATTTACAACTGTTAGACCAAAGGTTTTTAGATCTGTGGTCATCCTATCTCTGACCTGTACCATTTGGGATTTAAACACTTCTTGTGAGTTCCCGAGGCCTTCTAACCTGTTAAAAAAAAAAAAACCACCCAGTCCATGCCACACAGCTCCCGATACACGTGTAGCTGCTACCTGCATGTAGGGGACGCCTGAGCTATTCATCGGAACCCCACCACTCGATAGTGCAATTCAAGGAATCTGCAGCCTACATGGTCGTAGAACCATCCGAGCCTCTGATTCAGACCCTCCACTCAGCTTTGTACCAGAGGTCCACAGTCGGTCCTGCATGTGGAGAACTCTGCTTTCATCTTGCAAGCAAGACTGGCAGTCTTTACCACTTCAGATACCCACTCAAAACCTGACAATCTCTTCAGATCCAAAGCAACATACATCATTGGTACTAATGTGAGCCACCCCTGCAGTTGGCTGCCCCCCCCCCCCCCCCATGCCCTTTATGGCATCCGAAGGGACCCATTCCTCATCTGAAAATGACTCCTCATGGTATGCACATGGAGTGCACATTGGCCTTTTCCCCTCTTTGGCAGCCATCTCTCTAAGGGGCCCCATTACCTTCCCAACATTGGAGCTCCCAATTATGAGCAAACCCACCCTCTGTGAAAGGTCAGATCTTGCAGGCTGCATGGTGACTTCAGGATGAGGGACACCATGCAGCTCTGGAACATTGTCCTGAACAGATAGCACCTCAAACCTGTTAGCAAGACGAACTGGGTAGACCTCATGATCAGTCCCCCGGAATGTCTTACGCCGCCTGCGATCTCCCATGCAACCAGGAGTGGGGTGTCTACCTTAACGCAAGCAGTATCAGGGCATGCCACTCCTACTGGCTGGTCGGTGGACACACCAGACAGTTCCCACGACCGGCCAACAACAACAAGTGCCCCTTGACTGCAGCCTCAAGCTGTACAACCAAGATTAATAAAGCTTGAAGCTGGGAGCGAAGTGTCACCAGCTCAGACTGCATCCACACACAGCAGTCACAGTCCCTATTCATCATTACAATACGGAGAAAAACTAACGTCTAGAAAGACAACTCAACAGGAGGTAAATATGGTAAACGAAGACGACTAGAAATGGTACTTAAGCAACGCAAAACAAGAAAGATGACTGTCGGGATTCGCACAGTGGAAGAATACACTAACTAGATACTTAATGCAAAAATGAAAATAATATACACACGAGCACAAGATAAATTTGATAAACTGAAGCAAAAACCTCACAGAACACTCAAAATATGTCACTTCTACTAAGAAGCTGGTTACACTTACAACTATCAATGTGTTCGATACTGCCTCCTCTCTCCGCAACGGCCACGCAGTGACTGAGATCACTGATGATTATCCTGGGTTCGATTACTTTCCTGACGTAAAGCCCTACATTCCACTGTGCTCTTCCTGCTTTGACTCCTGAAAACCTTGAATTCTCCGACTTCGTTCTCTTTCTACCCCCTTATCATAACATCACTTACAGCTAAAAATCTAATGCCATCTTACTTGAATCCACTACCTTCTGCCTAGTGTAATCCCCATTGATATTAATAGCTTCCCATCTCATTCCAGATCTAGAAAGAGGCATTGCATGTAAGGGAAAGCGACCGTTGAAAATAAATTTTGAACTTATTTTAAATGATTATTTATAACAATAATATCATATAAAAATTTTTTAAAGAACCATACTATAACATAACTGCAGTAAGATTGTAAACAATATTTTCATTGTGCATACTCACCCAAGAAGAGCAATAACAACACCAGAAATATAAGCAATTAATCCTGGTTCTGTCTTTGTAGCTGTGTCAACCTCAGCATGGCAGTAAGGACAAATCATGTGAGTCGGCTGTGGTCCAACAGGAACAACTGTGGTAACAATTGTTGGCCCTCCTGATACTATAAATGCAACAACACATATTTATCAGGTTTTCATGTCATAAAAGCCTATTTGAAAATAAGAAAGGGCTTAAATATTACACAGATTATGCCTACAAAATGACCAATTCTAATAAAGAATTATTCATAATTATAATGGACTTAAATGAAATACACCCCTATTTATGTACAGCCTTTTCTGGGTATTGTGGCAGCAGCTGATACATTTAGGTGTGCAGCAATAATGATACGTTCAACTGTAAGCATTAGATTTTATTTACTCAAGAGTGGTTCAGTGGTGGAATTCAACATAATCAAGTCCCTCTACAAAAAAAGACGATTAAATTTTCAAAGAGAGGCTACTACTTCTAATACAGGATCTGTAAGCACTGTTATTTGTTAAAAATTATGTTGTAACCTGCAGTGTATATGGCTATATCACATCAACTCGATTCTTTGTAAGAAGTATGTTGCTGTTATATAGCCATATGCACAACAGACAAAACCACTTCAGTAAAATGGTTTTGGACCTTTACCTTGGCTAAAGGTCTCTATCAGCAGTGTGGGGAGTGTCGAGATGTGTCCGTAGTAGTGTTAGGTTGGCAATGTAGTACATTTCAAGTAGCCAACGGCATATATGAAACTGTAATCAAGTGATTCTAAATCATGATTTTACGAGGCCAATTACTTTTATTGAGTGGACAAGTGTACGTACAAGAACTTGTCAACCATAGAGCAGGTAAAGCATGTTTTATTTACTCTATGATCTTACGAAACAGTAATCAAATGAGGTTGACACATTCATTTTCAGATATTGTAAACATTGTGTGCCACCATTCATCCCAGAATGCACAGTTACTGTTTGCAACACTGCCACACCACGTCATGTAAGTACATTAGGCCATGCTGCTGATTTACCTTTATTAACTATGAACCATAAAAGCTGAGATGACATGTAAATGATAGTATTTCTCATACAGTATTTTTATGTTCACATTCAAAGGAATACAAACATCACCATTGTTAAAGGCTGTTTATTATGTCAACATACATCTATTACTAACTTCAATGTGAACAGCTTCAAACCTCTCAGGCACATCAAGTGACTTATACTGACAACAGGTATCCATTAATTTGGCCAGCAAAAAAATGGTAATGGAGAAGAAGCATTTATTCAAAACTAGATATCATGGATGTATTTGAAAATGCTACATGCAATACATTTAACATATCTGATGCATGGAGACAAGTTACTGGCTAATATTAAAAGTTGACCAACTGGTGAACATTTTCAAAAAGCTGACTTGCGAGGAGAGAGGGTGGAGGGGAAGGGACAGGGTTTTATGCCATCACTCCCCTTCCTTTTGTGTTTAAGGACACAAAACTACAATGATTGTAAACACCCATTAGAAAACTTAATGAGTGCAAGGACTATGCAGGGCAGGGTTAAGTTTTCTACGCCACGTTAGTGCGATGGATAAAAAGTAAAACGCAAACAGAGCGTGGATCATCAGACAACTCTAAGACTAAGGCGCTCCAGTCACGGTCTACACGGCCACTACGGTCGGGGGTTCGAGTCCCCCCTCGGGTATGGATATTTGTGCTGTCCTAGTTCGTAAGTAGTTTGTAAGTTTAGGGACTGATGACCCCGTAGTTAGGTCCCATAAGCTATACAAACATTTGAAACAACTCTGATGCAAAATACTAATTTTGACAGACTTAAAAATCGGACACAGCACCGGAATGCGGTGCACAGTCAACAGTTGGGAACAGTGGTCACAAAGTGGAGGAAGGTCGTAACATAGGAGGTGGCAGTGGCTAAAAATATGATCACCTCATGCCGAGAGGGCAAAAGAGAGGGGTTTGATCTCCCCAAGTTTGTTACGTTGAAAAGAAGACCAATTTACATTCCAGAGCGATACTACACACTTTGAGACTGCAGCACAGAGGTCATCCTGTGGAATAGAATAGATAACAGCCGAGGAATGAAAGCCACTTCCTTTCCAGCAGCATCACAATCTAATTTCCCAACACTCTGACACGTTCAGGAACGCACAGAAACACCAAATTCGTCTCATTGGTGGTTAGTGAATGGAGGCATTTCTGAATCTGCTGTACCATATGACGGAATGGATATAAAATGCAAAGGCTCTGGAGAGTACTCAGAGAATCCAAGCAGATGTTGCTATGAGAGGGTGAGTGTCTGATGTACTGGGTGGCCTGATAAATAGCAAAGAGCTCTGCAGTAAAGATCTAACACTGGTCCAGTTGACAAACATCAGAGTATACAGCCGACGGTCACAACCTGCTGCAACCACAGCTGCCCAAACATCATAACTACAAGCTGCGTCTGCTAATCTGATAAGTGTTGTGCAAAGCGAATAGATCTGTTTTTTGTTTGTAAAAAATGAGCTGTGTTAAATCAGTATATGTGGGAGCTATGTGTTGACAAATTTTTTGCATGGTTACAGCACACCCATTCTAATTGCCTAATTGCATCATGGGAATTTAAACCACCAAATAGGGGTGCCCCCAGTCAACACCGTCAACGAAACATTACTTGCAAAAACTGTAGCCTAGTAACTCCATAATTTCGTGTATAATGTTACAAAAGTTGTAGCTTGTGTTCTTTTTCCCTTTATGATGTAAAATCTATTCCCTGTGTTCCATTTGTGTGTGTTAGTGTGTGTGTGTGTGTGTGTGTGTGTGTGTGTGTGTGTGTGTGTGTGTGTGTGTGTGTTTCATGTCCCACAGAACCACAGATATTGCCGAGGTAGGGTGGCTTGCGTGCCTCAACGATGCAGATATCCGTACCATAGGTGCAACCACAGCGGAGGGGTATCTGTGGAGAGGCCAGACAAACGTGTGGTTCCTGAAGAGGGGCAGCAGCCTTTTCAGTAGTTACAGGGGCAACAGTCTGAATGATTGACTGAGCTGGCCATGTAACATCAGCTAATGTGGCTTTGCCACACAGTTACTGCGAACGGCTGGAAGCAAGGGGAAACTACAGCCGTTCATTTCCCAAGGACATGCAGCTCTACTGTATGAAAATATGATGTTGGCATCCTCTCGGGTAAAATATTCCGGAGGTAAAATAGCCCCCCATTCCAATCTCCGGGCGGGAATTACTCAGGAGGATGTTGTCATCAGGAAATACAATACTGGCATTCTACGGATCGGAGCGTGGAATGTTAGATCCCTTAATCGGGTAGGAAAATTAGAAAATTTAAAAAGGGAAATGGATAGGTTGAAGTTAGATATAGTGGGGATTAGTGAAGTTCAGTGGCAGGATGAACAGGATTTATGGTCAGGTGAGTACAGGATTATAAATACAAAATCAGTTGGGGGTATCACAGGAGTAGGACTGATAATGAATAAGAAAATAGGAATGCGGGTAAACTACTATGAGCAGCACAGTGATCACATTATCATTGTCAAGATAGATACGAAGCCAACACCGACAACAGTAGTACAGGTTTATATGCCAACTAGCTCTGCCGATGATGAGGAGATCGAAGAAATATATGAGGAGCTGAAGGAAATTATTCAGACAGTTAAGGGAGAGGAAAACTTAATTGTGATGGGAGGTTGAAATTCGGCAGTAGGAAAAGGAAGAGAAGGAAAAATAGTAGGTGAATATGGACTGGGCAGAAGGAATGAAAGAGGAAGTCACCTGGTAGAATTTTGCACGGAACATAATTTAATCATAACAAACACGTGATTTAAGAATCACAAAAGACGGTTATGTATGTGGAAGAGACCAGGAGATACCGGAAGGTATCAGATAGATTTTATAATGATAAAACATAGATTCCGAAACCAAGTTATAAACTGTAAGACATACCCAGGGGGCAGATATAGGCTCTGACCATAACTTGTTAGTCATGAACTGTAGGCTGAAACTGAAAAAACTGCAGAAAGGTAGGAAAATAAGGAGATGGGACTTAGATAAATTGAAAGAACGTGAAGTTCTGGAGAATTTCAGAGGGAGATTTAGGCAACAATTGACAGAAACAGGGGAAAATAAAACAGTAGAAGAGGAATGGGTAGCATTGAGAGATGAAATAGTGAAGGCAGCAGAGGACAAAATAGGTAGAAAGGCAAGACCTACAAAAAATCCTTGGATAACACAGGAAATACTGAATTTATGATACGAATATTATAGACGAAAAATTCCTAGAAGGAAAAAAAAAAAAAAAAAATTGAAGATTACTCACCAGGTGAAGGAGCACAGGTGGTGATAGCACAAACAACACACACACACACACACACACAACCCAATTACTTCTTCAGGCAGAAGGGAAGGAGAGGGAAAGGAAATGATGAGGGTTTTAAGGGAGGGGGTAAGGAGCCATTCCAGTCCCGGGAGAGGAAAGACTTACCTTGGGTATAATACTAAATTTAATTAGTGAAGGCAGCAGAGGACAAAATAGGTAGGAAGGTAAGACCTACAAAAAATCCTTGGATATCACAGGAGATACTAAATTTAATCGATGATAGGAGAAAATATAAAAATGCAGTAAATGAAACAGGCAAACTGGAGTACAGACGACTAAGAAATGAGATTGACAAGAAGTGCAAAATGGCTAAGCAGGAGTGGCTAGAAGCCAAATGCAAATCTGTAAAAGAATGTATAAGAAGGGGAAAAGTAGATACCACCTACAGAAAAATAAGAGAGACATTTGGGGACAAGAAAAGCAACTCTACGAATATCAAGAACTCAGATGAGAAACCAGTTCTCAGCAAAGAAGGGAAAGCTGAAAGGTGGAAAGAGTACATAGAGCAGCTCTACAAAGGAAATGAACTTAGAGACGATGTTGTAGGAAGGGAAGAGGAAGTAGATCAAGATGAAATAGGAGATACTATACTGAGAGATGAATTTGACAGAGCCCTGAAAGACCTAGGTCAGAACAAGGCCCCAGGAGTAGATGACATACCCTCAGAGCTACTGAAGTCTCTGAGAGAGCCTGCCATGACAAAACTATTTGAACTGGTGAGTAGGATGTATGAGACAGGCGAAATGCACTCAGACTTTAAGAAAAATGTAATAATCCCCATTCCAAAGAAATCAGGCGCAGAAAGGTGTGAAAACTACAGAAGGATCAGTTTGATAAGTCATGGTTACAAAATTTTAACACGAATTATCTACAGGAGAATGGAAAAGCTGGTAGAAGCTGACCTCGGGGAAGATCAGTTTGGATTCAGGAGGAACGTAGGAACCCAGGAGGCAATACTCACTTTACGTCTTATCTTAGAAGATAGATTAAGGAAAGGCAAACCTACAATTTTAGCTTTTGTAGATTTGGCGAAAGCATTTGACAATGTTGACTTTTACATCCTGAAGTCAGCGGGGGTAAAATACAGTGAAAGGAGAGTTATTTACAACTTGTACAAAAGCCAGACCGCAGTTATTAGACTCGAAGGGCATGAAATGGAAGCATCACTTGGAAAGGGAGTAAGACGGGGTTGTAGCCTTTCTCCGATGTTATTCAATTTGTACATCGAGTAGGCGGTGAAAGAAAGCAAGGAAAAATTTGGAATAGGGATTAAAGTTCAGGGGCAAGAAATAAAAACATTGCGTTTTGCCGATGACATTGTAATTCTGTCAGAGACAGCAAAGGACCTGGAAGAGCAGTTGAATGGAATGGACAGTGTGTTGAAGAGAGCGTATAAAATGAACATTAACAAGAGCAAAACAAAGATAATGGAATGCAGTTTTAGAAAATCAGGCAATGCTGTAGGAATTAGATTAGGTAACGAAACAATAAAGGAGGTAGATGAGTTTTGTTACTTGGGTAGTAAAATAACATACGATGGTCGCAGTACAGAGGATATAAAATGCAGAATGGCAATGGGAAGAAAAGCATTTTTGAAAAAGAGAAATTTGCTAACATCGAATATTAATGTAAGTGTAAGGAAGTCTTTTCTGAAGGCATTTGTGTGGAGTGTTGCCTTGTACGGGAGGAAACATGGACGATAAGCAGTGCGGACAGGAAGAGAATAGAGGCTTTCGAAATGTGGTGTTACAGAAGAATGCTGAAGATTAGGGGGGTAGATCGCATAACTAATGAGAAGGTACTGAACAGAATTGGTAAGAAAAGGAATTTTTGGCATACCCTGACTAAAAGAAGGGATCGCTTGGTAGGACACATCGAGGAATCGTAAATTTAGCATTGGAGGGAAGTGTGTGGGGTAAAAATCGCAGAGAGACCAAGAGACGTGTATAGTAAGCAGATTCAAGTGGATGTGGGTTGCCGTTCTTATGAGGGGATGAAAAGGCTTGCTCAGGATAGAGTAGGGTGGAGAGCTGCATCAAACCAGTCTCCGGACTGAAGACCATAACAACAACAACAACAGATAATATTTTTCAGATTTATGATGTTTCATGTTTCTCAGTAATACGTTTCACAGAAGAATGTTTTTAATTTATTCTTCAAAAGACACAGATTGGCTGGTCACTACTTACCTTAAAGCTGTACCACCGATAGTCACACAAAGAAGAAAAGTAACACTAGCTCTCTGAACAGGGTTCCTTCCTTCAGGTAGGAGAGAAGGAAAGAAAAAAGGACTCGGAAACAAAAGGGAAGATTGTTCACGACCTAGGCCATAAGGATGATGTTTGAGGATTGTGGAAGTCTGAGATATTGTACAAGGTGTCCACGGATCACGCGGTACGGCTCCCGGCCGCCGCCACTGCAACTGCCGGCCACGGCAGCGCCTTATTCTCTGAGTCTATTGTGCCACGGGCACATACACTGAAAGTATAAAAAATATTGCCATCTGAGTGACCTAAGCTTACCTTTATTTACAGTAGATGTTCAAAATGGTGTCCCTCTCTTTAACACATTTGCAAACAGCTGCTGCCAAAATCTGGGAAATTACTAGTCGAATTCTGTCTTCCAACTCTGAGTTTATGGGGATTGCTTGCATACACCTTGTATTTTAACATTCTCCAAAGATACGTCACAGTGACTTAGATCTGGAGAACGAGGAAGCCAGTCAACTATCATATAATCAAAAACACTTTGTATTACTGCCATAGAAGCATTGGCAATGTGTGGTCTTACATCGTCCTCCATAAAATAACTGTACAGCTTTTCGTTGGGTGAAAGTTCTTGAAAAAAAAATGGATGCAGGATATGGTTCAAATACCTGTCAGAATTTATTGTTTTGTGAAAAAAGATTGGCCCAACTATTCACCTCACACTAATTGTACACCACACACACCAGTTTTCACGTCATGAAAAGGTTGTTGATGTAACTCATGTGGATTTTCTGAGCTCCAATGTCTATTGTTCTGCAAATTTACATAGCCTGACAAATGCTTCATCAGAAAAATAAAGCATCTCAGGATCAACTTACCATCGTGCACAGACTGTAACAGCCAGTTACAGTAACGATGTCTAGCAACAGTATCTGAGTTCGTGACTTGTTGCACTACCATTATTTTGTATGGCTTCAAATTCAGTTTACGTACTGCTCTGCGAGCAGATGCTCCTGACACATCCACTGGAAGTGCCGAACGGCAAAGAGATTTTCTTGGGACTTTTTCCAAGGCCTCCCCTACCTCCTCTAGGCCTTCGTTCGTCTAACACAGATCCAGTCTTTCAAAATTTCTTCACTAATCTGCATATCGTGGATTCATTGGGAACACGCACACTGCGAAATTTCCGTATGAATTCTAGTCGACATTCCACATATGATTCTGTTTTTGCATAGCTGAGCACAAGAAACACCAGTTGATCCTTCATGTATACCATACTGAAAGGAAACTCGACAGAAGACTCAGAAAGAAAAATTACACCCGAACACAGTCACACAGTACAGAACACAAGAGCACGGTGTTTCTACCTGACGACAAAAGGGCCAGCTCGGCACTGTTGCCAAGTGCAAGTGTCCCAAAACACGAATAGTGGCGACTGGCAGGCAGTGCGGCAGCAGCCGGCAAACACGCCAAGCAACTCTTAGCTTCTCCCAGGCGTCTTTCATGAGACACTTGTTATATTAGCACTGGGGCATGCCGAAGAGGATAGATCAAGTAATGTTGTTGTTGTGGTCTTCAGTCCGGAGACTGGTTCGATGCAGCTCTACACAATACCCTATCCTGAGCAAGCCTCTTCATCTCCACATAAGAACGACAACATACATCTGTCTGAATCTGCTTACTGTATCCATATCTTGGTCTTCCCCTGCGATTTTTTCCCCCACACACTTCCCTCCAACGCTAAATTCACAATTCCTTGATGTCTAAGAATGTGTCCTACCAATCTATCCCTTCTTTTAGTCAAGGTATGCCAGAAATTCCTTTTCTCCCCAATTCTGTTCAGTACCTCCTCATTAGTTACGCGATTCACCCACCTAATCTTCAGCATTCTTCTGTAGCGCCATATTTCAAAAGCCTCAATCCTCTTCCTGTCCGCACTGTTTATCGTCCATGTCTCACTCCCATACAAGGCAACACTCCATACAAATGCCTTCAGAAAGGACTTCCTTAGGTTTAAATCAATATTCGATGTTAACAAATTTCTCTTTTTCAAAATCGCTTTTCTACCCATTGCCATTCTGCATTTTATATCCTCTGTACTGCGACCATCATTTGTTATTTTACTACCCAAGTAACAGAACTCATCTACCTCCTTTATTGCTTCGTTTCCCAATCTAATTCCTTCAGCATCACCTGATTTTCTTACACTGCACTCTATTACCCTAGTTTTACTCTTGTTAATGTTCATCTTATATGCACCTTTCAGCACACTGTCCATTCCGTTCAATTGCTCTTCCAGGTCCTTTGCTGTATCTGACGCAATGTTTTTAATTCTTCACCCTGAACTTTAATTCCTTCTCCAAATAAGGAGAAGTAAAGCGCAGTGAACCGAATGATGCTGAGTGGGGGTGGAGGGAGGGTTATCCCAAAACATTCCTTATTTAAAGGGAAACACCCCCCCCCCCCGCACATATATATATATGTGTGTGTGTCTGCGTTTTGATATGTCTGAGTGTGTGTGTATTTGTTTACCTTCCTTTTTTCCCCTAAGGTAAATCCTTCCACTCCTGGGATTGGAATTTTTTTTTTTTTTTTTTTTTTTTTTTGTGGTTTTAGGGCGCACAACTTCTATGGTCATTAGCGCCCAGCCAAGAACATAGATTCGCTATGATCTCAAAAAAATGGTGACTGTCAGAAAATCAACAAGAGGCTAAAAACGAAAGATAAAAGACAATTAAAAGGGTTAAATATCCTTGGATAGGTTGGCCAAGTTCATAAAACGCAAAACCCGAGCAGCTGCTCGTGTGTCATCAGCTAAAATTTCCTCCAGAGTAGACGGAAAGTGAAGGGCTACACGGAGATGATTAAAATTAACACAAGTCAGTAAAACATGTCGCACTGTCAGCAGTTCACCGCAGGAGCATAGCGGTGCAGGTTCGGCGGATAGCAAGTGACGGTGGCTGAAACGGCAATGACCGATCCGCAACCGAGCCAGGATGACCTCCTCCCGCCGAGAGGGGCGTGAGGATGTCCTCCAAGCGGTCGGGATCGGTTTGACAGTTCGCAACTTATTGTTGTACAGTGAAAGCCACACACTGTGCCATTGCGACACGATACTCCGGCGAAGAGCCCGTTGAACATCGTCCGATGGGACGCAAAAGGTAGCCATGCGAGGCAAAAGAGCTGCTGCCTTGGCTGCTGTGTCGGCGGCCTCATTCCCGGGCACACCCACATGGCCAGGGACCCACAGGAAAGAAACGTGACAGCTGTCATCCGCCAGCAACTGGAGGGAGCGTTGGATCCGATACACGAGAGGATGGTTCGAGAAAGGGTCCTTAAGACTCTGCAGGGCACTAAGGGAGTCAGAACATATGGCATAGAAAGGTTGGCGGTGGCGGCAGGTATACAAAACGGCCTGGTGGAGGGCGAAAAGCTCAGCCGTGAAGGTCGAGCACCGGTCAGGGAGCTTGTATTGGAACCGGTTGTCCCCGACGACGAAGGCAGATCCGACACCGGCAGTGCTCTTGGAACCATCAGTGTAAATAAATACGGCATTATCGAACCGTGAACGGAGTTCGACAAGCCTCGAGCGGAATACCAAATCCGGAGTGCTCTCCTTGGGGAGCGAACTAAGTTCGAGGTGTGTGTGAACCTGGGCCTGATGCCACAGTGGCAATGGGCTTTCGCTCAACCGAAGGGTGGAAGGAAGGGGAAAATCGAGCCGTTGTAGCAGGCGGCGAAACCGAACTCCCGGTGGAAGCAAGGCAATCGCAGACAACTGATATTGGCGATCGAGTGAGTCGTCAAAAAATAATCTGTAAGAGGGATGGTTGGGCATCGACCGTAAGCGGCATGCATACCGACACAAGAGTATGTCACGTCGAGTGGTCAAGGGTAATACAGCAGCCTCGGCATACAGACTTTCAACAGGGCTGGTATAAAATGCACCGGTCGCCAGACGTAATCCACGATGGTGGATAGAGTTGAGACGGCGGAGAATCGACGGCCGTGCTGAAGAGTACACAAGGCTTCCATAGTCGAGCTTCGACTGAACAATGGCCTGGTAAAGGTGAAGCAGGACGGTACGATCCGCTCCCCACGACGTGCCACTGAGGACACGAAGAACGTTAAGGGATCGGGCACAACGGGCAGCCAGGTAGGTCACGTGTGTGGACCAGCAAAGTTTCCGATCCAACATGAGTCCCAAGAATTTCGTAGTCTCCACGAAAGGGAGAGCAACAGGGCCGAGACGTAGAGAAGGTGGAAGAAATTCCTTGTATCTCCAAAAATTGATACACACAGTTTTCTCAGTGGAGAATCGGAAGCCGTTTGCGATGCTCCAGGAATACAGACGGTCAAGACAGCGTTGGAGAGAACGCTCCAAGAGACACGTCCGCTGGGCGCTACAATAAATTGCGAAATCGTCAACAAAAAGAGATCCGGAGACGTCGGCTGAAAGGCAGTCCACGATCGGATTGATTGCAATGGCAAAGAGCGCCACACTCAAGACGGAGCCCTGTGGTACCCCATTCTCCTGGCAAAAGGTATCTGACAAAACAGAGCCCACCCGCACCCGGAACTTGCGATCCGCCAAAAACGCTTGAATGAAAAGAGGAAGGCGGCCCCGAAGGCCCCATGTGTGCAATGTGCGGAGAATGCCCGCTCTCCAACAGGTATCGTATGCCTTCTCCAAGTCGAAGAACACGGCTACTGTTTGACGCTTCTTCAGAAAGTTGTTCATAATGAAGGTCGACAACGTAACGAGGTGGTCAGCAGCAGAGCGGTGTCGACGAAAACCGCATTGGATATTAGTCAGGAGGCGGCGAGATTCGAGGATCCAGACCAACCGAGCGTTAACCATGCGTTCCATCACCTTACAGACGCAGCTCGTCAGAGAAATAGGACGATAACTGGAAGGAAGGTGTTTGTCCTTCCCTGGTTTGGGGATGGGGACAACAATGGCTTCACGCCAACTTGTGGGAACATGACCTTCAGTCCATATGCGATTGTAGGTACTAAGAAGAAAGCACTTGCCCGCTGGAGAGAGGTTCTTCAGCATTTCAATGTGAATGGAATCGGGCCCGGGAGCAGAAGACCGGGACAGGGCGAGAGCACGATCTAGCTCCTGCATGGTGAAGGCGACGTTATAATTTTCCCGATTAAAAGAGCGGAAAGAAGGCGGCCGTGCCTCCTCTACCTGTTTGCGAGGGAGAAAGGCAGGGTGGTAATGGGCAGAGCTCGAAACCTCCGCAAAGAAACAACCCAATGCGTTTGAAACATCAGCTGGGTCCACGAGGACCGCGTTCTCCACGGTCAGGCCAGGAATCGGGGAGTGGACCTTGATGCCGGACAAACGGCGTAGGCCACCCCAGACAACCGTGGAGGGAGTAAAACGGTTAAAAGAACTAGTAAAAGCTGTCCAGCAAGCTTTCTTGCTGTCGTTTATGATACGACGGCACTGCGCTCTCATACGTTTGTAATTGATGCAATTCTCCAAAGTTGGGTGGCGGCGGAAGGTGCGTAAGGCACGGCGTCGGGCTCGAAGCGCGTCGCGGCAGGCTGCAGTCCACCAAGGGACCTGGACACGACGTGGAGAAGAGGATGTACGAGGTATGGAACGTTCAGCAGCAGTGAGAATAACCTCTGTGAGGTATTCGACCTGACTGTCACAGTTGGGAAAATGCTGATTGTGAAAAACAGCCATGGAAGAATAAAGCCCCCAGTCGGCTTTAGAAATGTTCCAACTGGTGGGACGTGGAGATGGGGAATGATGTAGGAAGTGGATGATACAAGGGAAATGGTCACTCGAGTACGTGTCAGAAAGTGCATACCACTCAAACCGACCGGCAAGCTGAGGAGTGCATATTGCGAGGTCTATATGGGAATAAGTGTGTGTTGTGTCAGAAAGGAAGGTCGGTGCACCGGTGTTGAGGCAGACAAGATCGAGGTGTTGGAGAAGGTCCACCAAAAGGGAGCCTCTCGGACAAGGTGCCGGAGAGCCCCATAGGGGGTGGTGGGCATTAAAGTCGCCTACCAACACGAAAGGTGAAGGGAGCTGGTCAACAAGGTTTAGCACATCTGCCCTAGTAAGGGCAGATGACGATGGCGAATATATATTACAGAGGGAGAAGGTAAATGTGGATAAGGTGATGCGGACGGCAACTGCCTGTAGGTGAGTGTGCAAGGAAATGGGATGGAAATAGACGTCGTCTCGAAGGAGCATCAGAACCCCTCCATGGGCTGGGACACCTTCCACGGGTGGCAGGTCGAACCGCACAGAGGTGTAGTGTGGAAAGTCTGCACGATCACGTGGACGCAACTTAGTTTCCTGGAGGCAGACTAGAAGCGGGCAGTGCAATCGAAGGAGTAGTTTCAACTCCTCCCGATTAGAACGAATGCCGCGAATGTTCCATTGAAGGAGCGCCATGATAAAAATGAGAGAAGAAATAAGGATAAAAACCAAGTAGCGAGCGGGGTCACCTCGACGGCCGCTGAGGACCGGATTTCGAGGGAGCACTGCTATCGCTGTCTGGGGGCAAAGGGTCATGTTCCATTGGATCGACCGACGCGCCTGCCACCTCCCCGAGTTGATCAGGAGGGGCAGTTTCCACCGCCGGTAAAGGGCCGGGCGCCCGGCAAACGGAGCGTCCCGGTGAAACAGAAGACGGCCGAGGCCGGCAACTGTTGGACGGCGCGACAGATGGGTCACGCCTCGGCGGGGAAGGAGAGGAACTCTTTTTCTTGTCAGCTCTTCTGGAAGAGTGACGGCGGGAAGAGGCAGTTGACAGTTGGGAAGCCTGAGAACGCAGAAAATCCTCACGGACGGGTTCCTTTTTCAAGGTCCGGGCATCTTGTTTAGGTGCTCGCGGTTTACTAGAGTTTGACGAAGACTGTACCCTAGAAGCAGCAGGAGGAAGCGGGGACGTGGAACGGGCAATCTTCGGGCTGGCGGATCGCACAACTGTGTCAGCGAAAGTCAAGTCACATGTCTGGGTACTGGAATCCTTGGTAGGTCGAGTTGAGGTGAGTACCTTACTGTATGTACCCGCTGGGAGGACAGTGGGCTTTCGACTCGCCAACAACTTTCGAGCGGCAGATGTTGATACCTTCTCCGTAACCCGAATTTGCTGGATTACCTTCTCATCCTTGTATACAGGGCAGTCGCGAGAGGAAGCCGCATGGTCACCGTTGCAGTTTAGGCAGTGAGGGGACGGAGGTGGGCAATCCCCCTCATGGGCGTCCCTACCAGAAGTGACACACTTTGCTGCATTTGGGCAATGTTCACGGGTATGGTTGTACCTGTGGCACTGAAAACAGCGCGTTGGGTTAGGTACATAAGGTCGGACGGAGATGACTTAATACCCTGCTTTGACCTTCGACGGGAGGTCAACTCTGTCGAACGTCAAAAACACAGTACGAGTCGGTGTCAATTGGTTATCGACCTTTTTCATCACCCTGTGGACGGCTGTCACACCCTGATCGGACATATACGATTGGATGTCTTCATCAGACAACCCGTCAAGGGATCTCGTAAAAACTACCCCCCGTGACGAGTTGAGTGTGCGGTGCGCTTCTACCTTAACTGGAAACGTGTGCAACAACGTAGTACGTATCAGTTTTTGGGCTTGGAAGGCACTTTCCACTTCCAGCAACAATGTGCCGTTGCGCTGACGTGAACAGGTTTTAACAGGGCCAGCAATTGCATCTACACCTTTCTGTATAACGAAAGGATTGACAGAATTGAAATCCTTTCCGTCGGTGCGAGAGACAACCAGAAATTCAGGTACATTAGGCAGAGTCTTTTTAGGCTGAGGCGAGTCTAACTTACGTTTGTGGGTCAACGTCATGAAAGAAGATAAGGAGGAAGTCATCGCGGAAGTGTCCCCCATGATTACCGGCGTCTCCGATGGCGCGCTCCTTCCTAGTGGGGGCCCTCTCCGAGGGCTTACCCGCCTTAGGTGATTGTTCACACCTCAGGTCACACCTCCCGAGAACTGACGGAGGGACCAATCGGCACGTTCGGAAGGTACCAGCTCGGGTAATCACCCCTCCCTGGGCCTGGCCTTTACCAGGGGGTACGTACGTGCCCTACTTGTCTACCCGGGGCGGGGAATTACGCGTTACCCCGTCACCTGCTACGCACGATAATGCGTGGGTCGGCCTTCAGACACGCACAGGGAGGAAAAGAAGAAGAGGATAGGAAATGAAGAGAAAGAAGGAAGAAGTGTCTCAAACGCCGAAGCGGAGACTAATGAAGAGAAGAAGGCTAGGAGAGTACAAGGAGAGAAAGACAGAAAACAAAGGGTAAGAAAGGAAGGAACGAAGGAAGAAAAACCACAACAAGAACCACCGTAGCTCACGAAATATGCCCGTCTCCGGGCGAAGGCATAAACCGGGAGGGACAGTGAAGCAGCCTGGGGCAGAAGAAAGGCTGCTCCGGCTCGGGGCCCCGTGCGCGCCACACACGTACCCACAAAAGAACTGTGGGCCCCCTGGGGGGGGGGGGGGGGGGGATTGGAATGACTCCTTTTCCACTTCCTTAAAACCAATATCCATCCCTTTCTCCTCCCCTTTTTTCCTCTTTTTTCTGAAGAAGCTGCCAGTGGTGGCGAAAGCTTGTATGTGTGTTTGTGTGTGATTTTATTCGTTTCTATCGACGAGCCGGTCCTTTTGGTAAGTCATCTCTTTTCTATTTTTTATTTTTGTTTATCCCATGGGGAAAGTTTCCCCTCATATATATATATATATATATATATATATATATATATATATATATATATATATATATATCACACACACACAAAAGGAAGGGGTTGAGAAATGAGTAAGTGAGGTGAGGATGGAGGAAGGGGATAGGTTAGCATCGATTTCGGCCAGGAGGGTGGCATGAGGAGAGGATATGTTGGAGGGCAAGTTCCCATTTCCGTAAATCAGAGGGACTGGTGTTTGGTGGTAGTATCTAAATGACATGTGTGGTCTAACAAGTGCCAAGGTCACTGGAATCATGCTGGACGACATGCTCTGCCACAGCATATTGGGTAAAGTTTTCATAACAATGTGAAATTTTACATTTTTCGATTTCTGCTCATGACCTTTTTTAATTCATTTTCAAATTAGGCTGTATTGATTAGACACATGACAATGTGTACTATGAATACTGTTAACACATGTTTAATTAATAAGCACACATGTTCCACATATAACCACTTATAGACTCCTTTCTGTTTACTTCCATATGATCATTAATTTTGATTATTTGTGTTATAGGACATACAATTACATGCACAGTTTTGAATATTTACATTAAAATCTTCGGAGTTTTTGCTTATTATCCAGAAAAAATTGTTGGAACAATGTATTGTTTTTAAAATTAATTAAAAAAAGACAAACATTTTAGATTTCATCGTGTGAAAGTTGATTATGATATTCATTGTGAATGGGGTATGTACTGAGGCCTCTTATCTGGGTGACCCAGACTATATATCCATGAAATATGTCAATGGGGCGAGGATGGCAGAGTGATATATAAATAAAACATTCCTGATCATTCAAAAAGATGGCGGAGAGTTTGAGAGGTCTCCGAGTAAGATAACGGTTAAGGAAAATTATAAATTAAGTAATTGAACAGTAGGCACATTTATGATAGGACATTTAGCACTTGACTGGCTAAGGCTTTTCTTCTAAATTACTTTGCTCCATTGCCACAACACCATGCCAGTTATGGCACTAAACCTCAGAAATTTTCAGTGTGTGTGGGATATTGAGATGTGGCCGAAGTGTGGTGCCCTGTTTTATTGAACCTATTGAGAATGTCTGGAGCCCTGGGATACTTTACCATGAAAATATTTCCTCAATTTCCTCCACTCCCTACACCCGTATTTTAAAACATTTTTGCTTTACCAATCAAAAATTCCAAACAAATCCTTCAAGGACATTTGTGGACAGGAGACAATGACAACAGATTTAAACACTAAATTTAAATTAATGAGAGCAGACTAGTGTTGCAGAATAAAGTTTACCTTACAATAACAATATTACCTGTGACATTTGACTTCCTATTGTTAATGATATATTAATAATGGAGGGTAGATAACTCACCGTCAATAGGCTTGCTGTGAGCTGCTGACAGGTACAAGAAATAGATTACCACTTAAATTTTCGGCCATGGCTTTCATCAGAAAAAGAAACGCATACATTCGCACAATCACTCAGACAACTATACACATACAAAAGTAACGAAAGTAAAGAGGTTATCAAAAGAAACTGTGGTCGCAAAAGTTGTAAAAAGTGCTTCACACAGACAATCACAATTTGATACAATATTAATTTAAGTAAAGAATGTTCCCTTATTTTTAGTACCCCTTCCAAACAAGGGAAGCCGGAGGAAGGTGGTCTTTTCTCTGACTGACGGGTGGTAGCTGCTCCCAGACCAATCATCTTGGAAGCAGTAAAAGGAAGAGAACCCCCAACCACAGTGTCTGTGTGTTTATTTGTTGCTATCACTGCCTGTGCCCCTTCGCCTGGTAAGTGTAATTCATCTATTTTTTACATATAAAATAAAGATATTTGACTTACCTAAAGTATAGGCTTGTCGACAGAAACATAAAACACACAAACATTCGAGCTTTCGCCACCGCTGGTGGCTTCTTCGGGAAAAAGAGGAAAAAAGGGGAGGAGAAAGGGAAGGATACGGGTTTTAAGGAAGTGGAAAAAGCGCCATTCCAATCCCAGGAGTGGAAGGACTTACCTTAGGGGACAAAAAGGAAGGTAAACAAATACACACACACACACACACACACACACACACACACATATCCATATGCAAACACACCTTCCTCTTTTTCCCGAAGAAGCCACCAGTGGTGGCGAAAGCTCGAATGATTGTGTGTTTTTGTGTGTGTTTGGTGTTTCTTTCGTATGTATATATATACACACACACGAATATTAAGACGAAAAATTCCTAGCAGGAAAAATTAAATATAAGAAATAGATGAAGATTACTCACCAGGCGAAGGAGCACAGGTGTAACAGCATCACAAATAAATAAATGAATACACACACACAAACGCAATCTTTCGCAACCCAGTTGCTTCTTCAGGCAGAAGGGAAGGAGAGGGAATAGGAAATGATAAGGGTTTTAAGGAAGGGGGTAAGGAGCCATTCCAATCCCGGGAGAGGAAAGACTTACCTTGGGGGAAAAAATGGAGGGTAAACAAATGCACACACCCCCACACATTCACACAGACACAAGTACACCTAGGCAGACATACTGTAGAAAGCAAAGAAGTTAAGAAGTTAGACAGAGATACCACTTGAGGCAGAGGCTCTGTCCAGAGAACCGACGCAAAGATGTTAAGATGGTGGGTGGGAATTCGAATTTAGCGGAGGTTGAGACCAGGTGGGCAACGGGAAGAGAGAATATGCTGCAGGGCTAGTTCCCATCTCTGGAGTTCTGACGGATTGGTGTCAGTGGGAAGCATCCAGATAACCCGGACGGTGTAGCACTGTGCCAAGATGTGCTGGCTGTGCACCAAGGCATGTTTAGCCACAGGGTGATCCTCGTTACCAACAAACACTGTGCATGTGTCCATTCATGTGAATGGACAGTTTGTTGCTGGTCATTCCCACATAGAACGCCTCACAGTGCAGGCATGTCAGTTGGTAGATCACGTGGGTACTATCGCAAGTGTCTCTGCCTTTGATCGTGTACACCTTCTGGGTTATGGGACTGGAGTAAGTCGCGGTGGAAGGGTGCATAGGGCAGGTTTTACAACGTGGGCGGTTACAAGGGTAGGAGCCAGAAGGTAGGGAAGGTGGTTTGGGGATTTCATAGGGGTGGACTAGGAGGATACATAGGTTAGGTGGGCGGCGGAAAGACACTCTCGGTGGAGTAGGAAGGATGTCATGAAGGACGGATCTCATTTCAGGGCAGGATTTAAGGAAGTCGGATCCTTGCTGGAGAGCCACATTCAGAGTCCGCTCCAGTCCCGGAAAGTATCCGGTGACAAGAGGGGTACTTCTGGGATTCTTCTGTTGAAGGTTTTGAATTTGGGGGGATGAGGATGTGGCTCTGGCAATTTGTTTCTCTACCAGATTAGGAGGATAGCTACGGGATGTGAAAGCTGTTATTAGGTTATTGGTGTAGTGGTTCAGAGCTTCAGAACTGGAGCAGACCCGTTTGCCACGAAGAACTAAGCTGTAAGGAAGGGAACGTTTTATATGGAATGGATGACAGCTGTCATAATGCAGGTACTGTTGTTTATTGGTAGGTTTGATGTGGACGGATGTGTGGAGTTGGCCGTTGGACAGATGGAGGTCGACATCGAGGAATGTGGCATGGGATTTGGAATAGGACCAGGTGAATTTGATGGGACCAAAGGAGTTGAGGTTGAAGAGGAAATTCTGGAGTTCTTCTTCACTGTGTGTCCAGATCATGAAGATATCATCAATGAATCTGTACCACACTTTGGGTTGACAGGCTTGGGTATCCAGGAAGGCTTCCTCTAAGTGTCCCATGAATAAGTTTGCGTACGAGGGGGCCATCCTGGTTCCCATGGCTGTTCCCTTTAGTTGTTGGTATGTCTGGCCCTCAAAAGTGAAGAAGTTGTGGGTTGGGATGAAGCTGGCTAGGGTATTAAGGAAAGAGGTTTTAGGTAGGGAAGTGTACTCCCAAATTCAACCACACAGCTCTAGTCAAAGATCTACTTTCCTATACTCTTAGTCTTTGCTGGAGATACCACTTTGCCACGAAGAAAAATAATCCTACTCCCAATGACCCAGCTCCCCAAGACATCATTCCAATTGAACCCCCCCCCCCCCCCCCTAGAACAGTTCCGTCCTCCATCACAGCGAGACCCACCTGCTCTTCCTCAAAACCACCCTCTTCAAACCTTCCACGAATTCCTTACTTCCCACCTTGCCTCCCAGTCGTTCCTGAGAAACCTTAATCCTAATCCCAACATTACCGCAGCTGCATCCCGTGATCCGTGATCTGAAGGCTGACCATTCCATCATCATTCTCCCAGCCGACAAGGGATCAAAGACACCAACCACTTCCTCGATCGCCTGAAATCCTTACCCAGCCTGTTACCTCCAGTAACCATCCTTGTAACCATTGATACCACTTCCTTATACACAAATATCCCACATACCCAGGGCCTTGCTGCGATGGAGTATTTCCTTTCATGCCGACCACCCACTTCCCTACCTAAAACCTCTTTCCTTAATACCCTAGCCAGCTTCATCCTAACCCACAACTTCTTCACTTTTGAGGGCCCGACATACCAACAACTAAAGGGAACAGCCATGGGAACCAGGATGGCCCCCTCGTACGCAAACTTATTCATGGGACGCTTAGAGGAAGCCTTCCTGGATACCCAAGCCTGTCAACCCAAAGTGTGGTACAGATTCATTGATGATATCTTCATGATCTGGACACACAGTGAAGAAGAACTCCAGAATTTCCTCTTCAACCTCAACTCCTTTGGTCCCATCAAATTCACCTGGTCCTATTCCAAATCCCATGCCACATTCCTCGATGTCGACCTTCATCTGTCCAACAGCCAACTCCACACATTCGTCCACATCAAACCTACCAATTAACAACAGTACCTGAGTTATGACAGCTGCCATCCATTCCATATAAAACATTCCCTTCCTTACAGCTTAGTTCTTCGTGGTAAACGGGTCTGCTCCAGTCCTGAAGCTCTGAACCACTACACCAATAACCTAATAACAGCTTTCACATCCCGCAGCTATCCTCCTAATCTGGTAGAAAAACAAATTACCAGAGCCACTTCCTCATCCCCCCAAATTCAGAACCTTCAACAGAAGAATCCCAGAAGTGCCCCTCTTGTCACCGGATACTTTCCGGGACTGGAGCGGACTCTGAATGTGGCTCTCCAGCAAGGATCCGACTTCCTTAAATCCTGCCCCGAAATGAGATCCGTCCTTCATGACATCCTTCCTACTCCACCGAGAGTGTCTTTCCGCCGCCCACCTAACGTCCATATCCTCCTAGGCCACCCCTATGAAATCCCCAAACTACCTTCCCTACCCTCTGGCTCCTACCCTTGGAACCGCCCCCGTTGTAAAACCTGCCCTATGCACCCTTCCACCACGACTTACTCCATACCCATAACCCGGAAGGTGTACACGATCGAAGGCAGAGCCACTTGCGATAGTACCCACGTGACCTACCAACTGACATGCCTGCACTGTGAGGCGTTCTATGTGGGAATGACCAGCAACAAACTGTCCATTCGCATGAATGGACACAGGCAGACAGTGTTTGTTGGTAATGAGGATCACCCTGTGGCTAAACACGCCTTGGTGCACGGCCAGCACATCTTGGCACAGTGCTACACCGTCCGGGTTATCTGGATACTTCCCACTGACACCAATCCGTCAGAACTCCGGAGATGGGAACTAGCCCTGCAGCATATTCTCTCTTCCCGTTGCCCACCTGGTCTCAACCTCCGCTAAATTCGAATTCCCACCCACCATCTTAACATCTTTGCGTCGGTTTTCTGGACAGAGCCTCTGCCTCAAGTGGTATCTCTGTCTAACTTCTTAACTTCTTTGCTTTCTACAGTATGTCTGCCTAGGTGTACTTGTGTCTGTGTGAATGTGTGGGGGTGTGTGCATTTGTTTACCCTCCATTTTTCCCCCAAGGTAAGTCTTTCCTCTCCCGGGATTGGAATGGCTCCTTACCCCCTTCCTTAAAACCCTCATCATTTCCTATTCCCTCTCCTTCCCTTCTGCCTGAAGAAGCAATTGGGTTGCGAAAGATTGCGTTTGTGTGTGTGTGTGTGTATTCATTTATTTATTTGTGATGCTGTTACACCTGTGCTCCTTCGCCTGGTGAGTAATCTTCGTCTATTTTTTTATATTTAACTTTTCCTGCTAGGAATTTTTCTTGTTAATATTCGTATATATATATAGAAGGAAATTATCCTGGTGGGATAAACAAATATCCTTCCCTTTCTCCTCCCCTTTTTTTCCTCTTCTTCAAATTCAAATTTCAAATGTTTGTTAAGCTTATGGGACTTAACTACGGGGTCATCAGTCCCTAAACTTACAAACTACATATGAACTACTTAGGAACTAGGACGGCACAAATATCCATGTCCGAGGGGGGATTCGAACCCCCGACCGTAGTGGCCGTGCTGACCGTGACTGGAGCGCCTCAGTCACCTCGGCCACCACGGCCGACTTCCTCTTTTTCCTGAAGAAGCTGCCAGTGGTGGCAAAAGCTAGTAAGTGTGTTTTGAGTGTGATTTTTATTTTTATTTGTGTCTATCGACGAGCCGGTCCTTTTGGGTAAGATTACTCACCAGGCGAAGGAGCACAGGTGTAACAGCATCACAAATAAATGAATGAATACACACACACACACACACACACACACACACACACACACACACACAAACGCAAGCTTTCGCAAACCAGTTGCTTCTTCAGGCAGAAGGGAAGGAGAGGGAAAAGGAAATGATGAGGGTTGGAATGGCTCCTTACCCCCTTCCTTAAGACCCTGCCCAATGACTGAATAAAAGCTGCAGTCATAACTCCCTTCCGCAACGGGTGCATAGGATGTCATTGCCTGATAAATACATGGTGCATCCTGTAAGGTGTCCTTCCCCAAATGGTTTGCTCTTCGGAACAATTTTGAAGGTGGGGTATGGTAGTTGTATGGTCAAAATGTATGAAGACTCCTTTTAGTCACCTCTTACGACAGGCGGGAATACTGCGGGCCTATTCTTACCCCCAAACCCGCAGGAGGGGGTGGGCATGCAGTATGCCCTGTTCCTAGACTAAATCATTCTGGCCGGGCAATCTTCTTGCCCATCATTATACATACATGAACATAAGCAATGCACAGATGATTCTGTGTAACAGTTGAAATCTACAGTTCAATTGTAATGTATACTTTTGTGACTGACTGTTCTCCATTAAATTTGTACAATCAACGGCCACTGAATAGTTATGGTTCTCATGAAGTCCAATCAAGTCAATATTAATGTTTGCTACATCAGTTATTGAACAATGTTCATATGTTCTGACAACTAATCTTTAGGTTGTTATGTTCAAAAGTAATACGAGGGAGGTAACAGAATGACAGTGAGTTGGTCTGGGAGAAATAATCTTATAACTTAACTGAGTTGCAGTTTTTATGGTTGTTTGATAATATGTTGATCATAGTATTATAAAGGAAGTACCATAAAACTTACACGAATGCCCTGGAGTGAAGGGGCTAGACGGTGGAACACCACCAACAGCTTGGGAGTAGCTAGGTGGTGCAGCTGGAGGAGGTCCATAGTGTGGAGGTACGGGCCCTGCTTTATTCATCTTGTTCTCTGCGAATGACAGAAGACCACACAAAACTTTAAATTAAAACAAATTAGCAAAACTATAAATGAGTAAACACACACACACACACACACACACACACACACACACTTACGGGCACAACATTAGCACACAGTATTGACAGATCTGACTGTTGCGCCCTGAATGCTGCCCACACAGTGAGAGCATTTCGAAGTGAGTAGGGGAATGGATGGGAATGCTCCAGGGCAAGGCTGGGGGTAGACATTTCAGTGTTGTGTAATGCAATGTACAAGTACTAGATTTGTGGAAAGAGGTGGGGGATGCATAATGAGGCATTGGAATAGAGTGGTGGAAAAGGAGAGTGAAAAGGGGAAGAGCAAAGAAGGAGATGGAGACAGGAGTTGGGAGAAAGTGTAGGATAAAGGGGCTGGGAACTGTTGTTAGAGGTGAAATTTTACACCAGTTGTGTGCTGAAGTCGACAATGACCATGAGTCTAGTAAGAAGTTTGTGTTCGCAATGTAAATTAATCCACAGGCTATCGTGCAACATCTCCAGGAGCGGTATGGAATGATGACTAATCTGTAACGATTAAATGTCAAAGAACTAGACCTCTTTAAAGTCGTCACCGGTAACGATAATCATATGCATTTATTGACGTACTATACACAGTAAAAGAAAATACGTGGGGGCTTTCTTTATGCTTTTACTTATATCTCAACTGCCTTGCAGGTATCACAGACAGTTGCACTGATGAAGACGTGCTGGATATAGAAGAAAATAATGGGTTGATTTTTGGCGAAGATTTACGAGAGAATGACATCAAAGATTTACGAGAGAATGACATCAACGATAACGACACTGCCATTTTACCACCACCGTCAGATTCGTCGAGCACTTCCATTGCTTCAACGGAGCTTGGGCGTGGAATTTAGGTCGTCAGTGATGGTACAAGCTGCTTTGATGATTTTAAATCGTTGAATGCTACTTTGCTCGTCTCCGTAACGGAAGAATATATGCAACGAGTCGTTTGCATTTTATACAGCGCTTCACAATGCAATGGAAATGAATGAGACTGTTTCTCAACAAGCAGTATAACATAATTTAATTTTAAATACCTTTTATGCACATCATTTTGTTATAAGTAAAACTGACACTATTGAAGTGGAGTAAACTTTAAAAGAGTTACAGTACATATGTTTAATTTTGTAATATTATTTCCTCCTCTACTTCCCTAGCTCTTCAAATTTCATATTTCGGGGGACTCGCTGTTGTCCCTTCATTGCACAGCACTTCGCGTTCGGAAATTAAGTGGCCACAGTGAAGCGGGCGGATTGAGGACCAACCCAGGCGCGCGAATGTTTAAAATCTGTACTTTGAGGAGGCCGTAACTGCGTAGTGTATGAATAATGGCCCAAATTTTAATGTGATATCGATTTCTGGGGTCGATATCTAGCTCAAGTATTTTTTTCTCAAGAAAATATGATGTCGAGTTGATGTTCCCTTGTAAAATTGATGCAAAGAACACCAATGCCAAATCTGCTTGTGCCAGCCTAACCAGTTAAGCTTAGCACACTGCATCAACACCAGACATATCAATTGGGACAGCATCTTCAAGGAAGCCATACAATTTCTGAAAAACCTGGAAACTGATTCTAAGCATCATCAGGGAGCAATAATGTGTGGGCATGACATCATCCCACCACGGGCACTAGAGATGAACAGCCTCCTCACTAGCCGACGCTGCCTCCCCATCAATTAGTGCGACACCAGCCATAGGCGCAGGGAAACTAATCTGGACCGGGCAGGTATAAGTACCACCGACAGAGAGCAGGCAGATTATTCCATCAGTACTACCTGACGATGGTGAAGTGGATATTCATCAAAATATTGTGGAACTTCGACAATCGGATCCGGATGAACACCCGAGAACCTTTGAAACAGCAAATACTTTGGGAAAGCTTCATGTCACACAGTAAAAGGATTTATTGCTACTTATTACACTGTTGCATTCAATCCATCAAACGAAAACACACAAACATTCACAACAAGTTCTTAAGCTCAGAGGTGACAGGGACCATATTTTTCACATTAATAATAATAATAATAATCCATGCCAGATTTGCCATTGATTTTCTTTACATTTAAGTGTAGTTATTTTCATAGTGTAGGCCTATTTGCTGATGTGTCTCGTACCAGTCTTAAAACAACCAATGGACAAACTTGCAGTTTAGGTGTCAACATAGTCTTCCTGATATGTAGATGTTGGCAGTGGCACAACAAATGATGGGAGGTGAAGGAAGCCAATCACAAGTGGCATTAAGACAACCAATAAGATTGTGTCTTAACATTTTACACTTTGTATACAATTTGATGTTATAAACAATTATTTTTGATGAGTAATACATTGCAAAATTGCTACCAGATCAAGAATCAAAAAGTACATTGAGAACCAGTTACTACATGGCTGTAATAGCTTGGTTTACGTAATTGAAATTCTGTGCACTCATTCAATAATAAGTTCTGTTCATTGTCATAAGAGTTGTTCCAGCCAAAGCTATGTAATTAAAAATATTGTTACCCATGAACTGACTAGTTCTTTATGAACTTTTCTTCAACATTTCCAATGAAAGTGCAAGCTATGGCTGTAATGCAAACGTAGGCTTCTGCAGCTGTTGTCACTATCAATAAAATTCTTCCGGGTATGAGACCGCGTTGTCATTTTATAAACTCTACCGATGTTTCGGCCACTGTTGCTGGCGGCCTTCATCAAGGTCTGTGTCTGACAAAGACCGACCCTGATGAAGGCCGCCTGCAACAGTGGCCGAAACATGGGTAGAGTTTATAAAATGACGATGCGGTCTCATACCCGGAAGAATTTTATTGATTTTGGCTGTAATATTTATTTTTGTATAGCCTACATTTCAATATTTTTGTCATTTGTCCTTCCACCCGTTCAATATGTCAGACGTCTTTAAAAACACCATACCTTCAAGATGAAGCACTTCTTCCAAATTCACTGTAGCTCTTCAAAAACTATAATCTCTTTCTATGAACATGTCTTCAAAACCAACATGTTAATAAAGCTTAAGACATAAAGATGTGCTCTTACTAGCTGTCCGAATGCCACTTCTAATTGGCTGGCACTTTCTCCTCCCATCATTCATCCAGGCACCAGAAAAATGTGCCGACAAAAAATAAAAACCACTGCATTTTAACTGGACAAATGCTACCCACTGGAGATTACAGATTTTTCACAAGACATGCTTGCCTTATGTTATCTGAACAGAGAAAATTTTTTTAAGCCAGGAAATGCAGAATGAAACTATAAAGAAACACCCTATTGCCAATACAAATGTAACATTAAACATATTCTCCAGTCAAATGATTTTATGATTAAGACTTTAAACCATCTACTTGAAGCACTGACAAGAAACACAGCGGAGTGTAGTAGACGCTGTCTATTTATTTACTCAGAAAGCATCTTACAATGATATGCAACAACATACAACGACTTGAATGTCTGCTGTCTGAAGTGTTTTAAGTCTAACAAGTATCAACATACATAATGTCGCACTTACCACAAATGCACCACCACTATCTGATGACTACAGAGATGGTGCAGCTAAAGTCTAACTACACTGAGTTAGCCACATGCTACTCTCGTTCATGGTATAATCCAAATAGGCAATATTTTATGACGCAGTTCCACCCATCAGCTTTGACCCACGACATCATCATGTCAGGAGACCCGTATACAGGACAATATCTTTGTTGTTGTTGTGGTCTTCAGTCCGGAGACTGGTTTGATGCAGCTCTCCACCCTACTCTATCCTGAGCAAGCCTCTTCATCTCCACATAAGAACGACAACCTACATCTGTCTGAATCTGCTTACTGTATCCATCTCTTGGTCTTCCCCTGCGATTTTTTCCCCACACACTTCCCTCCAACGCTAAATTCACAATTCCTTGATGTCTAAGAATGTGTCCTACCAATCTATCCCTTCTTTTAGTCAAGGTATGCCAGAAATTCCTTTTCTCCCCAATTCTGTTCAGTACCTCCTCATTAGATACGCGATCCACCCACCTAATCTTCAGCATTCTTCTGTAGCACCAAATTTCAAAAGCTTCAACCCTCTTCCTGTCTGCACTGTTTATCGTCCATGTCTCACTCCCATACAAGGCAACACTCCATACAAATGCCTTCAGAAAGGACTTCCTTAGGTTTAAATCAATATTCGATGTTAACAAATTTCTCTTTTTCAAGAACGCTTTCCTACCCATTGCCATTCTGCTTTTTATATCCTCTGTACTGCGACCATCATTTGTTATTTTACTGCCCATTTAACAAAACTCATCTACCTCCTTTATTGTTTTGTTTCCCAATCTAATTCCTTCAGCATCATCTGATTTTCTTACACTGCACTCCATTACCCTAGTTTTGCTCTTGTTAATGTTCATCTTATATGCACCTTTCAGCACACTGTCCATTCCGTTCAATTGCTCTTCCAGGTCCTTTGCTGTATCTGACAGAATTACTATGTCGTCGGCAAAACGCAATGTTTTTAATTCTTCACCCTGAACTTTAATTCCTTCTCCAAATTTCTCCTTGCTTTCCTTTATAGCTTGCTCAATGTACAAATTGAACAACAATGGAGAAAGACTACAACCCTGTCTTACTCCCTTTCCAACCACTGCATCCCTTTCATGCCCTTCAACTCTGACAACCGCTGTCTGGTTTTTGTACAAGTTGTAAATAACCTTACGTTCCCTATATTTTACTCCTGCTTGCTTCAGAACTTGAAAGAGTTTATTCCAATCAACATTGTCAAAAGCCTTCTCCAAATCTACAAAAAGCTAGAAATGTAGGTTTGCCTTTTCTTAATCTACCTTCTAGGATAAGCCGTAAAGTGAGTATTGCCTCCCGTGTTCCTACATGTCTCCTGAACCCAAACTGATCTTCCCCGAGGTCGGCTTCTACCAGCTTTTCCATCCTTCTGTATATAATTCGCGTTAATATTTTGCAGCCATGACTTATTAAACTGATGGTTCTGTAGTTTTCACACCTGTCTGCACCTGCTTTCTTAGGGATGGGAATTATAACATTTTTCTTAAAGTCTGAGGGTACTTCACCTGTCTCATACATCTTACACACCAGGTGAAACAATTTTGTCATGGCTGGTTCTCCCAGAGACTTCAGTAACTCTGAGGGAATATCATCTACTCCAGGGGCCTTGTTTCGACTTAGGTCTTTCAGGGCTCTGTCAAATTCTTCTCTCAGTACAGTATCTCCTATTTCATCTTCACCTACATCCTCTTCCCTTCCTACAATATTGTCTCGAAGTTCATTTCCTTTGTAGAGTCCCTCTATATACTCTTTCCACCTTTCAGCTTTCCCTTCTTTGCTGAGAACTGGTTTTCCATCAGTGTCCTTGATATTCATAGAGCTGTTTTTCTTATCTCCGAATGTTTCTTTTATTTTCCTGTAGGCTGTATCTATTTTTCCCCTATTTATACATTCTTCTACATCCTTGCATTTGCCTTCTAGCCACTCCTGCTTAGCCATTTTACACTTCCTGTCAATCTCATTTCTTAGTTGTCTGTACTCCATTTTGCCTGTTTCATTTACTGCATTTTTATATTTTCTCCTTTCATCGATTAAATTTAGTATCTCCTGTGATATCCAAGGATTTTTTGTAGGTCTTTCCTTCCTACCTACTTTCTCCTCTGCTACCTTCACTATTTCATCTCTCAATTTTACCCATTCCTCCTCTACTGTTTTATTTTCCCCCGTTTCTGTCAATTGTTGCCAAAAGCTCCCTCTGAAATTCTTAAGAACCTCAGGTTCCTTCAATTTATCCAGGTCCCATCTCCTTATTTTCCTACCTTTTTGTAGTTTCTTCAGTTTCAGCCTACAGTTCATAACCAACAAGTTATGGTCAGAGTCTATATCTGCCCCTGGGTACGTCTTACACTGTAGAACCTGATTCCGAAATCTATGTCTTACCATTATAAAATCTATCTGGTATCTTCCGGTGTCTCCTGGTCTCTTCCACGTATACAACCTTCTTTTGTGATTCTTGAACCAGGTGTTTGTTATAACTAAATTATGTTCTGTGCAAAATTCTACCAGGCGGCTTCCTCTTTCATTCCTTTTGCCCAGACCATATTCACCTACTATCTTCCCTTCCCTTCCTTGTCCTACTACCGAATTCCAGTCTCCCATTACAATTAAGTTTTCCTCTCCCCTAATTGTCTGAATAATTTCCTTTAGCTCCTCATATATTTCTTCGATTTCCTCATCATCGGCAGAGCTAGTTGGCATATAAACCTGTACTACTGTTGTCGGTGTTGGCTTCGTATCTATCTTGACAATGATAATGCGATCACTGTGCTGGTCATAGTAGTTTACCCGCATTCCTATTTTCTTATTCATTATCAATCCTACTCCTGTGATACCCCCAATTGATTTTGTATTTATAATCCTGTACTCACCTGACCAGAAATCCTGTTCATCCTGCCACCGAACTTCACTAATCCCCACTATATCTAACTTCAACCTATCCATTTCCCTTTTTAAATTTTCTAATTTTCCTACTCGATTAAGGGATCTAACATTCCACGCTCTGACCCGTAGAATGCCAGTATTGTCTTTCCTGATTATCACATCCTCCTGAGTAGTCCCCGCCCGGAGATCCGAATGGGGGACTATTTTACCTCCGGAATATTTTACCCGAGAGGATGCCATCATCATATGTTCATACAGTAGAGCTGCATGTCCTCGGGAAGGGTAACGGCTGTAGTTTCCCCTTGCTTTCAGCCGTTCGCAGTAGCTGTGTGGCAAGGCCACATTAGCTGATGTTACAAGGCCAGCTCAGTCAATCATCCAGACTGCTGCCTCTGTAACTACTGAAAAGGCTGCTGCCCCTCTTCAGGAACCACACGTTTGTCTGGCCTCTCCACAGATACCCCTCCGCTGTGGTTGCACCTACGGTACGGCTATCTGTATCGTTGAGGCACGCAAGCCACCCCACCTCGGCAATGTCTGTGGTTCATGGGGGTGGGACAATATCTTAAGATTTATGTATTGTAGATAATCTACTGTTATCCTTGTAAATTACAACAACAGAATGTACCATCAATCACAGGTTTCAGCCCAAAAATTTGCACCTTCGGTGATCACTTGCAAAAAACACCCTCTGTTAATCTATACCATACCATCCAAGTGAAACTGCAAATCAAAATGTTAATCTACAATCTATGTTCTGCTTGTAAACAAACTATCATCTTTAACACAGCCACCACATAATTACTTATGCCTTCTACAAAGATGTACGCACCTCAAAACTACCATGCAGCAATGATATCACGGGTCAAAGCCAACAGGTGGAATCGCATCCTATAAATGATCCTCCAAATGTTGGGAATAACTCTGCCTCTGCAGAGGAATGACAAAAAATATGAATTATTTATATTGAGCAAGGTATTAATGATTCTGCGTGAATATGTAGTATATTACTCCATCACAATCGCACCTTCCACACATATTGTGAAAACCTGTAAAAACACTATTAATTTGGATTATAAATGAAATATCAATTACATTGCAAAAAATGCTGCACACAAACACCTGAACAAATTTTAAAACTGACGAAAAAGTTACCAGCCATCAAATATGCAATCTTACTAGCCGCTTGAATGCAACTTATCATTGGCTGCCTTCACCTCCCATCATTCATCACACCGTTGCCAACGTCTAAACAAGCAAAAGTCACATATGTATACACTGCACTTTAAGCCCTGATCAAAATACTGAAACAAATGGTATAAATTTGTGTCTCTAGTCCTGTCCACATCTCAATCAAGAAACTGTCCTAGATAGATATTCCAGTTGGAATTCAACAATAAAAAAAGAGGATAGCTTGCAACTAAGCCTTCATCAGAAAACAACAACAAATTCTCAGTTATACAATTGCAGAAGTACAACTCAGTCACAAAACCATCCTCTCTGGTTCCTGTATTCAGTGTAACACCACGTGGCGAGTGTGGCTCTAAGTGTAGCTAAAGGGGGAAACAGGGAGGTGATGGTGCGGGTAGTGTTGATCAAAATTCAGTAGCCAGAGAAGACTTGTGGGTGAGTGAGTTGTGCCTGTGTGACAATAAATGAGAGTGTATGTAAATATTTGCTATTAACATAGCAGCTGATCACTATATAAAATTGTTCTAGAATTTACTTGTAAAGCTGTAGAGACATACTGCCTTAGGGGCTAGCTCTCCTCTATACTAGTGAGATACCACTACTCAAATCATGGAATTTAAAACGAAAAGGAAGACAGACATTCATTTTAATAAATATAATCAATGTTTTACAGTAACTGGCTTCCAAACAAATCTATCACTTGGTCACAAATGTCAATTTGTTCACTTCCTTGAAGTACATTCTAAAATATATAGAACTATAGGCAATTTAACTGTGTGGGTCATTCCACGTCAAATCAACACAGAGGTTTTACTCACCCTCTCAGATTTTGATGAAATTTGGCACAGAGGTAGCCCACATATAGATTAAGAAAAATACCCAATTTTGTTGACATCCAGCAATCCATTTTGAAAACAAGACAATCTGAAGTTGTCAAAAATTGCCAAAAAGCACTCCGTAGCCATAATTTCAAATTATTGTAGCAACTCTCCCAATTAAGCTACAATGATGGGAGAGGTGTCTTTTTTCAGCATTTCCCGTGAGTTTTCCAATGATATATGGCACATTATGGATTTGAGATGAAAACTGTTTCACATTTAAATGAAAATTTAAATTTTTAATTTCTCAAAAAGTGCATGTTCAAAAAAATTATATATAATGCTTTACATTAACTAGTACCCCGAGTATGAAAGTGGGACTGTCATGGGTTTACACCTTTATAAAATTTCGAAAATTCACATTTCACACACACACACACACACACACACACACACACACACACACACACACACAGCCTAGGTGTGTGTGCGCATTTGTGTATATGTGTGGGTGTGTGCGTATTTGTTTACCTTCCTCTCCCCCCCCCCCCCTCAAAGTAAGTCTTTCCCAGGATTGGAATGACTCCTTACCCACTCTTTTAAAACCCTTATCCTTTCCTTTTCCCTCTCCTTCCTTACTATGCCTGAAGAAGCAACTGGGTTGCGAAAGCTTGCATTATTGTTTGTGTGTTTGTGTGTGTGTGTGTGTGTGTGTTATTTATGTTACTATCAGAAACTGTGCTCCTTTGCCTGGTAAGTAAACTTGATCTTTACAAATGTCTGTCTAGGTGTGTTTGCGTTTGAATATGTGTGAGTGTGTGTGTATTTGTTTACCTTCCTTTTTTCCCCCCTAAGGTAAGTCCTTCCACTCCTGGGATTGGAATGACTCCTTTTCCACTTCCTTAAAACCCATATCCTTCCCTTTCTCCTCTCCTTTCTTCCTCTTTTCCTGAAGAAGCGACCAACGGTTGGGAAAGCTTGTATGTGTGCCTGTGTGTGATTTTATTTGTGTCTGTCGATGAGCCTGTCCTTTGGGTAAGTCATCCGTTTTCTATTTAACACACACACACACACACACACACACACACACACACACACACACACACACTCTCCATTAATGTATCTACATACACTTTAAAATTTGATGTTAATACACACTCCAAACGTGCAAAACCTAATTTATACACTCTGTGTTTTAAGATTGATCTTGTTAAATGCTTTTCCTTGTTTCATCTCCAGAAATCATACATTTTTCCTGTCAGTGTTACTGGGTTTACCTTACAAAGAATATCACTTATAGCTAACGAAAGAATATTTGGTTTTATAGGAAATGTGTAAGAGGGTGATGGGCCACATGGGTGAAGGAACGTAACTTTACTTTGTCTTTTGTTAATATGTAAGCTAACCACAATTTCTTGCCATAGAAAGCAGCAACATATCCATGACTGTCTTTCAAAGCCAGTCTTTCTGCAGATTTTGTAACTGTTTCAACAGTAGATTAAGTTACATCTGAAAAAGTCTTTACAAATATTTTTGAAGTACTTTAACTAATAGGTATAAAAGCATGTAACTTCTGTATCCTTTTTATGGAAACAAACTGAAGCGCTCTTCCAGAAAACTCTGAGATTGAATGTACTCTTCTACTGTAGAATATTCAAAATTTACAGATGTTTTAAACTGCCCAATCAAAAAGTTGTTGAGAATTTGGTTGTCATACAGCCTCTGCAGACTTGCGAATTCAGCATTGAGGAAGTTGAGACAGCCTTGAAGATGGTAAAGGTAAATAAAGCTCCTGGTTTTGATGGGGTGTATCCAGAGTTTCTGAAAATTGCCGGCCCAAAAACAAAATTATGACTCACTGACTTTTTCAGTGCGATACTGAGAACTGGAAAACTGCCAAAGCTTTTCAAACAGGCTAAGATAATTGCCATCTTGAAACTAGGTAATGATGGAACAGATGCTTCTCACTATCGACCTGTATCACTACTCAGCATGACCTATAAGCTACTTGAAAGGCTCATCCTAAATCACATACAAGAGACCATTGACCAAATCATCCCTGCTGAACAAGGTGGCTTTAGGAAACATCGGAGCTGTTGTGACCAGGTCTTAACGTTGACAACATTAGTAGAAACTGGATTCCAACAGTGTCTTAAATCAGCTGCAGTTTTTGTTGACCTCACAGCAGCTTATGACACCGTGTGGAGGGAAGGACTGATGTTGAAGCTTCTCCAAATCATCCCCTGCCAAAAACTTGCATTCCTATTGAACAACACGCTCTCTGACAGGCGCTTTAAAGTATCCCTGAATGGACAATCTAGCAGATGGAGGACAATAAATAACGGCCTTCCCCAGGGCTCTGTTCTGGCCTCCATCCTATTTAACCTATATATACATGACATGCCAGACACAAACTCCACGAAAATCCAGTAAGCAGATGACTTAGCATTAGTCTTCCAGAGTAACGACCTCAAGCACTGTGAGCAGGTACTGACAAGTGACCTGATTAAATTAAGTGATTACTTTCATAAATGGAGACTGCAACCAAACCTAAATGAAACTGAGATTACTGCATTCCACCTGAATAATATAGAAGCCCAAAGGAAGCTACATGTAACTTTTGTCTGAAATGAAGTGCCAATTAACTACAATCTGTTATACCTAGGTATCACTCTAGATCATTCTAGATCGATCCTTGACATTCAAAGAACAGTGCTTAAAGCTTTCAAAGAAAGCTGCCTCAAGAGTGAACTTGCTTCGTAAGATTGGGGTGCGGACGCCAATACCCTAGCTTAGGGCGGACAACTGCTAAGATCATTAGTGCCCAGACAAGAACAGAGATTAGCTAGATCTCAAAAAATTGGTAACTGCCAGTTAGAATATCAAGAGAAGGCTAAAAACAAAAGATAAACAATTAAAAGGGTTAAGCCTTTGATAAATTGGCCAAGTTGATAAAACGCAAAACTCGAGCAGCTGCCCGTGTGTCATCAGCTAAAATTTCCTCCAGAGTAGACGGAAAGTGAAGGACTACATGGAGATGATTAAAATTAACACAAGACAGTAAAACATGTCGCACTGTCAGCAATTCACCGCAGGAGCACAGCGGCGCAGGACCGGCGGTTAGTAAATGACTGTGGTTGAAACGGCAGTGACCGATCCGCAACCGGGCCAGGATGACCTCCTCCCACCGAGAGGGGCGTGAGGAGGTCCTCCAAGCGGTCGGGATCGGTTTTACAGTTTTCAATTTCTTGTCGTACAGTGAGAACCACGCACTGTGCCAGGACGACACGATACTCCTGCGAAGAGCCCGTTGAACATTGTCCGATGGGACGCAAAAGGTAGCCATGCGAGGCAAAGGAATACTGCACTGCCAGACTGACGTCCAACTTAATGAAGCCATGAGGATTATCACTGATACTGTCAGATCTACGCCCATTCAGTGGTTACCTTTCCTGGCTAATATTGCTCTGCAAGACTGAGGAGGAAAGCAGCTAAGGTAAAATTGATAAAGAATGTAGAGGCGCACAAGAATTCTCCCTTGTATGATGCTTTAAGGGAACCCCCAGCATGTTGTCTGAAATCACGAAAACCTCCCTGGTGTGACACAGAAAGCACCACTTCCTTCGATGTGACCTCCAAGTGGCAAGAACGCTCGAACGAAAATCCACCGCAAAACAGCCACCTCGTGCAAGATCCATCCAAGAAGGTTGAGGGATTCCATCTACCGCGCCAAACCTGGTCGTGACTGAACCGCATAAGGACTGGTCAAGGGAGGTGTGCTTACAACATGAAGAAGTGGGGTTTCCTTCCATCTTCAGACTGTGACTGCGGGGCAGAGGAGCAAACCTAAGGGCACATCATCAAGCAGTGTCCACTGCGAGCATTTAATGGTGACAGAGTTTACATCAAGTGACAGAAAGTGCTTTGGACTGGCTGTTAAATTTGGACATTTCCATAAACAATATGATAAATAAATAAATGCAGACTTGCTTTTGTTGTTAATCTCTTAACAGTTCCACTGACAACATCACAAGGTCCTTTCCCATGAGCAGAGGGGAAAAAATAAAATAAAAATGCCATTCGGTTTCAATTCCAAAATCTTTGTGGAAGCATAAGTTCACAAAATTCGTTTTGTTTTTGTACTGGGATACACTCGCATCTGAAAAGTAGTATAACTTATGTTATCAATGTGAACTTTTGTTTAAAAATAACTGAAATAGCTTTTAAAACAGTAGAATGCTATGGTATTATGCTCTAGACAGTTAGAAATTATGACATACCGGTAACTCATGTGTTATGTTTGGTTCTCTCCTTTTTAATACACTACCAAGGGATGCACTGTTGCATCATCAATTTATCAATAAAACTCTGTGCATCATCTTGGATCACAGTTTTATGAGAATTCACATATAACAACACATTCAACCACAGTCAAGTTTTCTTTCATTTCATTTCATTTACATAAGAGCTCTGCTGCTTCGCTAGAAAAGAGTATTGGTATATGCAGTTTTTCAGAAAAGAATCGAACTCCGATAAGGTTTTTTTCAGTATTTCTAAGTTGCAGCTGTCTGCTAAAACCCATTGTCAAAATGTGATATTTTCCAATTACATTATCATCAAGTATACTTTGTAATGTTCTTTTTATTGGATCACTTCCTGGACAAGAACTACAGTTTCCCATAATGCAGTGGAATGGTGCTGGGTTGTACAGCACTTTCCCCAAACATTGTTTATAAGAGGCCAATTCCCATTGGTTAAGATAGCAAGCTTAGCGTTTCTATAATTAGTTTGACATTTTGATGTGTAGTACAGGCACATACTGAGTGTGTTCCACAATGACCAGCCAAAATGTGCCAGTATTGTGACCGCATTTTGCAAATTTAGAAATGAATTCAGCTTTGAAACACTTAAAGGCCTATGCTTCTTTTAAATTGCACAAATACGTCTTTTAGGCATTACTGTTTTATTTATGAAATGTGTTAATATATTTACTGGTAAATTATGTACCGGTATATGTTCACTTAAATCTACAAATTTTACAAAAATGTCTTTCTTAATGAAATGTAATTTTTTGAAATTTTATAAATGTGCAAACCCATGAAAGTTCCACTTTTATACTCATATTATTTAAGTATATATAAAATTTAATAATAATCGAAAGCATGATTAACATTTTCTGAAATTTTTGAAGATGCGCTTTTTAAGAAGTTAAAAATCTAAATTTCCATTTAAATGTGAAAGAGTTTTCGTCTCAGACCAATAATATATATCATTGGAAAGCTCATATAAAATGCTGAAAAATGACACCTCTCCCATCATTGTAGTTTGCTACAATGAGGGAGAGTTGCTACAACAATTTGAAATTATGGATGCTGGGAGCTTTTTGGTGACTGACAATTTTTGAAAATGGATTTACGGATTTTAACAAAATTGGGTATTTTTCTTAATCTATTTGTGGGCAACCTCTGTGCCAAGCTTCATTAAAATCCAAGATGATGAGGTAAAATTCATTTTTAAAGTATGTTGATTTGACCCGTGTGCGGTTTATAAGGTATATTTCGATTGAGACCTTATTTGAGACGATAATTCCTAGATGCTAAAAGTTGAACAGGTAAGCTCATTCGTAGCAAATGACTGATATGAAATGACACAACAGTTTATTTACACGTCAGAAAAGTGATAAAGGTGTGCCTTCTAATTACACTGGAAATCAGAAAATTTGTTCATATCATGATAAGTATTGGATAAATTAAGGTCTTTCCTATTTTAAGAAGCGTGTAACACGGGACTTCGAGAGAGTGACTGTAGAATGAAATTCTAGCACATCAATAAACAATGTTTTATATAGATCTTTACGCTTACAATCTGTATTGTTAACAGCAACATTATATAAAAAAGTATTTAGGAAATGAACACCGATTTCTTAAGGAAGTTTCAACTTTAATACTATTCGTGGTAACAACATACCCTTGTTTACAAGAATCCGTGAAGTTACGCCCCAAAACACTTTGCACTCTTCACCACTGTTTATTAATGTATCCTGTCCTCAATTACTCTCCCTGAAAGATACAGTAACAGGTGTATTCAACACTAGGATCTTTGCACATCTGATGACTGGTTGGCATCTGTCATGATTCGTATTTTTAATTTAGTAGGACAAATGATTACTCCTGCTACTGCTGGGTTTAGGGAAAGTGAAGAAATGTAACTCACTCAAGATCGCAAATGCATTCGCATTTATTATTGTATAATTAAATGAGATGACTATGATAAACAGTCATCTTCAATACGTGATATGGACCCTTACTTTCTCAAATCAAACTTGTAATTTCTCTTAAACTAACCCTTTCAATATAGCTATGTTTACAGTTAGTTTTATAACATTGAGTGTAGTTTCAGCATACTATATTCATCTTACTAAAATATTTGACAACTGTAAGGTCAATTCACACTGTCCGTCACGTCAATTCACTTACCCCTACACCACGGCCTCCGTGCCAGTACACAAACGTAAGAGTGATGTTATGAGTTACAATCCGTGATGTAAAAAGTCATAATTTGATATCGGAAATGAGGAAACAGCAACGCTAAATTTTATTGAGTTCAAACTTTATACTGTATAGGCCAATTCACACTGTCCGTCACGTCAACGTCACGTCACGGAACCGTCACGTCAAGTTGTATTCACACTGTCCGTCCGTGTCCGTCACGTCAATTCGTCCATCTCAATACGCGATGTTGAAAGTGAGGTTATGAGTGGCGATCTGTTATGTAGAAAGTCATAGTTTAATACTAGAAAGGGGGAACAACAACGCTAAATGTTATTAACGGCCAAATAAAACTTTACAGTGTATGTTTTTGGCCAACTTACTGGGAACTGAAACAACATTTCAAAACATCGACATCTATTTTTCAAGCGAAAAAATAAACATATGAAGACATCAAACCATACTTGTAAGAGCATAAATAGCGCCTGTATACTTTAACTATTACGATTTGCTCCCTGACATTGTTAATACCGTCATAAACAACTGAATTTTTGTCTTACATTAGAACTGACATTTTCATTTAAAGTGTTATTTAATGAAAAATGCGTAATCAAATTACAATCTTATTCAAATAAACATTTTGCTTCAATCATTTCTGTTACAATGTTACGAAACATAAACCATTTTTTGGTTTCAGATATCCGACCTCGATTTCAGGGGGACACTCAATTGACAAAAATATTTAAGTCGTCATGAAACATTTGAGATTTACCCCTAAAACGACGTACAACAACAACACAAAGATGAATAAGACACATTTGCATATAAACAGTGCAATCGTCGACTGCACCATGTAATTCGCGTGACGAAAATAGGTTAACTTCCGATGTTAGCAGACGGCCGTTCCGTCAAAACATTCTTCTCGAGAAAGCTTGACGGACGTTGACGTGACGTGACGGTCCGGTGACGGACAGTGTGAATGCCGCCATTAGAAATACATTGCGGAATGTTCTGACGGACGGTGACGTGACGTGACGTGACGGACAGTGTGAATTGGCCTTTAATCACACAAGGTAAACTTTCACGCCCGGCGTTGTCTTCAGGTAAAACTTCCGGGCTGATAGGCCGTGGTCCAGGTATAAAACTTCCTCCTGACACGACGTTTCGTCTCCAATTGCGGGAGACATCTTCCAGGGTCTTCCGAGAACTGTATATTTCTGGAGAATATAGTGTGCTGGGAAGTGAAATAACATTTCAAAAAATCGACATGAATTTGGAAGCGAAAATACATACAGACACATCAAGCAATACGTATAAGAGAACAAACAGAGCCTGTGTGCTTTATCCATTTCGATTTCCCCCCTTACATTGTGAATAAAGTCACAAACAACTTCGTTTTTCTCTTTCATTAACACTGACGTTTTCATTTAAAATGTTTATTAATGACATTATTTCTTCATATTACAATCTTATTCTGTTTGCTTCGGACATTTCTGTTAATCATTGTAAAACCTAAACCATTATACCGTTTCAGATATTCCACCTCGATTTTGGAAGAACACTCAATGGCAAAAACATCTAAAAAGTTGTCTTGGAACATTTGAAATTTACCGCTAAAACAAAGTAGCTACAACAATAAAATAAAGATTAATGAAACACATTTCGTGTAATCCGTGTAATCAACTACAACATGAAAATCGCGTGACGAAAATAGGTTAACTTCCGATGTTGACAGCCGACCGTTCCGTCAAAATTTCTACTCGAAAAAGCTTGACGTGACGTGACGGTTCGGTGACATATAGTGTGAATGCCGCCATTATAAATACAGTTTTGAATGTTCTGACGGAATGTGATGTATAGTGACTTGATAAATAGTGTGACTTGGCCTTAATTCAGTCATTTTCATAATTTGTCCTTATTTATGTTGTAGAAGTATGTATCAGTACGGCAATAAATCTGATATCTGTAGTGTGCATGTTCTGATGCCTCTATGTTTACACTGATGATTCCGATTTTAATTCTTTAAGTTTATGCATTCAGGTATCTCTTATGTATTTTCTGGTATTTTTATGCTCAAATTGCCGTTTGCCGTAGACTGGCTGCCACGCGATAATAGCACAGTCATAGGATTCTATTTGTAAGGTGTCACAAGTGCATTGATGTCATGTATTCTATAAATTTTAAATAACAACTGCAGGATCAGAAGTGACGTCTGTTCTTTCGGAACAGACGCCACTTGTATATATATATAATATGCCGGTGACGAGCAATGATCCTATCGTTTTTGGGGAGGGGTGGGCAAGTTTGAAGCCCTTACTCTTACGGGAATTAGTTTCATAACTACGAGTTTGAGTACTGTGGGCAGGGCGAAGCTGGGAATTTGTATCTGACAGGAGACATGCCTAGGTAGTCGTTGCATGTGCGGTGATCACTGTGACCCCAGTGGTGTAGGGGTCAGCGCAACTGCCTAGAAAGCGGGAGACCCGGGTTCGAATCCCGGCTGGGTACACGTTTTCAGCTTAGCCCAATCGCAGTTGATGTCATATATTCTATAAATAGAAATGATTTTGATGCACTATGGGGAAAAATCATATGCAGCACAGAAATAATTTGTCCACCAAGAGAACGTGTATTGACAAAAATGAAGTAAGACGATTGTACTTTGAGATTATAGACAACATATCCAATCAAACATCCGGCAGGTTTGGTTCTCTTTATCAAGTTGCTGTTCATGACTCTTCTAAGCAAAGAGAAATATTCGTCTCACAGGCGAAATTTTCCAGACAATTTACTAGATAAAACTAACGACAGTCCGTATTCTGAACTGTTCGATATCGTAAAGTTAAAAAACGAGTTGATCGCATTCTATTCATCAACAGAATTTGAAAACAAGACTGTGCATGAACTGGTACCATATATGAACGCCAACAATATTCACGAAATTATGGGCGAAACCTATAAACTGGCTTTCTTAATATTGTCCATACCTGTTTCAACTGCAACAGTGGAACGTTCGTTTTCGGCGTTAAGAAGAATTCATAATTATATTCTTCAAAAAATTAAAAGTACTTCCTGCATTTTCCGAAAATGTTATACGGGAGTTTACCACATAAAACAGAAGAGCATATTTCTTATACCAGTAATTTCAGTGTGGTAAGGAATGCATTCTTATCTGTAGGATATTATTTTGTTTTTGCGACTTTGAATCTCCAAACTTTAATACCAATCATAGCTATTTAGAGCGCCATGGCTGCTTTCATGACTACAGAATGATTAGACATGTACGATGGGATACGAGTGACAAAGAACTATAGTGGTTGGAGTAGTACTTAGTATTTCTGCAATAGTCCTGGAGGCGCACAGTCCACGTGCGGCATGACTCAGACTGTGTGTGTGTTGTCCACTAGTGCTAGTAATAAAGTGTTTCCTTCGTTAATGTGCCTTGGTCCATGTGAAACCATCTTGTCTGTTATATTACCGACTGTGTTGCTGTAACAGTACATGTTCCGCGAAATGAATCCTTCAAGTCACTAGATAGAACAAAGGACAGCAGTAAGGTAAGTACCTATTCCAAATATTAATATTTCGTTACATTACAGGCTGAAGAAAATTGAAAGATAATTATTTGTAATTATACTTAACCAGGTTTTGATACACAGTAGGCCTGCCCAGTTGCTTTGATCTGCTGCTTCACCTAAAAAAAAAAATGACTGTGGGGAAGGAGGGAGGCCTAAAGGCATATTTTAATTTTATTTATTTCATTGCCCCTTAATAGTTTTGCATGAAATCTAATCGTTTGTGCATTCTGATGGGTCACACGCCTTTGTAACACACACATAAATGTATGTAATTTAGTTACATCATATTCACAGTGTGCCTTCACTACATACATCTACTTACATACTTCGCAATCCACCCAAAGGTGCGCGGCGGAGGGTACTCAGTACCACTACTAGTAACTTGCACTTTCCTGTTCCACTCCCATGTAGTACGAGGGAAAAAGAAATGCTTGTATGCATCTGTACGATCCTTAATGTCTCTGATCTTATCCTTCTGAAGCTACTTTCTCTAGCATTGATGTAGCAACACTTAACGAATACTTAACCTCTTTCCCACAATACAGTTTTACAGCTTTCCTGTTGCAGTAACATGTCTTTGTCGCAGTTTCCTCTTCATCAAAAATTGCGGTGTTATTATTATTATTATATCAAACAATGTAGATACTGCAATCCGTACCAGCTTCTTGGTATTCATGAAATGGTTTCTTTTGAAGTGTAGTAGACGGAACTTTACGTTATTATATATGTAAACAGACTCTTAGGACCCTAAGCTAACCCAAAGGATGTCAAAAGTTGTGTTTTACTCATTTTTTCTTGTTGTTGTCATTTACAACACTGCAGAAGCTTCTGTTTGTAAAACCAGTTTAAACAATACGATCCACCGTCAAAAGACAACGAAGCAACCGAATTCTATGGTTTCAATTTGCTGGCCGCTTTGTACCCTGCAATTTCGGTAGGTAACAAACACGACCAGGACTGCTGTGACTATATTTTAGACTGTGGTGGAGCTGTATCCTTCCAGGGATTTCGCTTCACGCATGGTGCTGGTTGCCATGACAATGTCCTGTCAGGCAGGCAGCACACTACATACACATTTCATGTGGTGGAAGCTGTGAGGGAAATCTAACAGACAGCATTACCCCAAACTTAGCGTGACAGTTACCACCCAATTCTGGACACAACTGCCGCGCTGTCAAGTGCCAAATGGAGAGAATACACTTGATGGGAATCATAGTAACACAAAACTGACTAAGCTTGCTTGCAAACAAACCTTCGCAGTTGATAATTTAATAAAATTCTCTGTGTATTACATAAACAGCATTTCTTTACTCCTACAATCTACAATGTAGATGAATTTTTAGATAAGACTTAAAAAATAATAAAAAACAATAAAAATGTAATAAAAATCCTTAAAATATTGATTGTCAAGTGTAGACAGCATGTACTAAACTGACACGTTCCACATCATTACGAAATGTCGTATATATCATCTATGGAACAAGTATTAATCTAATCTAATCTAATCTAATTTCTTTACTCCAGGAAGCACCAGCTACTCACACCACTGTTATCTCTGAATACAACATCGACTATATTCCATGTTGATGGCTGTGCAATCTACTCTAGTACAGTTTAATCATTACTTATGTTTGAATAACTGAAAACAGCTAATATGATAACAATAATAATAATAATAAGATAGCAATTAAGCTTCATTGATGTTTAACTCAGTGAATTACCACTGCTAAGCAGCATGCCCTTGACCTAAATCCAGTATACGCCTGATGTTAGGCAACCATGGCTTACTACTTCAGACACTTGCTCAGTCAACACTTGACTGGCACACTACCACACTTGGCAGCTATGCACATCAGAACAATATTGTCGGTGCAACAAGCATCACGTCAGCTTCATGGTACTGCTAGTTCAATAAGTATTTCGGTGCTCTTATCAAAAAATTCAAGCCATCTTGCCTTTTCCCAGACTGACAGACTGGTCTGACAAGGGTGCGCCAGATAAACTGCAATGTATCGAGACGCCTACTCTCCATTCTGTTTATCATCGACTCCAACAGAGCTTGCTCCTCCGCCTCTAGCAGTTTATATTTTCAGAGCCAAACGCCAAGAAAGCTTTACTTCTGAACACAGCATCTCACATATCTATGGTACATACTCACTTCATGTTGGAACACAGATGACGGCCTTTATGCACTGCTAACTATTCTGCAATCGTGGTTGACGGCTCCGTCACTGCCACTATCAAGCTTGCAACTAATCTACAACTGTATTGTGACTTCTTGTGCGCCACTTTATGCGAGCCACTCATCAAAGCTGACTTCATGACACACTGTGAATTACTTTCTGGCCTCGCCCAAAGAACAGTCACATATGTACCCAAAAGATTAATTGTCCAAGGATACCCACACACTAGTCTGTCAACTACAGAAAACATAGTGTACTTAGTTTCTGGAAATCAGTAAATGTGCTATTCGAATTGCAATGCTTGGAGCAATTACGCCCAGATGAACTGACTGACATAAGAGGACTGCAACATGAAATGGCAACCTGCATAACCGCCTAGTCCTATAAGAAGCTTCATTTTCAGCCAAACACAGCTACAACCCTGCACTCATTGCTGCATCTGTACCTGCCCTCAACCAGAGAGATGTTAGAACAGTGAGTGCTTCCACACCAGTGGCATGCCGCCCTCCCCTTTTGGATCAATGCCACTTTGTAATCAGTGATACATTCAATTGCAAAATCAGCACTCCAGACTCTTTGTATAGCAAGAAGTATGCCATATGGGCCAAGGTCCAGCTTGTACTTTAAAATGGTGGTACTCTCCAGCTTTGTGGGGACTGCAGGCACCTTAATAGGCTGACTATACTAGAATTGTACCCACTCCCAAACATATGGGATTTTGTCCACCTCCTGATATGTGACACAATCTTTAATGGAATAGACTACCTGGTAATTTATCTACAGATACAAACGATTCACAACAATATCACCAAATGCACCATAATAACACCATTCAGGTTTTTAAAATTTTTGTGAATGCCATATGGCTTAAGAAACGCCAGACTAACTTCCTTGATAATATATTTTAGAAATTCATCTGGATCTCCATAAATATTCAGCAAATCACATTGAAGTGCATGACAGAGGGTTCATCTAACTACTTTTATATTTCTCTACTGTTCCATTCTCTAAAAGTGCCTGAAAGAAGAGAGCACGTAAATCTTCCGGTTTTGATCTGATTTATCTTATTATATGCTCATGTCTACCATACACAAACGGATCCACAAACAACGACAAACGTGCACGTCGTTACTAATGGCTCAGTACACAAACTACGTCTCACTGAGAGCCCTCCGATCTCTAGTAATCATTGAACGCTTTGCCCGGCGAATGTCACTGTGGTTAAAGAACAGATAGCGGAACTTTTAGAGGCTGGTGTGTTAGAACCTTCTTCCAGTAATTGGTCTTTGCCCATTCATTTAGTTGAGAAAGACGACGGTACTTGGCGTATGTGCAGTGATTACTGAGAGCTTAATGCCAGGACTATAATGGTCACTTATTCTGTACCCAACATTGCTGATTGCATGCACATTCTATCTGGCGCCAGTTTTCCCTCCAATACTGCAAAAGCGCTTATCACCAGATTCTGAAGACGTTATATGCCATTTGGACTTAAGAACGCATCTCAGACATGGCAACGTTTTATCAATGAGGTTTTATTTCCCTTTAAGTTCTGGTTTATTTTCCTGGACGAAAATCTACTTTCTTTTGTAAATCTATGGGATTTAACTATTTAGGTTATCGGTTCCTAGGCTTACAAACAACTTAAACTAACCGAAGGAGAACACACACTCAAGCTCGAGGGAGGATTCGAACCGCTGACAGGGAGCAACCGTGCATTCCGCAGCAAGGCACCTTAGAACATCGACCGTTCCACCGCAGCCTGGTCGATATACTTGTGTGTAGCAAAATGTATAAAGAAAACAAGAAATATGTACAGAAAGGGTTGTAAATCCTTGTTGCAGGTGGCATAGAGATCTAAAAAGCTCCAATTATATCAATATACTCTGACCTTTCTGAGGTTCATTTTCTCAACGGCGGATATTCACCACCAACGGAGAAAAACAATACCATTTCCGAGGCACCTTATCTGGAGACTCCCAAGGAACTTAGGGGATTTTTAAGCAGCTCCATATGTTCTCCGCAATCCACTGTAAGGTGCGTGGCGGATGGTACACTGTATCACTACTAGGCATTTCCTTTCCTATTGCACTCCCAATTGGATCAGGAAAAAAAGAATGCCTATATGCCTCCATACAATCCCTAATTTCTCTTATCTTGTCTTTGTGATTATTACGTGAAATGTTAGTAAGTGGTAGAAAGATTGTTCTACACTCAGCTGCAAATTCCGGCCCTCTAAATTTCCTCAACAGATTTCCTGGAGCATTTCCAAGTCACTCGCGCATTGATCGAACCTACCACTAACGAATCTAGCTCCTCACGTCTGAACTGCTTCTATGTCTTCCTTCAAACTGATCTGCTGTAGGTCCCAAGCACTTGGGCAATACTCAAGACATGGTCGTACAAGCGTTTTATCCACGGTCTGCTTTACAGACAAAGTACATCTTCCCTAAAATCTCCCAATAGACCGAAGTCGGCTGTCCGCCTTACTCACAACTGTCCTTACATGTTTGTTCCATTTCATATTGCTCTCCAATGTTACGTCTAGATATTTGAACGACGTGACTGCATCAAGAAGCTCAATACTAATAATGTATTCGAACATTATGCGATTGTTTTTCCTACTCATGTGCATCACCTTACATTTTTCTACATTAAGAGCTAGCTGCCATTCTTCGCAGAAACTAGAAATTTTGTCTAAGTCATCCTGTATGCCATTACAGTTAATTGTAGACGACACCCTCCCAAACACCACAGCATCATCAGCAAAACTGCCGCAAATTACAAGTTACTCTGTCCATCAGATCATTAATATAGATAGAAAGTAATAGCTCTTCCTATCACACTTCCCTGGGGCACACCTGACGATACACCCGTCTCTGATGAACACTCGCCGTCGAGAACAATGTACGGCGTTCTTTGACTTAGGAAGTCTTCCAGCCAGTCATAAATCTGTGAACCTATTCCATATGCTCGTATCTTCGTTACCAGTCTGCAGTGTGGCACCACGTCAAACGCCCTTTTGAAATTGGGAAAAACACAAATTGCCTGGTGCTCTTCATCCATGGCTCGCAAGATGTCATGTGAGAAAAGGGCAAACTGAGTTTCACATGAACGATGTTTCATAAACCCGTGCTGACTCATAGAAAGAAGTTTTTCTGTCTCAAGGAAATTTACTATATTCGAACTGAGAATATGCTCCAAAATTCTACAGGAAACTGATGTCAACGACATTGACCTGAAATTATGTGTGTCAGTTCTCTTTCCTTTCTTATAAACGAGAGTCACCTCCTGTGCTATTTTCCAACCACTAGGAACTTTGCGCTGAATTAAAGATTCACGATAAATGCGGGTTAAGGAAGGGGCCAATGGCGCAGAATACTCTTTGTAAAACCGAACTGGTATTCCATCTGGAGAAGGATATTTTTTTGTATTTAGCTCTGTCAACTGCTTCTCTACACACGAAATACTTATTGCTATGTCCTCCATTTCGAAGTTAGTACATTGATCAAATGATGGTACATTTATGCGGTCCTCCTGCGTGAAAGATTTCTTAAATGTTAAATTTAGAACTTAAGGTTTCTGCTAGCTTCTGTTACTGCCCCAGAATAATTAACGAGTGACTGGATAGTGGGCTTTGACCCGCCTATCGATTTTACATAGGACCAGAATTTTTTTGGGTTCTCGGAAAGATCTTTTGTTAAGATATGGCTGTGGTAATTACTGTATGATTTGCGCATCGATCTTTTTATAGACGCACAAATCTCTACTGACTTTTGCCCATCATTATTGGGATGTTTCACTAAGTGTGTTTGCCTCTGTAACTTACAAAATAATAGGTGACGGGAAATTTTAATGCGGTAGGTCAACACAAGAAATGTTACACTTTCTGCGGAGCTATGAACATAGTTTATTGCATCATTTTCCAAAGAATTACAGCACAAAGATATAATTTTTTAATGGGAAAATAGATTTCTCTATCGTGTATTGGATTCGTTTAAACCAGCTGCGTCCAAATCAATTTAAACTACATTCCTATCACTATTAGTTTCGGAGCTACAACCCTTCAAAGTCCCGGGGCAGAGGCTGCGATAGAGTAGCTAATTGGCCGAGTGGCTATCCCCTGGGGCACAGCCCACTATCTCATGACCACCAGCCAGTCAGCTACGCTGTCGTAGCCTCCGCCCTCTAAACTTTGAAGGTTGTAGCTCCCAAACTAACAGTGATAGGAATGTAGTTTAAATTGATTTGGACGCAGTTGGTTTCAATGAATCCAATGCACGATAGAAAAAACTATTGTTCCATTTAAAAAATTATATCTTTGTGCTGTAACTCTTTGGATAATGATACAATAAACTATGTTCATAGCTCCGCAGAAAGTATAACATTTCTTGTGTTGACCTACCACATTAAAATTTCCCGTCACCTATTATTTTATAAGTTACAGAGGCAAACACACTTAGTGAAACACCCTGTATATATACCGAGAGCGCAAAAGCCTTTGCTTTCTAACATTATTATTATACCACGGTGGATCTTTTCCATCCTTAATCGACTTTACAGGCACATATTTCTCTAACCCTTTACTTACAGTGCATTAAAATTTAGTCTACAATTCCTCTACATTCATTGTACTGGAACTAAACGATGACCATTCATTTTCTAAGCGCGATCCTAACAATTGCTTAACGGCTCTTCCTAACAAAACCACGCTCCTCGCCTTTTTAATTGTTTAATGAACTTTGGTCACCACTGACGCTATGACGATATCATAATCAATTGATGATATGGTGATCAGTAACTCCTGTCTCTACACAGACATCGTTAATAAGGTCAGGTCTGTTTGTAGCTATAATGTCTAAAATATTTCCATTGCGTGTGGGTTGCTGGTTTAACTACTCAAGTTTTCGGAGAATGTGTCCAAAAGTAGTTCGCAGGACTGCTTGTCTGTACCACCTGAAATGAAACTAGTGTAAGATGGGGAACGTAGTTAGAATATTTTATTCTGACCTTTATGTAATCTACCTTTCTATATGGACTATCTCTTAGTTTATTTACTATTCTTCTCTCAATTTTATGAGTTTATTCAGATTTCTGTGCATTTGGGAACATGTCAGGGGAGACAGGTTACTGGAAATGCAGTACTTTTAATTTTAATATTATTTTTCTGGATATATTTACTGTTTTGTTGGTACGGCCTGTGCTTTGCTGGAAGCCCTGGAGAGCAAAAACCAGCAGTGGATATGCAGGGCAGGGGAAAATTTTGCTGGTGGGCAGTCACACCCTCGGCCGCAACTCTCAGAAGGTAGCTTGTTGAAAGCAGGGGGGGGGGGCAATGCCTCGTTGGGTGGGAGCTGCAGCCTCTTGGTCAGAGAAGTGGTGTGAGGTGGTTTTGTACCTGTGAAATGTTTTTTTCAGGAACATGCAGCATGTGCCACACACTGTTTCAAGCGGTCTCCGGTGGACGCAAGCCCGGTGCTGTTTTCAAGATAATCGGCCGTTCCGCATGAGAGAAACTTTGCCAATAAACGACAATTGCAGGGACCGCTGGTCGCCAGGTCATTTATGGTGACGAATGTGCTGGCTGTTAGCTGTAGAATTTCTCTGTAGGCAGCAGAGCAGAAAATGATTTATTGTAATATGAATGGTGTAACGTTCTGGATGCTTTCGTCCACCTGGGGTAGTGGGTGGTAGGCTCCAGAGGCCATAAATGGCGTAACGTTGTGCTCTGGGGACGAGGAGTGAGAGGGCAATCACCTTGGCGATGGTAAATTCTGTGGGAACATTGCTGGCGTGGGCGGAGACTCTTGGTGGCCGCGGAAAACGCGTTCTGATTCGACAGAATTTTGTAGGGAGACAGCTAGTTAATTTGTCAACAGCGCTACGCCATTCCATTCGGTAGGCAATTAGCCATCGTCGTAGATTGGCGTGCCTGAGGTGCAAGGGCCTGGTCGCTTGGACACTTGCCGTGGGCAGGAACAGTGAGGAAGAAGGGGAGTTCGGTGGAGGCTTCTGTACCGTACAGACCTCTTGATAGTTGAGTTACATACCGACTCTGTCTAACAGATAGCAGTGAGAATACGGTCACTATTGTTTTCCAGCTCTCCTGTTGCCATCGATTTTTGCTGCCGGGACGTGCTACGGTGCCATCACCTGTAATTTGGATTGGTAAAGTACTGCAAGCACCGTCGCCAAGACTTGTGTAATTCCACTGTCTAGGATTTTTCTAAAAGAATTATTTTATTTAGGTTTGTCTTTTCATTCTGGGGATCTTAGTTGCTGCAGATAACTTCAGTTTCTGTGTAGCTAACCTGTTAATATCCTTTTGTGGAGTTTCCCGATCCTTTGACTCAGACAATCATTGCATTTTTATGTTCGATTTTTGGTTTAAATATATTAAGTTTTGAGTAGGTCTTTTTTCCTTTAAAACATCCCTTCTCACTATTTTTTGAGGGGTAAAAAGATTAGTTAAATTCAGAGTGTACCAATTAATATTCATTTAATTGATTTCATGCTACAGCTCATAATTTGCTCAGAGTAGGAACTGATATTTTATTTATTTGTTTTAAAGATACCTATGACCACGTCATAAGCATGAAGGCTGTATGATCAACAATTATATATTTCCTTGTTTTGTGAAACATTGTGGTGGACCAATATTTTAATTGATATTCAATTAAATTGTTATAAAAAATAAAAATAATACATAAGTCGGTAACATGGAAAGGTGGCACCTCACTTTGAAGGTATACACAGAACAGCTTAAAAAAATCCCATACTTAGAAATACAACTTACACTAGAGAGGTCCCAATCTATATTCTTAAGGTTGAAGTCTTCCCCAACTAATATCGCGCCGGTCGCGGTGGCTGAGGGGACTGAGGCGCTCCAGTCATGGTCTGCACGGCCACTATGGCCGGGGGTTCGAATCACCCCTCGGGCATGGATATTTGTGCCGTCCTTACTCTTAGCGAGTTCATTAGTAGTTTGTAAGCTTAGGGACTGATGACCCCATAGTTAAGTCCCATAAGTTCTACAAACATTTGATTTGAACTAATATTGCTTGGCTCGTTTACCTATGGACTACCTGTGTAGACTTTCTTTGAATGACTATAAAACTGCTAAAGCAGCACTGGGGGGGGGGGGGGGACGGTAAAACACCTAACTATTTACTTCTCTTAGACCTGATATATGTGTCCAGATAACTTCACAGTTACTCTCAATCTCGACCTCAATAGAAACAATACATTTGTCCACGGCGATTAACACTCCCCCTCCAATTGTATCCGATCTGTCTTTCTGATGTACATTCCATGCCTCGCTAAATATTTCTGAACTTACCACATCATGATTTAGCCAGCTTTTGGTGCTGAAAACTAAATGAGAACAATAATTTCCATGCAATGCGGCAAATTCGGGAACTTTATTTTTAATGCTTTGAAAGTTACGTCTAATATTTTTATAGTCGAATTTTGATGCTGAATGCGGCCTGAATTCGCTGTCTGAATGTTCAGAGGCGAGTGCTCATTAGAGCTAGAGCCTAGCCTAGAAACCCCCCTGTGCTCTCCACAAGTACTCTGCTACGCGAGTAGCTGCTTCCTTAGTGTAGTGCATCCCTGATCTAGCTAGGGGTATCCTACAATTCCCCATCAGATAACCCAGATCTAGAAATCTACAGCCAAACATGTAATTGCACTTAGTAATTCAATGATGCTTTTGAGGCGAATGATAAATAACAAATAAAGTTCTTGTAAATAACATGACTGCCTCCACAATTTGGCACTTAGGTGAGAACAGCACCCGTCCCTGTCCCCCCACTACCGTCCCCACCTATGTCCCACCGACGCTCCTAAAGATTACCGACCCTGCATGATCTGGTCTGGGACTCGAAACTGCGCTGGCCTCTTCTCCCGTGCCAAAACAAAGTTATTATTTATCGAGGTATAGGATGTATTACTCTATGCAACACCAAAATGAAAAAAGAGCCAATTATTTTATTTTTAACCATACTTCGGATAGTACAATTATATGGAATAATAACTGGTAACATCAAACATGTAGTTGCACTTAGCACCAGAGTTTTGTATACAATTGATCGCCTCCAAAACTAATCACTACCGCCCCTGCCAGTTGCTAGGCCATCCACTTCCGCTCCCGATAATTTTTTCCATTCCTGATCTGCATATTAATTGCAACATCCTATTTTTTTCCATTAACAATTAGAACATTCCGTTTTCTCAGTATTGGTACATTCAGTTTAAGTAACATAATACAAGTACAACTTCTATGGAACTCAATTTTGCAAGAAAATATAGACACAGCATAAAGAAATTCGATGTTGCTATGGGTGGGTGTATTCTGTTATATAACTTACATACATTTATCGACAGTTTTTATACACAATTCTAGCCAGAGTCAAACATTTAGAACCAACCAAAAACTGTTCCATCTTTTGGAAATCATTCGACCCCCTAAGATGCCTGGGCAAAATATATGTATCTCTTCTCATAGACGATGCATGCAACTGCTGACAAAAATGTTTAGAAAAAGTGTGCACATTAGATAAAACACGGAATGTAAGGGTAACGATCGCCACAAACCTATGTGTCTATCTTAAGAAACACTTTTCAGGTAACACAACAACAACAAAAACTACAGGACATATTGTTTATAAGAAGCTTCGAATTTACTGACTGAAATAGCGAAAATCGGTAAGGACATCTTGTGATTCAAGCACAACGTCTGCATGGAAACTATAGATTTCGAACACTACAGCTTACACACACAGTATTTTACCGGCCATTAGCACAACAGTCGACGAGAGGCCTCTCTGTCACTCAAACGACACTATACCTGGAACAGCCATTTTGCTAGGAATGCGTCTAAATATAGACCTGAAACGATCTTATCAGTCTTCCTGGCTGGACTCAGACAGAAAGACAGACTAATGACAACCCGCTATCTTGTACAAATCATACCAGCACCACCTTGTGGCTGCTCTTAAAACAAAATTAACAAGTTCCGAAATTTAATACTCTCTCTTTTTTTAGCGACCATGCCATGTTACAATATTAGACAATGCACACAATTCTTTTTTAAATGTACCAAGTGTTTACAACTTTTCAGTAGACTGACACATCGGTGTCTTCTTTTTCCTCCTCCCATCCAGTATTTCGACATAGCAAAGGGAATCTCTCTCTCTCTCTCTCTCTCTCTCTAACAACCATACCGCATTACAATATTAAACACTGCAGACGATTCTTTTCGAAATGCTCCAAGTCCTTACAACATTTATCTGACACAACTCAAACTTTCAAATACCGATAAACGAATGGGGCAGTGTACAAATGGTTTAAATCATACCTAACAGAAGAGTGCAGAAATTTGACATAAGTAATTCACATAATATGCAAAAGACAGCTGATACCTCAAACTGAGGAACAGTCAAAAATGGGGTGTCACAAGTTTCGGTCTTGGGTGCTTTGCTGTTCTTAATATATATTAATCACTTGCCAGTCCATACTCATGAAGATGCAGAGTTGGTTCTTTTTGCTGATGATACAAGTACGGTTATCACACCTGACAGACAAGATCTAACTGAAGAATTGTAAACGACATCTTTCAGAAAATCATTAAATGTTTCTCAGCAAATGGACTATCATTAAATTTTGATACAATGCACTACATACACTTCCATAAAGTAAATGGAATGACACCATTTATAAATTATCAGAAACCTATAGCAAAGGTAGAATATTCAAAATTTTAGGGGTATGCATTGATGAGTGGTTGAACTGGAAAAAACACATTGAAGATCTGCTGAAACGTTTGAGTTCAGCTACTTATGCTATTAGGATAATTATAAATTTTGGTGATATACAACTCAGTAAATTAGCTTACTATGTCTATTTTCATTCCCTGCTTTCGTATGGCATCATTGAGTAAAAAGGTATTCATTGCACAAAAGCGTGTGATCAGAATAATTGCTGGAGCCCATCAAAGATCATCCTGCAGACACTTATTGAAAGAGCTAAGGATCTTCACAGCAGCTTCACAGTATATATATTCACTTATGAAATTTCTTATTACCAATCCCACCGAATTCAACAGCAATAGCAGTGTACATAACTGCAACACTAGGAGAAAGAATGACCTTGACTATTCAAGGTTAAATCGAGCTATGGCACAGAAAGGGGTGAAGTATGCTGCCACAAAAGTGTATGGTCACCTACCAAACAGCATCAAAAGCCTGACAGATAGCCAATTAGCATTTAAAAATAAATTAAAAGAATTTCTGAATGGCAACTCCTTCTACACTATAGATAAATTTTTGGATATAAATTAGTAAATCTAAAATAAATAAATAAATAATATATTAAAAAGTATTGTGTCATGTAATATTTAGTAAAGACACCTTTCATTAACCCAACACATTCCACATCATTACGAAGTCTTGTTTTCATGATCTATGGAACAAGTAGTAATCTAACCTAATCCAGAAAATGTTTAAAATTGTTCTTTCTTTGCGTTCAAGCAAAACTAAACCCTAGTGTACTACGGTATTACCTTGGAGAGTCACAATCTTATCTTAATACGATTATAATATAAAGGAGAGTGTCCATCTGTTTGTGTGTATGTTTTCTTCAAATCTTTATGAAATTTTGTACATGTAAGCCCCAATACATGAGGACGGTCGCCGTAAGTGTAAGAATAATGTACAACACATTGTCCATGAGATATGACGTCATAAACAATGAGATGCGCGAAAAACTGCTACATTTTGCGACAATGCTGTTCATTTTCTCCTAAACCATTGGACTGATTTCAACCAAATTTTGTACACACATTCCTTACCGTGAGGTAACAACTGCTGCAGGGTTAAGAACACATACGACGCATGGTTCAGAAGATATGACGTCATGAACAAAAGGAATCACAAAAAACTGCCACATAATGCGGCGAGACTTTACAAATACGCTATATGAGAATGAAAGTACTTAGCGACTTGCAACAAATTTTACTACAAATTTAAGCTGCAGGAAATTTTACAGAGTGTATACACACATATAGCTGAGTGTACCTTTTAGATAGTATCACAGTACGACACATAGTTCATGAGATATGAGTACATAAAAAGTAATATTCCGCTATTCATGGACTAAAACGACACATTTCGGTATTACATTACAATTTATAATTTCTACACTACAAATTGTCGCCACAGGAAATTTTACAGATAGTATACATGCAATTAGTTGAATGTACCTTCTAAATTGTATCACAGTACAACATATAATTCATGAGATATGAGCACATAAGCAGTAACATTAATGGAAAATCGCCCATCACAGACCAAGTTTTAATCTGCTGGATGTTATATAATACTTTATTTAAAACACACACAACATAAACACAAGTCATTACAGCACTCAAAACACAGAATATATATCTCAGAGAACTTTTTTACAAAGATCGTGCACAGTTAAAGAGTTCACACAAGTCTTGCTCAAACACGAAATCCCTTGCCTCATGAATTCCCCCCCCCCCCCCAAGTGTCAACGATATTTAGGAATGAAACGGACACATCGTCCACAATGTGTTACAACTTCAGTTACCTTTGGAGGTGCAGGCTGTGGCTGTGGATTGATTGTTCTGTCTGGTACAAGTCTGAGTCTTCAGTAACATTTTTCTGTGTGTCTGCAAAGAATTCACATTGTTGCATTATTATCTTCTTTGAAGGATGTCCTGAGACCAAACAAAACTAAAGGTAGGCTCTCAGTCCAACGTTCTGTGACATGGCAACTGAGTGAAGTCTTCAACTGTCGATGTCGTCGTTCTACAAGGCCATTAGCTGCGGGGTGGTATGCACAGGTTCGAATGCGTTTCATGCCAAGCAGTGCTTTAAAAAGATACGATTCAAACTGCTTGCCTTGACCCGTAGTAACATGGAGAGGTACGCCAATGCGTGCGATCTACTGACGGAAAGAGTCGCAGCTACATTTGTCGCCGTCATATCCTTCACAGGATTAGCTTCAAGCCAGCGAGAAAACCGGTCAATCGCTGTCAAGCAATATTAGTAACCTTCTGATGGACAAAGGGGTCCAATTATGTCTATGTGAACGTGATCAAAGCGTTGATTCGTTGGAATAAAAGTACCGATTGGCGCTGTTACATGCCGAGTTATCTTGTTGCACTAACAAGTATTGCATTGGCGAACAAAGTTGGACAAATAAATGCTTTCTCCACCAGTCGTATCGTAGCCCTCACTCCTGGGTGGGAGAGGCTGTGAAGAGATGATATCGCTTGATTGCGACAATCTGCCGTAAGAAATGGACGTGCTTGCGGCGTTGATACGTCACAATAAAGCGCGACGTTCGAGTTTGGTATTCGAATGCGTCGGAGCTGCAATCCTGCCGACGATTCAAGATAAGTCTTTAGCTCGCTGTCTCCCTCTTAGGCGTTCCCAAGTGCTTCATAGTCGACTTCTTTCGTGATAACATCGGTGCGAGATAATGCATCTGCTGGCTTGTTCTGTTCACCTTAAACATATCGAATGACCATGGTAAACTGACTATGAAGTTCAAATGTCTTAATTAGCGTTGTGATGCCTTGTCTGGTTTCTGACGGAATGCAAACACGAGTGGTTTATGATCTGTGAAAATCGTAAAATGCTTCCCTTCGAGCATGTGCCTAAAGGTTTTGATAGAGGCATATGCTGCATACAGCTCACGACATATGTTGACCAATTTGCTTGTGACGGTGATAGCATCTGACTAAAGAAAGCCAGAGGTTGCCAGTCGTGTTACACACATTGTTGTACCACTGCTCCGATTGCAACTGCTGGTGCATCAACCATAACTGCGAGAGGTGCGTTAGGAAGAGGATGAGACAAGAATGCGGCGTTCGCAATAGCCGCTTTTACTTTGGCTTTTTACAAAGAGCGTGCACAGTCAAAGAGTTTACACAACACTTGCTCGAACACAAAATCACTTGCCACAAATATATTACTTCTTTACTACTAATTGTATTCCCAAGACATTTTACATGCTACCCTTAACAAATGAGTATATATACCTAAAAAATTTCAAGAAAAAAATAAATACTCGGGCAGCACCGGGTTTCCAGCTAGTCTAGTCTAATATATAAAGCAGAGTGTCGGTATGTTTGTTTGGTTGTTTAGATTGTTTATTGTTATCAAATGTTTGTACAGCTTATGAGACTTAACTATGGGGTCATCAGTCCCTAAACTTACAAACTATTTATGAACTCACTAATACTAAGGACGGCACAAATATCCATGCCCGAGGGGGGATTCAAACCCCCGACCGCAGTGGCCATGCAGACCGTGACTGGAGCGCCTCAGTCCCCTTTGCCACCACGGCCACATGTTTATTGTTATCAGGCGTTCATTATTTTTTGATACAATTGGCATTGTCAATGTGTTAATTACAGTTAATTGTTTCTTTTTACGTGTAACAAGTAATTGTACTAATAGAACAGTTTAAGGTTTCTTGTCTACTTATTCATACCTAGTTTATAAATATATTATTCCCTATAAGCAATTTCATATTAATCACAAATATTTACATATTACATGCTTATAATACTGACATATTGATCACAGATATTTACATATGTCCTGATTCTTTGATCTCTTGGTTACATATAAGTGCTTAAAACAATGGAATTGTAATTACAAATATTTAGTTATTAAATAATACAGCTGATCATTGTTTATTATTGTTCTAAGCAATATAAGTTAATGTTTTTCTATTTTACATTTGTGTTACATACAGATAAATTTATTATAAATAATTTTACTGATCTAGGTGTTGCTACTCAAAGCACAGATCTTTAACATCGCTCTCCAAGAACTCTTTAACTGTGTAAAATTAACATTCATTTAACCAAGTTACTAATACACTTTTAAACTTGTGCATAGGGGTGGTATGAGCAGTCTTTGGGAATTTGTTAAAGAATGTGAGGCTCATGTGTTTATGGCTATTGTGTGTGAGAGAAAGTCTGGAGTATAGTAAATCAATCCTGTGCTTATATCTCGTGTGGTGTGCGTGTACATTATTTCTTAGTTTAAGTTTGTTTAAATTTTCTTTAGCAGGGACTAGACAATAGTGTATGTAGAGGCTGTGGACTGTAATTACAATTAATAGTCTGAATTTATTTCTGCAAGTCTCTCTGGGGGGAGGGGTAAACCTAGGATACACCTAATGGCTTTCTTCTGCCACTGGAAAATGTGTGCCAGTGTGCCATCCTAGTGCATTTCCCCAAAACAGTATTCCATATTGCAGGTGAGAGTGGAAGAATGTGTAATAAGAGCAGTGAAGGAGGGTGTTGATGATATTATGCCTTAATTTATGCAAAAGAACCAATACCCATGGTAGTTTGCTGCTTAAATAGGATATGTGTCCATCTCATGACAATCTTCTGTCGATCACAAGCCCGTCTAATTTTACATTCTTATTTTCAGACTTTGTTGCTCTGAAATTGAAATAAAGTTGTTCTGCTTTTGCTTTATTGATGGATAGCTGGTTAGCTCAACACCAGTGATTAGTCATCTCAATTATTTCCTTATTGAGGTTTTGTACATTGTGTAAGTTATCGCTAGTTGTTATCAGCATGATGTCTGCGTACAGTATATTCTTACATGATATGTGAGTTGAAAATTCATTTGTATAAACTGTGAAGAGAAAGGGTCCAAGTACCGATTCCTGCAGTATTCCACATTTTGTTTTCAGCAATTGCGATGTTTAATTGTTAGCATGTACTTGTTGTAGACTGTCAGATAGATAGGTTTTACATAAACTTAATGATTTTACCCTTATGCCGTAGTACTTTAATTTCATTAATATAGTTTCAGGTGACACTGAATCAAAGGCTTTGCTCAATTTTATAAGTGTGGCACACGCAGTTTGTCTATTTTCAACGCCATCATGTATATTACCCAATAGATTTCCTATTGCTTTTATTGTTAATAGGTGTGGTCGGAAGCCAAACAAGTTTGCATTCAGTAACCCATTATTTTCAAAATAGTAATATATTTCTATGTGTAAGCAGCTTCCAATTATTTTTGAAACAACTAGTACAATTGCAATTGGCCTATAGTTACTAGTAAGGTTTCTATCCTCTTTCTTAAACACTGGTAGTGTGACGGTGATTTTTAGTGCTTGGGAAGAAACACCTTCTGTCAAAATTCTATTGACTAAATAAAGCAAAGGCAATTTCATTTGCTATGCTCTTTAATACAATGTTACTGATTCCATAATAGTCCTCTGTTTTAGAATTGTTAAGTTTATTGATCGCTTTGCTGATATCATAGAGATTGATTTTAGACCATGAAAATGTATGTATATTTTCTACTTGGGGTAGCAGATTCTCGGCCCCTAAGCTTTTGTAGGTCGAATGGTGAGAGTCTGTACAGTTTACAAAGTATTCATTTAGTACATTTGAATCTATGGGAATAGTATTGTCTCTTTTGCACTGATTTATTACGCTTTTGATGACATTCCATGCTGTTTTCAATTTATTTTTTTTATTTCAAAATGTAGGTATCATTTGCTTCACAGTTGGCTATTTTGATTTCCGTTTTGTAGATTTCTTTAAGCTTTGTGTATACTTTCTTAATTTCCTCACTTTTAATAGATCTGTCTTTAGCTATAAGAAGCACTATTCTTATTTCATTCAATTTTGGTGTATACCATACTTTAGTATTTTGTGGTCTACATTTTGTGTTATTGGTGTTTTTCTTATAGATGGTTGGACAGTTGCTATTTAGTATATGTTGTAGTGTGTCTATAAATAGAGAAGTGCGTTCATCAATAGTTTTCTCAGACCGGCCGTGGTGGCCGAGCGGTCTGTGGTGTGCCAGTCACGGTCTGCACGGCCACTACGGTTGGGGGTTCGAATCCCCCCTCAGGCATGGATATTTGTGCCATCGTTAGTATTAGCTAGTTCATAAGTAGTTTGTAAGTTAGGGACTAATGACCCCGTAGTTAAGTCCCATAAGCTCTACAAACATTTGAACATTTTTGAGTTTTCTCAGCTGTCAATGTACTGGACCAGTCTATTGATTTTAAATCCTTTGTCATGTTTTCAATGTTGTGTTAATTTAGTTTTCTGTATTTTACAATATTTGTGATACCTTCTGAGGGTGACTCTTATTTTTAGCCACAGCCCATCATGATAATTCTTAATTTGGCTACACTGCATTCTACATAGCCTTTATGTTCTCCAAGCAAGTGTCTAGCCTTGTCGGTTGTTCATTGAGGCAATAGAAATTGAGTGACTTTATTGTATTTATTAAGTGAGAAACATATTTCCTTCTTTTTCCCTTATATCTATGTTAATGTCACTCGTTATGTAGAGACTTTGATGTTTGTATTTTGAAATTAGTAGTATTAGAGTGTTGAGTTGTTCTATGAAAATTTTTTCATCAGTTCCTGGAGTACGATACAGTGAGATTATTGCGAATTTATATGAGTGTAATACCACTGCTGCTGCTTCAAATATACCTTCTAGACAAAACTACTAACATCTATTACATAGTACTTTTATGAGGATTATCTCTGATGTAGATTGATACACCTCCATGTACCATACTTATTCTGCAATAACTTGAGATCAGTGAGTATCCAAATGAGACACACAGCTCTATTTGTGTGTTGTTTAGCCAGTGTTCATTTATAGAGTATACTACAATTGTTTTGTTCCAACCAGTATTATAATTGATTAAGTTTTCCCTTGAGTGATTGCACATTAATGTGAAGGAGAACTGTTTCTTCTTTGGTGCAGAGCGGTACATCATTATATTTACATGTTCTGGTATTTGTCTGTATTTCTTTACAAATTTTTTGTGTTTTCTCTGAACTACTGGTTGTCCTGCGATGGTTTATTCTAAAAAAAGGAGGTGTGCAGGTATCTGCAGAAGGGCTGTGTTGAAAGTTGATGCTAATTTGTTTGTGCTTTCTGGTAACTTACTTTAGCACTAAACTAACTATCAATATTATCCCTAACACATTCATATGCAACCCATGTGTTGTGTGGAATCGGCGACCCACACCATTTGTATTTATTACAGACACATATTTGAATCGTTTGCATATTTTCCTATAACACTCATTTGCTTTGGAAATGTCTTGGTTCACACAGGACCAATGTGGCAAATCATTTCTGTGTGGAATGTGTGTACGTGTTGCATACAAATCTACAGTTTAGCTCCAAAATTTATGAAATTTTGTACACATAAGCTTCAATCCATGAGAACGATCGCCGTAAGTGTAAGATTCACTTACGATACATAGTTCACGAGATATGACGTCATAAACAATGAGATGCGCGAAAAACTGCTGCATTTAGCGACAATGCTGCTCATTTTCTGCTAAACTACTGGATCGATTTCAACCAAATTTAGTACACACATTCCTTGCCGTGGGGTAACAATTACTGCAGTGTTAAGAATCACATACGACACTTGGTGAAAAAGATATGACGACATACACAACAGGAATCGCAAACAACTGCCACAAAATGGGAAGAGATTTTATAAATACGCTATATGAGAATGAGACTACTTAGCTACTTACAACAAACCTCAAACATAATTTCAAACCTTTATTAAACTTTTTCTCGCTGACAACCATAGCTAAATGATGAAAGGAAAAAATGTTCTCGCTAACTACTTTTCTGCTGTTTATGGAGGAAACCTATGGCATTCGGTACTATGTTACAATTTATAAATTACACATTACAAATTGTAGCTGCAGGAAATTTTGCAGACATTATACACACATATAGTTAAATGTACCTTCTAAATCAGTAATTACACCCTCAGGGGTAAAACGGTAATTCTGTGGGAGTAATATGTAAGGTACCAGTAGTGGATACATTTTTTTAAATAATTATATCCAATGAGAACTCCGCAGCACATGTCTTGTCTTGTGTTCCCTCTCGTTGTTTAATGACAACAATTATACAATTCTCGCATTGAATGTTTGCATTGCGAATTGTCATCTTTTTCTTCTATTTGATTTTTTTGATGACGCAATAACGGTACAATCGCGGTTAATAAAGAGTAAATAGCCTACTATTACACATTTTGTAACCTTGTAGATGGCAGACCTCTTCCTAGTCCTGAGTCGGTAAACGTCGGGAATGCTTAGGCCGGCAGTCATTTGTTCCTGGCAGCAGCCAACAGTATTTAAATACCCGTGTTGTGTGAGGTATTCATTGTTTTGTAGCCACACTCGTCTGCTTCGTTACTGGTTTGCACGACCCTGTTCCGAGTGTTTTCCATTCTGCAGAGATTTCAGTTTCATTTACTAACAATGTATAAAGCCAATTTTGCTACTGTACTTCTGCAAGTCGTGCAGTTTGTGGTCCCAGTAGGCTAAGTGTGCGTTGTTCATGCCTCTCCACGTGCGTCATTCACGTATTGTTGAATTCTATTGTTGGCAAAAATATAAGGACAGGCCCGGCCTACCCACAGTTATAATTAATAGCGCGCCGCGCGATCACTGTTTTGTACCTTCCTAGGAGCCATCGTCTCCCACAAATCGTTAGTTTTTTCGTTCTGAAAGCAAGATCTTGCACCCGTTTGGTAAGTACCGTAAGTAATATGTCACTACTTTTTGTGTGTTTTTCTAAATACTGTTACACGTTCGTGAGTAATTCATGTACATTTCGTGACAGTATTTTACGTTCGTTTTAGGTATTATGGCTTCTACATGCAGAAAAAAGCGTTCATACAAAGAAGCATTTCTGCATTGGGGTTTCACAAATCTTGTTGATAAGAATTTAGAAAAGCCTAAGTGTGTTATATGTAATAAAGTTCTTTCTGCAGAGAGCATGAAAACTAGCAAATAAAAAAGAACATTTCGAGTTAGTTCATAAGGAGTTTGCAGATAAAGATATAGGTTCCTTTAAGAGAAAAGAGACTGCTCTGAAATGTTCGCAACTGGACTCGACTGGAAATGTGCAAAAGGCAAATGAATCATGTTTTCAAAACTCTTATCAAATTTCTTATCGCATTGCTCTGAACAAAATGCCGCACACTATTGGAGAGGATCTCGTCAAGCCTTGTTTGTGTGATGCAGTTTTGCTCGTTATTGGTGAGCAACATGTGGCTAAGATTAAAAAGATATCACTCTCCAATACAACTCTTCAAAGTCGTATTCGAGAGATGACTGAAGACATTTTAACAACAGTTATTTCTGAAATTAAAGTTCTATGTTTGCTCTGCAACTGGACGAGTCAACAGATGTAGCCTCATGTTCACAATTACTGGCATTTACACGATACATGAAAGACGACTGTATAAAAGAAGAATACCTGTTCTGCAAGTCTTTGCCCACTACATCTCGCGGTGAAGACATATTCGAAATTCTGAAACAGTTTATTGAGGAAAACGGACTTGACTGGTCAAAGTTGGTTGGTGTTTGTACAGACGGAGCACCTCCAATGATGGGAATTCGGTCTGGATTCCACGCACTCGTGAAACAAGTTGCCCCTCAAGCTATGTCTTACCATTGCCTCATACATCGTTATGCTCTGGCTGTCAAGACTCTTCCTCCAGATTTACAAATCATGTTGAATTACGTAATAAAAATTGTGAAATTTATTCGTGGCAGTGCTACGAACTCAAGATTATTTAAAGTTTTGTGTGATGAATTTGGTGCCGATGATGATGATCATGTGGCATTTATGACCATTAGACCCCAACTGGGGTCGGAAGTTGGTGCTAAATTTAATGATCTTTTGTTCCACACAGACGTACGCTGGTTATCGAGAGGAAAGGTTTTAAACAGGGTTTATGAGTTACGTGATGAAATAGGACTCTTTCTTGAAAACCAAGGAACACAAAAAGAGAAAAAACATTTGTTGAACTGTTGGCGTATCTTGCTGACTTTTTCAGTGAAATTAACAGTCTGAGTATTTCACTACAAGGAAATACGACGATGTTTTGATAGCACAGGATAAAATTGCAAGTTTCGTCCATAAATTGGAACTTTACCAACGCGGGGTCCAAGTCGGAGATTTAACGATGTTTACATAACTTTGTGATGAGTTCGTAAAAGTGGAACTGAAAGAATCATGTGTGAAACTTCCATTGTTCAGCACTTATCTGCAGTTTTAAGTCAATCAAGCAATATTTCTCAGACGTGGACAATCGTCAGCTCAACTCCTGAAATACGACGATATTTTGATAGCGCAGGATAAAATTGCAAGTTTCGTCCATAAATTGGAACTTTACCAACGCAGGGTCCAAGTTGGAGATCTATCGATGTTTACACAAGTGTGTGATCAGTTCGTAAAAGTGGAACTGAAAGAATCATGTGTGAAACTTCCATTGTTCAGCACTTGTCTGCAGTTATAAACTCAATCAAGCAATATTTCTCAGACATGGATAATCGTCAGCTCAACTCCTGGATATTGAGACCATTTACTGTTGAAGAGGAAATTTTCAAAGACGAAGATGTTTCAGCCAAAGTAGAATTTCTCAGACTGTGTGAAAATAGCACATTAAGAATGGAATTTCAAAACTACGAGCTTTTTACTTTTTGGCGAAAAGTAGGAGCTGAATATCCTATTACTGCTGACAGAGCTCTAAGGATGTTAACACCATTCGGGACCACTTACAGATGTGAGACTGGTTTCTCAACGTTGCTGACAATAAAAACTAAGGCCAGAAACCGTCTGAATGTGGAACATGACTTGAGATGCGCCTTAAGCAACACTGAACCAAACTTTAAAAAACTTGCGCCTGCTAAACAGGACCACCCTTCACACTGAATGTAATTGCTACAATGAAACTGTAAAAAAAAATCGTATCTTATGCCGTTCATTATGATTAATAAACATTGTTTGTATTTTCATGTACTGTTTTCTTTGATAACGTTTTAAATGGGTAAGGGGGTAAAATGATTTTTCCTAATTGGTCTCAGGGGTTACAGGACTGAAAAGGTTGAGAAACACTGTTCTAAATTGTATCACAGCACAACATGTAGTTCATGAGATATGGCCACATAAACAGTAACGTTTCACTGTTCATGGAGTAAAGGTATGGCATTTAGTATGATGTTACAATTTTTAATTTCTATGCTAAAAATTGTAGCCGCAGGAAATTTTACATACAGTATACATGAACATAGTTGAGTGTACCATATGAGCACATAAACAGTAACGTTCATGGGAAACTGCCCCATCACGCACCAAGTTTTAATCTATTACTTCTTCACTACTAACTGTATTCCCAAGAGATTTTACAGACTTACAGCACTTATACAAATAAATATATACCTGAAAAATGGCAGGAATAAATAAATAAATACCCAAGATTGTAGCTGCAGGAAATTTTACAATCAGTATAAATACATACAGACGAATGTGCCTTCGAAATTGAATCACAATACTACATGTTGTTCATGAGATATGAGGATATAAACAGTAATGTTTGTGGAAAACCGTCCCATCAAGCACCAAGTTTTAATCTAATACTTCTTTACTACTAACATTATTCGTAACAGATTTTACTGACATTTGGCACTTACACAAATGGATGTATACCAACAAAATTATACAATTGTACAACATACAATTCAATAAATATGAGATCGTACATACTGTGATGGGTAAAAATCTTTTACATCTATAGAGCTATAGGGAAAGGAGGAGAATGAAACTGTGTTCAACTCCGAATACTTGTTATTTCTGGCAGATGTAGCTTTTAACTTCAAGAGACTTTAGTTTCCAGTGAGACTTGAATTTTCTATTACGATTAATAAATCACAGGACAACCTATTAAATACTGCAGAGTGGTTTTGACATATCCATGTTTCTCACACTCACTTGTCGCATGTTCAGAGGTGGGCTGTCCACAGAATTTATTCTATTAGATTTTGGAAAAGTAACCAAAAATATGGCTTATAATCCAGTTTTGAATTAAATGAATTATTAAGGTTACATATCATTTGCATCTGGATAACTACCTTCCTTTGTTTGGATATTGCAGTTCTTATTTTATACATTATGCAAAACAGCCTTATTTCTTGAATACTCTCCCATAAATATGAAATGTTATTATAAAAGGGATATGAGAAGTACTAACTCAAAACTTGAATAAATAAATACCCGGACAACACTGTTTTCAGCTAGTCTGGTATATAAAGCAGTGTCCGTATGTTTGTGTGTATGTGTTGCATACAAATCTACAATTTTTTTCCAATCTTTATGAAATTTTGTATACATAAGCTTCAATCCATGAGGATCGTCGCCGTAAGTGTAAGAATCACGTACAACACAGTGTTAAGGAGATATGACGTCATAAACAATGAGATGCGTGAAGAACTGCTGCATTAAGCGACAATGTTGCTCATTTTCTCATATTATTAGTTTCTCCATCACTGGATGATTGCTATTGCCGCAACTGTGGTTCAAATTTAATGAAAGTCCAGCTCCAGTTGCATTTATTGGTGCTTTATTTGAGCCCACACTACCGGTTTCGGCCTCTATGCTAGGCCATTTTCAAGTGTGACAGACCTGCATATAATGTGTAGCAATAAGTTTACAAAAATTACATGGTACCAGATAGAATGTTACATATGTAAAAAGGTACTGTACAGAAGCAGAAGGAAACTTACGTTATGCCATAGAGACAGCAACATCAAGTAATTAAAACAAAAGAGCTCAGAGAATTTAAAACTTTTGGCGCCCAATGGCGACTTAAGAAAAATGAGCGTGTCATATTTAACATTCCAAAACATTATAATCGGCATGTTCTGATGTGTAATGTTTATATCATCTTATTAATTTACATTCAATCGCTAAAAGTTTTGAGACCTATATTGAACTGCAAATACGCATGGAAAAGAAAATTACGTATTCTGACCATATAGTTCTCTGGAGACATTAGGTTCGCAAAAGCAACGTACTGCTACACAACACAGCTGTGTTTACATCCGGCCTGGGCATTGCCTGTTACACCATATGTCTTTTTTTTTTCTTTTTTTCTTTTACGCCAGCCTTGCCTTGCCTTGCCAGCGTTCGGCGAACAGTGACACCCATCTGTCGCCTATTAACCCACAGATTATCCAAAATACTCAAAATAATATTTATCTTATACCTTATAAAATTAAACTTTGTTATTTCTTTGACTGTATGAACTTAACCAAACTAGTTCACTATATACTAATATCTGACGTAGCTAGAACCTTTATTTTTGTACATATATGTCTCGTGACACAATGCAGCATCAATACCAGTTTTTCATTCATTGTTTGAAATGTTTCAAGTCTATTACATTAAAGATGCCTTTTGACAGATTCGAGATAGGGTTTGCCAACTCCATTGCATTTTCATGGGCAATACGAACTACCTTATAAGGACCTTCATAAATCTCATAGAATTTCTTGATCTCATTATCAATTTTTGACAATTTCATCCTTCCTCTAATTAATACAAGGTCTCCAATACTGAACACCCTAGATGACCTCCCCTGGTTGTATTTTTCCTGTCTCCTTTCCGCCTTGTCTCTTAGCCGTTCCCATTTCCCAAGCCAAACTTTTGATTTCATACAAAGTCATCTGTATCCTTGGTGGAAACACTACAATTTCGCCAATCATATTAGTAGGTTTCTCCTCAAACATGACCTCATGAGCTGATAATTCAGTCGTAGAATGCGGCAATTCATTAATAATGTTTTCAAAATCTTTGACATATCTCCCCCAACTCGAATGTCTCTTAGCACAATATGCTCTAAACAGCCTGCCAATTTCCCTCATAATCCTTTTGGCAATGTTTGATGAGGGATGGTATTTAGATACAGAGATTGCTTTTATATTTTCCTTCCCTATCATGTTCTTCCAAGCCTTTGAAATAAATTGCGGCCCATTATCAGTCAATATTCATGTACTTTACACTACACACAGTTCTGAAGAAGTCTTTCATAGCGTGAGCTACGGATTTCCCTGTACTTCTCTGTAATGGGTACAACCTAACATATTTTGATCTTATGTCTACTGCAACCAGTATGTAAGTTAACCCACCTACAGTTGTAGTTCAACAACCATACAAATTGATAGCCACCATTTCCAATACCTCATTAGGAACAATGCTGCACATTAACCCTTTTGTTTGTTGGTTGGATACTTTTGTTTTCTGGCACAGCTCACATTTTTCTAGGATCTTACGCACCCCCCTCTCCATGTTATTGAATATACAAGTCTCCTTAAGTTTATTAGTGCACTTCTTGGGACCAAAATGCCCATATGCGAGATGCACATACTGAATAAAATTATCAGTGACATGTTCTGGCAAACATACTTTCCAGTCGTTGGTGTCTGGATTAACCCTACGAAATAACACCCATCTTTAACGGTGTAATATTTGTGTAGTTTAACCTGATCACTCTTTCCCAAGTTTGCCTTTACCAGTTTCAAAATCTCATCGCTATTCTGCTCTCGTCTCATATCTTTTAACGTATTTTTTATGTAAGTCTCGAAAGGCACATTTCCATCACAAGTATTCGAATGTCTTTCCCACTACTTTCTTTGAAATCATCCCTGTCCATGCCAATTGGCAATCTCGACAGGGCATTGGCAACGACGTTCTCCTTTACTGGTCGATATTTAATTTCAAAATTATATTTCTGCAACAATATTGCCCATCTTGTGAGCCTTGTATGTGTCAACCAACAAACCTGCAGAAACGTTAACGCCTCATGGTCGGTATATACAATTACCTTTCTGCCAAGTAGATAAGTCCTAAATTTCCGGAACGCCCACACAATGGCTAATGCCTCCTTTTCTGTAAATGAATACTGCCTTTCCCATTTCTTCAAAATTCTACTCGCAAAACTTATGGTCTTTCTTTCAATGACTTCCACAGTCTCAATCACCTGAAATAGCTCAGCTGCAACACCATAGTCCGAGCTATATGTAACGACACATATTCTCCGACCAATCCAGATAGGCTAGTTTGATACATTCACACAACGCTTTCTTTATCTCCTCAAACTCCCATTGACATTTTTTACTCCAGACCCATGGTGTATTTTTTCTAGTCAGCTCCAGTAATGATGGTGCATTCATTATCCGATTACCTGCAAAACTGCGGTAAAAATTACAGAGCCCGAGAAACGATGTTATCTGTTTCGTATTCCTTGGTTCAGGAGCCTCCCGAATAGCCTTGATCTTATCCAGATTTGGCCTAATTCCGTCTGGTGTTATGATGTGGTGCAGAATCTTTACTTCCTTCCGGCCAAACTCAGATTTCTTTACGTTTATTGTGATGTTACCTTCAGAGAATGCTGTCAAAGCCTTATCTAGTACTTCATTATGCTCAGTCAAGCTTTTTGCTGGTATTAAGACATCCTTAACATAACATGTTACTCTAGATAGCATTTCGTCTCCTAAGACACTATCGAACATTCTGATGAATTTCGGAAAATGAATTGTTTAGTCCAAAAGAAACTACATTACAGTGATAACTCCTTCCCATATATACAAAAGCTGTATATTTTTTACACTATTCTGCCAATGGAATTTGCCTAAAGCTGGCTGTCAGATCAATACTTGTCATTATCTGTATATTGTTGAATCTTTGTACCAATTCCTCTAACATTTCTGGCATGTCCATGTGTGGTACAATTATTTTATTTATTGCCCTGGCATCTAATGCAGTCCTTACAGATCCGTCCTTCTTCATCACTAAAACCAATTGACTACAGTATGGACTTTGTGATCATTCTTTGATCCCCCACTCTAACATGCGTTTGATTTCCTTGTCTACTGCCTCACGTTTTGCAACAGGAATATTATATGGCTGTAACTTGAAAGATCTATGTTCTTTAACTTCAAACGTATGAACATAGCCCTTCTTTAACCCAGGTCTCTCGGCAAAAACTTTCACATGCTTCCTCAACAACTTTCTAAGAGCGTCACGCTCATTGTAACCCACTTCCTCCAGCTTATCTACATTATCATTAATTATAAACATTTTCTTCGGATGTTGTCAAATTCAGGAGAAATTTACATATATCTAGCCCACTATCATTGTCTGCACCATTAGACAACATTTCTTCCTCACTGAAAATCATACAGTTAACTTCAGCTTCCCTGTAACTATTTGTGCCATAACTGTCATTATCGCCCTCTACTACTCCATAGTCATAGTCATCACAATCATTGACATTGTCCCTCAGCATCTTAACATGGACCTTGCTTTGTTTATCCTTTGGGGTTACACACCCTTCAAAATATAATTCTTCCTCCACCTGATTTCTCTTTATTTTAGCAGACCCTCTCTTAAAATCTGCTACAACCAATTAGCTATTAACCAATTTAGTCCCAATATCATTTCGACACATAGTCCCCTACTAATCATTACATTGACTTCAAAACTCTTCCCTTTAATATCGATTGTTAACATCACTTGGTTCCTAATTAATCTGTTCTGAGCCCCCATCGCTCCGATTATTCTCACCCCCTGCACTGGCAATTCTAGAATATCATTCCCTTCTCTTACTCTCAAGTATAATTCTTCATTAATGGCCGCGGTGGAGTAGCCAAGCGGTCTAAGGTGCTTCACTGCGGATCTAGAATGGAACGGTAGATAAAAGTTATCAAAGTGGTTAATGAACCCTCTGCCAGGCACTTAAATGTGATTTGCAGAGTATATATGTAGATGTAGCGCGCGGTTGCTCGCTGTCAAAGGTTCGAGTCCTCCCTGGGGCGTGTGTTTGTGTGTGTGTGTGTGTGTGTGTGTGTGTGTGTGTGTGTGTGTTTTGTCCTGAGGTTAGTTTAAGTAGTTTGTAGGCTACGGACTGATGACCACGCAGTTTGGTCCAATAGATTTACAAACATTTGAACATTCATTAATGGCAGAAATGTCACTCCCCGAATCTAAAACTGCAGATATCTCATTAACATAAAGTTGACGTTTAAAATGGGCTGGTAACTTTCATTTACTTCATTTTTTTTCCTCGTATAACAAATCATCCTTCACCTCATCCCTACATTCGTAACCTAAGTACTGAATGTTCAGTGGCCCTCTGCCATTACTAGTTCTCGATCGGACCTCATCAGAACTCGGAATTAGTTTACCTGTCACAGCCGATCTGCATCTCTTCTCTCCCCATTACCATCATGTTTTCTTGTGTCTCTCCTACCACCATCATTATTTGACCTAAACTGATCATTATTATCTCGCTCGTCCTCATTACGACCTCCATAACTTTTATCAATCTGTACTTCTTCCTCTCTCCACTAGTGATTATTTCCTAGATTGCCATGACCACTGTCATGGTAACGACGTCCTCCACAATGCCATCCAACTCTAGCTCTGTTATGTGAACCTCTATAATTACCATCATTGACATCACTTCTCCTCTCCTCTCTATTGTTTTGTCTCCAACCGTTCTGTCTCCATCCTTCTCTGTGTTGATGTATACCAGACAATGAATCCAGCTGTTCCAAAGCATGTAATACGCTGTCAGCATTGTCTTTTGGTATTCCTAATAACTTTTCCTGTACGCTGGGGGGTAACTTTGCCAGAAGAATTAAAATTAAATCTCTTTCTTTCAATGGGTCATGTAAAATAAGTTTCTTTCCCAGTAACTTCGGAAAAATTGTTTGTAACTGTTGCACCCACTATAAACAAAGTTACCTCCCATGAAAATATCACTACACACACTATTATACACAGTATTTGACCAATATTGTTTATAAAATGCATTCACAAATTCAACATATGTGATGCAATATGAACCCATACGCATTCCCTATGACAAAGTGTCACCTTACAATCTACTAATGATGCAGCCAATTTTATTGTGATCATCACACGCCATGGGAAGATCATTTTCAAATTGTTTTACAAAAGTTGCTGGGTGTATTGAACCTTTAGAGCCAAACTGATGAAATTTGCAAATGTGCAAGAAGCTGTCATCAATTACGTCACTGTTATTGACTACAACCCGATTCCTTTCTTGTAAGTACCAGGCTTCCAATTTAGATTTAATACCATGTTCAACATAATTAGCTAGTTGCTATTTACTATCTTCGACACTTATTTTTACTGATTTTTCAAGTTCATACATTTCCTCCAGCACTTCAGTGGTGTTATTGCTACACTTATTTTTTGACATTACCTATCTCAACTGTATTTATATTTACTTTCTGACTGTCTGAACTTCAACCTGCATGTTTACCATGCTATGTTTACAAAATCTGACAGTGTCATCAGACTTCTTTATGATGGGTTTTACATCATCCCCCAGCTTCTCACTTTTATTCTTATTAATCTCTATTTTTACAGATAACTGTTTATGTATAACCTGATCATCGATTCTTTTTGACAGTTCATTCCTAACGTGTTGCATTTAATTCCCTGCTTCTTTTATCGATTTTCTTTTTGATCTCCCCCGTCAGATCATGGATTAAATTTCTCTGATTATCCTTTGCCAATTCCCTCAACAAATATATTATGTCCTTAACACCACAATTTGTTGTAGTATTCACAGTGACCCCACAATCATGACTTGAATTTTCTGTCACCCAGTCAGAATCATTATCTGCAGTGTCATCAATTTCTTGTTCTTCATCTATCTCATCATTCTCACTGTAATGTACATTGTGTGCTTCTCTCAATGAGGTTAAATCGTTATCCTCAATTATGTCACCATCATTGTCATCAACATGCATGACTTCAGCTTGAATTACTATTTTATAACTAATATTAACATTATCGTGAGTGACAATTCCATTTCCCATTTCAATATTGTCACCACTAACCATATACCCCTGATCAATTGATGTGTTCACTTCATTATTGTTACGCTCCATTTTGAAACGTAAACACTACTTTCTTAATACAGAAGAAATATAAACACTATTATCTAATTCAGCTACAATGTCTGAAATTGCAAACTGAAGACTGTTCAAAAAATGCAACTCACTTCATTTAATTCAACGTCTGCTGACATGTGGACGCCATTGTGTGCCAACGTGTGTGCACCGTCACAAGGCTGCATGTGTACCGAAACCACCAGAGAGCAGCTCCCGCGCTGTCCGAGGTCGGTACTTGCTTCCAGGAGTGCTGACGATACACCACGCTGAACTAACGCCATCTAGGTAGGAGTTCTTATATCCCAGGCAAAATTTTCTTTCCCTCCAATGAAATTAGCTGTTACATTAGCCAATGAACGACAACTTTGGAAAGTGACGTGAAAACGATATTCACTTGTTCCTTCCATGCCACAGACGCCATCTTGATTTGCCGTATATCTCACAGTTTTGGGTTTATAACTCACAGTAAACAGTTTCAGGGCTACAGCGAATTGAAGATGAATTACAAAATTATATCTGGATCAATTTATTATAACTGAATGTAATTAAAATCATATTAACATTGAGAACCAAACATGTGGGAACTGGTATACAAATCATAAAGGGGGAGCTGGCATTGAGTTGCTGTAGCGTAATGTGTAGTGTGCTGGATTACCATGGAAGAGTTGCTGTGTTCAAATCTCCTCCAAATAAAAACATTTTTTTAAATCTTATCATTTGTAACACATTGTAGAAGTTATTTATCCACAACACTTTGTGGGATTTTCTTATTCACATAACAGTATTATGTTATTCAGTAATCTGTTGTGCTGTCTTCAGGAGTTAGTAACATCAATTTGGTGACTTATGTGTGACTGAACAACGGAGAGAGAAATTACTGCTGCCAGTGGTACGATCAGCAATGACATTTGTGTTCTTCCTTCTTACAATTATTTGACTTTGTTCCAAATATGTTACAGTTTTCGAGAATATTATTGGAGACAAAACTATGCAAACGTTTAAATTGCTTCTACAGTTAATGAAACGAACATAAATGACATTTAGGCCTACACTATTCGCTATTAAGAAAGATTTGGCTATGTATTTCCGAATATCTCGTGATATCCGAGGGTATGGAAAGGCTGATATTTCTTGATTTTCCCCAATATTTTGCTGCTTAGTTTCGAATATATCGCGATTTCCGAGAGTGTGCTTAGCCCGATATTCTTTACTTGTCAGCAATATTTGGTAGTTTGTTTCTGAATATGTCACGATTACAGTGTGTGAGGTTAACTAAGATCCTATCAGGATAAATTTAATTTCTGTTTCAAGTGTATACAAAATACTTAGAACAACATCATCTGCTGACATCTCTACATCCGTACTGCATGAACGGTTTATATCTTTGCCTAATGCCAACAGGTAGTATCTCTGGGAAAGGTTTTTTCGCCTGGGATATAAGCGGACGTCATCTAGGTGGTGGTGGCTGAACTCGACGTCACCTGGCCGCACCGCTTCGCCGCTTCTGCACGCCGCGCGTCCCGACGCTGCGTGTGTCGCCTTCTCCAGGCGTCACGGCCGCTCCCGCTCCTGTCGCCGACGCAGCTTCGTCCACCGATCCAGGTGCCGCGCTGCCTCTCCTATTCGTGGCGACGTTGTCTGCCGTCTTCATTTATTCTAATAATTCCAAGAAGTCATTTGCCGACAACAATTTCCACAATTTTACACTGTTCATGCCGACTTTCCATACACACGTTACAGTCCGCGAAATTACAGTTCTGCTCAGCACTGCAAAAACTATGTTCATGTCACAAATTGCTGCACTCTAACTACCGCGTTTTCGTAGAACAGATAATGTTCTTTTGTGTCCACTGTGCACACACTGCTCACTGTTCAAAAACATTACACACGGAAAAGTTCTCACATTTCATGTCACATAGATGAAAAACGGCAATGAAATTAGCAACCTCTATCGCAATTCCCCCCAGCATAGGGATGCCATATACAACATTCCGGCACTTAACTTCAAGTGGGATGAGATGCGTTAATTAAATGCTGAGTCCCACGTACAGACCTGTTGACTATAAATGTCAGTTCGTTAAGGGATGCCACATATACTTGCAGTGTATAGGAACTAAATACTCGCCGGAATTAGTTGCATTGCAGATACACACACACTAAACTACGACTTCGTACAGTAGTGTTGCCCACCTCTCAGTGTCGTGTGCCCATTTCCACTCAGTCTCTCAATAAACAGTTCAATGTTGCTTACCTCAGATTTACATGTCCCATTGGATAATCTTCTCCTCAGGTTGTGGACTCTAACGATGTGCAGGTCACAATATAGGGTGCAAAACAGTAAGTTAATGAAGGTATAGTTCTGTCTACTCGGAATTAAAGATGGCCATTTTAAAACACTTAAGGGTTTATTTTTCTCAACAGATTATTAATGTGAAACCAGATTCACATTTGTCTTACGAAATATCATTTACACTCAAATCTTGCAGTCCCTATCTCGTAAGTATTGACCTGCCTTAACTCGCACAGTTCACCAGAACTTCGTAGATATTGGCATTACAATTTGACAGACCGTCAATGGCTCAAAATTAGTCGGCAGTTCCGTCAAACGGGGTGATTTCGAACACTAGGGTGATTTCGGACGATATGATTTATCTTCTCTTTCCCTCTGCATAGCAACGAATTAGCGCTGCTTATTTTATACAACAACTATAATTAGCGCGACCCGCGCTTAGATCGATTGTTTACCGACGCAATAATTAATCAGTCGGACAGTCTGATTGTCGAAAGTTCTTGCTGTGTTATGGAGCGGAAACGTCCTGTTGTTGCGACTGGCGGAATAGTGTTGTAGCGTCAGTTGCCAACGAGATCTTTTACCAATTTATTACCAAATCTGTGTCATTTACCAGCCATGGCTGGACAGACAGCGGCAAAAATACAACTGAGTAGGCTGCGGTACTGTGATAAGTTTCGTACCAGTTTGTCACGAGTTTTGTGTAAAGTTTCAAAGTAATGGAGGTTTTTTCGAAATTGTGTACTTTGTGGGGTGATTTCGGACAATTCCGAGACCGCATTAAAGTAAGAAACATCTTCAAGATCGGTATAATTATGGCCCGGAAATTTAAAGAAAGCTGTTTGAGATACTCAGTGTGGCAAATTAACGTATACAAAAGCCTTTAAATAGAATTCTTTAACTCAGTCCTTATATCCCTTACTTTAATGTTGGAGTTCTTAGAATACCGGTATGTTAAAAGTCACTTAAATCAAACAGAAAGAAAATAGAATATAAAAAGTGTCAATTTCTTTCCGAAATCACCCCATACACTTCGAAACACCGGACAGAGATTGAAAATACACATGTGTCAGAAATCACCCAAGTCCATGGGATGAATTCGGACACTTTGTCTGTCTCTGGCAAAAGTAGATACACGTGGATCTTCTGTTTCTAGGATATGTTATTGGTTATACACATACCACACGACTTCCGTAAAAAACAATGAAATCTGAGAAAACATACGAAAATTATAGTGAAAATAATCTCAAAACTGTCCGAAATCACCCCGACTGACGGGTACCTATTACAGCGTTTCTAGTTCCCACTTTGAATTTACTTCTGGGCTAACTCGTGGAAGTGCTATTATAGAATAGTTGTTGGATATTAAACCTACAGACTGCGGAATTACGTGTATTGGATTTATTCTGATGTTTCTACCAAGTATCACAAAGCAATTGCCTTCTACAGGCAAACCTGTCTACAGTTCCGTCAAATGATAGTGGCCAGTACACAAAACGGTGAGAAAGTCATGCAGTCTACAGTACGAATAAAAAATTTTGTATACTAATTAAGCAGTTCTCGTGCATAATAAAATACGGTACTGTTTCCAATTAAACACAAATTTATGAATATTCTACATTAGTAAACGCAACAAGTATGTACTAAGTACTATTTTGAAAGCCGAAAACTGTGTGGCGCCGTGGCTTAGTTGGTTAAAGCGCCTGTCTAGTAAACAGGAGATCGAGGGTTCGAATCCCTCCGGTGCCTTCATGATTTTTGTTGTTGTTCATCTAGTCATTTTCCTATCATGTTAATCATAGTTGATGTAATTAGCTTGATGGTGGATACGTAAAAAGGACACTAATAATGTAACTAAACGGTTTTCAACAGCCATTTAGTGCTACATAACGGTCAGAGAACGTATGTTTAAATTCCGATTAGTTTTGCAAGGAGCACAATGAGAATAGGAAGAAGAAAACTTAATAAAACAATTTATACTGAACGTACATCTGTATTAACTGTATTTAAAAAAATAAATAAAAAAGTAAATCGCATCTACTATGTGTTAACCAGAAAAATGATCGACTTGTGTCATCGAGGGGATGTAGCTCAGTGGTAGAGCGTTCGCTTTGCATGTGAAAGGCCCCGGGTTCGATCCCCGGCATCTCCAAAATAATTTTTTCTTTTTTAACGCTGTGTTTTACACTGTATATTGTTTTCGCACTCAGAACAAATACCAATGAACGAATTATATATCCCAATGATTAAATCAAAATATTTAACTGCAGCTGTGAAGAGTAGTACTTTGTATGTAAAAAGTAATTATGTGGGTTCAAAACATTCCGAAGATCATGTTAATATGGTGAACTTTCACTGATGTGGGGAAAAAAGTTTATATAGGCACCTTCACTGACTATTAATTAGATATATCTGTCAATGGTATGGCCAACCCAATAAGAAGGAATGGAATGCAGTTGAATTTAATCTAGCCAATATTGTGTGGGAATTTTTCAGCAATCAGTCGCAAAAATATTTATTCATTGGCAGATCTATATTTCGACAATTGTGTGGCCATTATCAATGCTAAAATAAATACAAGAGAACCAGTTAGAATAAAAAACGTGCCATATGCTTTAAGCCAGTTCAACAATTTTCAATTAAATTCAATGATAAGAAACATACCTTAAAATGATTAAAATACTTAAAATGTCTCCACCTCCATGCTGGAGGATGTGTATGTACTGATGCATTAACTGCTAGACAATAACCACAAGCCCCTGTGCCCCCCCCCCCCCCCCCTGCTGAATCTGCCCTTGTGAATACATTTGCTTTTTTTGGCACCAACAGAAGCATTTTTCAGCTGGTTATTGTCTAGCAGTTAATACACCAGTACATATGCAACCTCCAGCCTGTAGGTGGATAGGTTTTAAGTATTTTAATCAATTTTAAGGTATAAATAATATAATGAGGACAGTTTACAACTCACCGCAAAGACGCGGCGACGAGCTGCGACAGGCACGTACAAAAGACACACACATACAACATATTCAGCTATCGGCCATAGCTGAATATGTTGTATGTGTGTGTCTTTTGTATGTGCCTGTCGCAGCTCGTCGCCACGTCTTTGCGGTGAGTTGTAAACTGTCCTCACTATATTATTTATTCCAACCTGGACTTTCCATTATTAAATTTTAAGGTATGTATTTTATCACTGACTTTAAATGAAACTTGTACAACTGGCTTAAAGCATGACATGTATTTTATTCTAACTGGTTCTTTTGTATTTATTTTAGCAATGATAATGACTACACAATGGTGTCTCCTCCCCCCCCCCCCTCCCCCCCATAGATAGTCCTACGAAAAATGAATGAGAGAGAGGGAGAGAGAGCATTAGAATAATTAACATGTAATTGTGAGTTAAAAATGCAAAATCCCTGTTATTAACAACGTAATTTAACTTTTTGTATTATGCTTCCATTTAACTGCTCTTTTTGTTAGTAATTTACAATAAAAATAAATTACTCATACCTAAATAAAGGATTTAGCTATTTGAAGAAATTGTGAATTTCAAGGGCTGCATTCAAGTTGGCTCATTCAGGTGTTTTCGGTAAATGGTTTATCTCTCTGGATTCTTTTCCTAGACACTGCCACCCATTATAAACAGTTTTATTTGAAGCTACATGTTTCTATGTTAAAAATAATCTGAACTTAATATATGAAGTTATAGATGTAATTGAATTGTGTATAGAGGCAAAATTTGAGGCTGTAGCCATAAAATTTCCAAAACAAGAAATTACTGTAGGATTATTATACCGTCCACCTAACACAATGAAGGTTTGTTTGTTGAACTCCTGGAGAAAAATATTTTTATTCGTTGTTGTTGTGGTCTTCAGTCCGAAGACTGGTTTGATGCAGCTCTCCACCCTACTCTATACTGAGAAAGCGTCTCCATCTCCTCATAAGACCTGCAACCTACATCCATTTGAATCTGGTTACTGTATCAATCTCTTGTCTCCCTTTGCGATTTTTACCCCACACACTTGCCTCCATGGCTAAATTTACAATTCCTTGATGTCTAAGAATGTGTTCTACTAATTGATCCCTTCTTTTAGTCAAGGTACGCCAGAAATTCCTTTTCTCCCCTATTCAGTTCAGTGCCTCTTCATTAGTTATCTGATCCACCCACATATTTTCAGCATTATTCTGTAACACCACATTTCAAAAGTCTCTCTCCTCTTCCTGTCCACACTGTTTATTGTATGGGAGTGAAACATGGACAAGGCCACACTACACACAAATGCCTTCAGAAACAACTTCCTTACACTTGAATTATTATTTGATGTTAGCAAATTTCTCATTTTCAAAAACGCCTTTCTTCCCATTGCCATTCTGCATTTTATATCCTCTGTACTGCGACCATCACGTGTTATTTTCTGCCCAACTAGCAAAACTCATCTACCACCTTTATTGTTTTGTTACCTAATCAAATTCCTTCAGCATTGCCCGATTTTCTTACACTGCACTCCATTACCCTCATTTTGCTCTTATTAATGTTCATTTTATAAGCAGCTTTCTACACACTGTCCATTCTGTTCAACTGCTCTTCCAAGTCTTTTGCTGCCCTGTCAGAATTACAATGGCATTGGCAAAACACAATGTTTTTATTTCTTTACCCTGAACTTTAATTCCTTCTCCAATTCTCCTTGCTTTCCTTTATAGCTTGCTCAATGTACAAATTGAATAGCATTGAAGAAAGGCTACAACCCTGTCTTACTTCCTTCCCAACCTCTGCACCCCTTTCATGCCTTTCAACTCTGATAAGTGCTGTCAATTTTTTGTACAAGTTGTAAATAATTTTACATTCCCTATATTTTACAGAATTTGAAAGAGTGTATTCCAATCAACTTTGTAAAAACCTTTCTCCAAATCTACAAAAGCTAGAAATGTAGGTTTGCCTTTCCTTAATCTGTCTAATAAGATAAGCTGCAAAGTAAGTATAGCCTCCTGTGTTCCTACATTTCTCCTGAATCCAAACTGATCTTCCCTGAGGTCAGCTTCTACCAGCTTTTCCATCGTTCTGTAAATAATTCATGTAAAACTTTTGCAGCCATGACTCATTAAACTGATGGTTCTGTAATTTTCACACCTGTCTGCACCTGCTTTCTTTGGAATGGGGATTATTACATTTTTCTTAAAGTTAGATTAGATTAGATTAGATTATTTATTTGTTCCGTAGATCCATATTGAGGGGATCCTCGTGGATGTGGAACATGTCAAGAAACAAAATTTACAAGTTGAATAACAGATAATACTGATAATATAAATACAAATACATACACTTATAAATACAGATACATAATTTTTAAGGTGTTTTTTTTTTTTTTTTTTTTTTTTTTTTTTGCTGATAATATAATAATACTAATATAGTATGAGTGCATGCATCATTTGGTACAATTTATAAATTCACTAATGGAGTAGAAGGAGTTGGCCACTAGAAAGTTTTTTAGGTTCCTCTTAAACTGATCTTTATTTGTAGCTAAATTTTTTATACTTGATGGTAAATTATTGAAAATGTGTGTTTCTGAGTAGTGGACCCCTTTTTGAACTAAAGTAAGTGCTTTTAAATCCTTGTGTAGATCATTTTGTATGCATGAACTGAGCTGTTTGTTGGGAAAAGGGATATATTATTTATGACAAATTTCATTAAGGAATAAATATACTGAGAGGCAGTAGTTAATATACCCAGTTCTTTGAAGAGGCTTCTACAAGACGTCCGTGAATTTACTCCACAAATAATACGTATTATACGTTTTTGGACTCTGAAGACTTTTGACTGACTTGAAGAGTTACCCCAAAATATTATACCATATGACATTAAGGAATGAAAGTAAGCAAAGTATGCAAGCTTTGTTATTTTTATGTCTCCTATGTCTGATAACACTCGTATTGAAAATACAGATTTGTTGAGTTGTTTCTGCAGTTCTGTGGTGTGCTCCTCCCAACTAAATTTATTATCAAGCTGTAATCCCAGGAATTTAATACTGTCAACCTCTTCTATCTGCTCTTCTTCATACTTAATGCATATGCTGTCAGGAAATCTCTTACATGTTCTGAACTGCAAGTAGTGCGTCTTTTCAAAGTTTAATGACAATGAGTTGGCTTTAAACCATTTATTAATGTTCATGAAAATATCATTAGCAGACTTTTCTATCACTATACTTGACGTACTCTTTATTGCAATACTTGTATCATCTGCAAACAAAACGAACTCTGCTTCTGGTAGTGTAACTGATGACAGATCATTAATGTACACAAGAAAAAGCAATGGCCCTAAGATGGATCCTTGTGGGACACCACATGTAATTTCTTCCCAATCCGATGATGACTGTTGGCCTAATTCACTAGTCACTTGCACTGACACCCTTTGTTTCCTGTTAGTGAGGTACGACTTGAACCATTTTGCAGCATTTCCCGTGACCCCATAGAATTCTAATTTACTTAAAAGGATGTTATGGTTCACACAATCAAATGCCTTTGACAAATCACAGAAAATACCTGCTGCTTGCAATTTATTATCTAATGAATTAAGTACATTCTCACTGAAAGTGTAAATAGCCTTCTCAATATCGGAACCTTTCAGAAATCCAAACTGTGTTCTAGACAATATGCCATTTGCGGTTAAGTGGTTGAGAAGCTGCTTGTACATTACCTTTTCTATAATTTTTGAGAATGCTGGCAAAAGTGAAATGGGTCTGTAGTTTGATGGTATCTCTTTATCCCCCTTCTTGAAGAGAGGTTTAATATCTGCATATTTTAGCCAATCAGGAAATTTTCCCGTTATAACAGATTGGTTACACAAATAACTTAAGATTGTGCTAAGTTCACAAGAACAAGCTTTAATTAACTTTGTTGATATTTCATCGTAACCACTGGAATTCTTTGTTTTTAAAGATTTTATTATGGAAGATATTTCTTGTGGTGAAGTGACTGACATATTCATGTGTGTGAAGTTATTTGTAAATGCTAGTTTCAAATATTCAAGCGCATTATTTACTGACCCAGACAATCCCATACTATCAGTAACGGATATAAAGTACTTGTTAAATAGATTTGCCACACTATGCCCATCAGTTACTAATGTCTCAGCTACTCTTAATCGTACCTGCTCTTGTTCCTTTCTGGTTCTACCAGTCTCTTCTTTCACTATATCCCATATTGTTTTTATTTGGTTTCCTGATGTTGCTATCTTCTTTTCATAGTGCATTTGTTTAGATACCTGAATAACTTTTTTTAATATTTTACAGTATTCCTTATATTTAGTTAAATCATCATCATTGCAACTACTCTTGGCTGATAGATACATTTTCCTTTTTGTCTTACATGAAATCTTTATTCCTTGTGTAATCCAAGGTTTTATTATAGACTTCTGTTTAATTCGCATTACTTTTAGAGGAAAACAGTTTTCAAACATGATACTAACATTATTAATGAATACATTATATTTTTCATTCATGCCATTAGCACTATATACATCTTTCCAGTTCATGTCTTTGAGGAGTTTTCTAAAATTTTCAATTTTTGGTGGGTTGACTACTCTCCTGTATGTACATTTTGCAGTCTTCATAATCTGTTTAGAATCTATACCTAAAACAAGGAGCTGCATATCATGATCTGACAGGCCATTTATTATTGGTTTTATGATATGATTTTGTTCCTTTGATTTGTCTATAAAAATATTATCAATTGCTGTCCTAGAGGTTTTAGTTACCCTAGTTGGAAAGTTTACGGTGTGTGTTAGATTGAATGACAAAGTTACTGACTGCAATAAATTTTTACTGGAGGACTGCATAAGAAAATCTGTATTAAAGTCACCAGCAACCAGGATTTCTTTATTTCTTCCTGTTAAATAACCCAATAGAGCTTCTAGATGATTTAGGAATAGATTATAATTTCCTGAAGGTGCTCGGTAAATAGTTACTATTATATAGCATCTGTTATGGAATTCTACTTATGTTGCACAAGCTTCTAAATGCTGCTCTAGACAGAATTTATTTATATCAATATTCTTGAATTTATAGCAGTTTTTAATGAATGTGGCAACTCCTCCTCCCTCCATATCTACTCTAAAGAAGTGTGAAGCTAAATTAAATCCTGGAATGTTTAACATATCTATACCAGTGGCCACATGATGTTCAGAGAGGCAAATTATGTCAATTGGGCTAGAGGAATCTATTTCATCAATACAAATGAGTAGTTCATCAAGTTTATTTCTGAGTCCTGGAATATTTTGATGTAATAAAGATAACTGATATTGCATACTAATGGCTTGAGTAAGATTTACTGGAAGTTTCTGACTACTTTCTGTTAAACAATGTTTGCTAAAATTTATCTCCTGTTTATCTGCTTTTCCAAACTGAGGGTGTCTTACAAGCTCTCTCAAAACTGGTTTTCTTCCCCCCCTCCCTATCCTAAAAAAGGCATCCCTCTGACACCTGTAACCACTGGTATTTTACCATTTGTGACAGTGCCCCCCCGTAAGTTACTTGCAATCAGCCCAGACAATTTTCCCTTCCCTTTCCTGTTGAGGTGAAGGCCATGCCTAGTGTAGTCCCACCTACAGATATCATCCACAGGAATCAAACCAATATGGGACCCCATATCTGACATGAGTAGCCGTTCCAACTCCAAGTTTACTCTCCTGACAGAAGAGTTCAAATGAGGCCGATCATGGCGACTCAAGACAGATACAAATCCCACACTAGTATGCTTCGTTGCCGCTGATATCTTCACCAGGTCACACTCTATAGAATATTCACAGTTTCTGTCAATGCTGTTTCCCGGACCACCCACTATAACCACGGTATCCTCCATTGTGAAATCCTTACATAAAGAACCTATATCCTCTGTTACCTGACCCAGGCCCGCATTTGGTTTGAAAAGGTTTGTGACCTGGTACCCTGGTCCTAGCTCTTCCTGCAATAGTTGGCCAACACCTCTACCATGTGAACTACCTAACAACAAGACTTCCTTTCTTTTCTCAGTTTTCCCTACCTTTTTCAAGTCCTTTTTGAAAGTGTGTCCTTTCTACAGTTACAGCTACATGAGGCTCATCCGATCCTGACTGAGGCAACAGGTCAAACCTATTTTTCACATTAAGGACAAAGCTGTCTGAAACTGTCCTAAGTCTGTTCCCCCTCTTACCTGTTGCCACTTCCCACCGCTGTTCACCCTTCTCCCTCCTTAACCTGCTCAGAGTCTCCCTTGCCTTATCTAATTCAGCTTGAAGAGCTGCAATTTTCCCCTCATGTTCCATTATTTTCCTATCCCTGTTGCAGATTCTACAAAACCACTGGTGAGCCTCATTTACATCCCCGTTTCCCACGCCACTACATTCGCCCCAATGAAAAAAACCACTACAACCATCACACCACACCCCGGAACTAACGATCCTACGGCATGTCACGCACTTCTCACCCATGGTAAAAATAGAAATCGTAAAAACTTGATTAAGTACTGACTAAAACGTAAAAGTTACACCAAGAGACACTAAAATCTGTTCACGCAAATATAATTAACTGAAAGGGCACTGGATATAAAGAAACTCGGTCATGAAAACAAAAATTAGGCCTAAAAAAAACACGCTCACGAAAACAAAATTTAGGCCTATAAACACGGATTACTATATTCACTTTTGATAAATCACGAAATTAACGTCTGACAGACTTTATAAATCCTAACTACTGTACGCCGCGAGTGAAAAATAGAACAATCGGTAATTAGAAATAAGTCCAAGGGTATGTCGCCTGTCCCATACATCTTACGCACCAGGTGAAATAGTTTTGTCATGGCTGGTTCTCCAATATACTTTAGTAACTCTGAGGGAATGTCATCTACTCCAGGGGCCTAGATAAGATAACTTTATTGTCACATTACATGTTTTATACAATCGTTTGATTGAGAACATTGGTGACTCGTCATGTCTTTAACCTAAAATGTTACATTGATTTATAGATTATAGTAAATATACAGTATATACATTATGAATTATAGGAAGCATACCAAATTTCATTATAAATGTTTCACATCATCAAAATTTAACAATAAAACTTCATTCACCCATATGGAGTACAGATATACATATGCCATTTTGGCAGTAAGTTTAGGGCTACTGGTATATATAAACATGAATATACATTTTTTCTTGACTATATCATCATTTGATTTTAATCATTTAAAAATTCTTCTAGACTGCAATAACACCTGCATTTAAGGTATTTAGCAATGGTCCCCAGTGTGGATTCCCCAAATTTTTTCCTCATTTTATTTTTTATCTTCAGAGCCATGTAATATGGAGTATTTTCAAATAATTTGAGCCTATGGCAAGGTAACATGTATTGTGATTTATGTTTTGTGTTATAGTCATGTATGAATGCATTATCTTCGAAGAGATGTGAGTTTTTCTGTTCAAAGAGGAGTACTTTGTATATAAAGATTGAAGGCACTGTCATTAAGTCCAGGCTTTCAAATAATGGTTTGCATGATTGCCTACTATTTGTTCCTGTCATCGCTCGGATTATTTTCTTTTGCTGTTTGAAAACTCTAAGCAGGTTTGTCTTTTCAACACCGCAGAAAATTATTCCATATTTTATAACAGTTACGAAATAAGCATGATAAACAAGTCCGTAATTTTGTGTAGTACCCTCATTGCATAAACTAAGCTATTTAATCTCTTCAGTAAACTGTCTACATGATCAGTCCATGAGAAGTTTTTATTTAAAATTATCCCAAGGAATTTTACAGACTCGACTGTGGTCAGTTCTTTACCTGAGTATTCTATTTGTGATACACATTTAGAAGCTTGTTTGGTCCTGAAGTTTATGATTTGGGTTTTTTACAGATTTAATTTCATGGCATTGTTTTTTATCCATTCTTCAAGTTCTTGTAGAGTTTGTTTCGTGGTCAATACTAATTCTTCAATGCTTTTGCCGCAGACCACTGCTGTTGAGTCATCTGCATAAAGTATTGTGTCTGTATTTACTTTGCAAGGCATGTCATTTATGTAATATAAGAACAGGAGTGGTCCTAGTATCGAGCCCTGGGGTACGCCTGCTTGTATTTCTTTCCAGCTAGACCAAGTTTTCTCACCCATTTGATTTATCACCATCCTTTGTTGTCTGTTTTTGAGGTAAGAAGAAAACCATCTTATAGAGTTTTCATGGAAGCCATACGTACCCAATTTTTGGAGCAGTAGCTTATGGTCTACTGTATCGAACACCTTTGTCAGGTCACAAAAAATACCCGATACACATTGTTTGGTGTCGATACATTTATTTATTTTAGAGATTAGGTCATTAACCGCTTGTAATGTGTTTCGTCCCTTCCTAAACCCATATTGGTTATTAAGAATAATATTACCTTCTTTATTATACTTTTCTAATTGATTACATACTATTTGTTCAACTATTTTGGAAAAAACTGGCAGTATAGACACTGGGCGAAAGTTACCCATTTCATCTTGTTTTCCCTTTTTGTAAATTGGATGAACTTCTGCATATTTTAGTCTGTCCGGAAAGCAGCCCTCATCAAAGGATTGGTTTATTATTCTACAGAGTTGAGGTGCAATGCTGTCACATCCTGACTTTATGATTCTTGTTGGAATTTCATCCCAGCCCCCAGAATTAAGATTTTTTAGAGATTTTATGTTATTCGCTACTTCCTGGCTTGATACTTGACTTAATTTAAACCATCGACTTAGCTCTTTTAGGGCTCCATCAAATTCTTCTCTCAGTATAGTATCTCCTATTTGATCTTCATCCATTTCCTCTTCCCTTATTACAATATTGTTTGTAAGTTCATTTCCTTTGTAGGGCCCCTCTATATACTATTTCCACCTTTCAGCTTTCCCTTCTTTGCTGAGAACTGGGTTTCCATCTGAGTTGTTTATATTCATACAGCTGCTTTTCTTGTCTCCAAATATCTCATTTTCCTCTAGGCATTATCTATTTTTCCCCTATTTATACATCCTTCTACTGAATTGTAATAGCCTTCTAGCCACTCCTGCTTGGCTATTTTGCACTTTCTGTCAATTTCATTTCTTAGTCGTATGTACTTCATTTTGCCTGTCTCATTTACTGATTTTTTATATTTTCTCCTTTCCTCGTTTAAAATTAGTATTTCCTGTGATATCCAAGGATTATTTATAGGTCTTACCTTTCTACCTATCTTGTCCTCTGCTGCCTTCACTAATTCATTTCTCAATGCTACCCATTCCTCTTCTACTGTTTTATTTCCCCAGTGCGTGATTCGAAGTGTCGAAGTGTGGCAGCCGGAGGTGATGGTTGTATGACTGTGTTGTGTGCCTGTGTGATTGTTCTATTTTCTGAAGAAGGCCATGGCTGATAGCTGAAAGTGTTGTATGTGTGTGTCTTTTGTATGTGCCTGTTGCAGCTTGTTGCCACGTCTTTGCGGTGAGTTGTAAACTGCCCTTACTATATTATTAATTCCAACCTGGACTTTCCATTAGGATATTAATATTTGGTTACATAAATATAGACACTCTGTTTAAGAATAGAAATGTTAAACATTTGTCAAATATGTTAAGATCTCTTAACTTCTAATGTGTAAATACTAATCCCACAAGGCAAGCAGCAGCCTTAGATAATATGTAATTTTCACTTAAACAAAACAGAATTTGACACAATTAGCCTTTGAATTTCTGATCATGAAGGACTATTGCTCAGACAGACTTTTAACACCAAAATACTTGGAACTTCCACCGAAGAAAAATTAATAAGACCAATTAATGACTCAAAGCTAAACCAGTTGATAAGTAATCTGAATACTGTAAAATGGGATGAAATAATAACAAATGTAGATGCAAATGAAGCAACCAATAGATTTTTAGTTATATTAGCTCAACATTTTGAAACATGTTGTCCTAAACACTACAGGAAATCAGTGAAGCAGAGACAATACACTAAACCACAAAAAAACTGGTATACATTAGATTTAAGCAGAATAAGAATTTTGATGCTGCTATATCATCATAAGGCAAATCATAATAATGCTGAGAAGGAGTTGTATGTGAAAATAAAAAAGCTTTACAACTCTGAAATCAAAGTAGCAAAGTGCAAAGCAAATGATGCATATATATTGAACTCTACAAATAAATGCAAAGCTGCATGGGAAATTACCCAAAAACTGAATTATGATCGTAAAGTATACCAGATGCATATCTCACCCAACACATTAAATGAACATTTTGTTGGTCCCCACTCAGATAGCAATACAATGAAGGATGTGAGGAAGGCAGAGGCCTTGCTACCAGAAACAAACAATAATCTCACAAACAACTTTTGTTGGTCTCGTGTAACCAGAGAAAGAGGTCTATGAATCTGTAGCAAAGCTCAGTAATTCTAGAGCAGAGGATTACTTTTCCAGTCCCATATAGCTTACAGCCTTCTAATTTGGGGACACATTCCTTTCATTGTCTGTATCCTCAAAATTCAGAAAAGAACTGTAGGCATAATATGTAGAAGAGGCCCCTAGGAGCACTGTCATCCTCTATTTACCAGGCTGAGGCTATTGACTGTTCTAAACTTGTTCATATATATTTGTGTAATGTATGTAAATACCAGTGGTGTGGAAGGAGTTTTCAGAGACTATATGCATGATTACAACACCAGAAAGAAGACTGACTTTGATGTCCAAGACACAGACTATCAAAAACTGGTTATTCACACAAAGTGCAACCACTAAAAATTTTCAATAGGTTATCACCAGCGGCTCGTCTCATGCCATTCAAAACCCTAAGAGAAAGACTATACAACTGGCTATGTGACAACCCATTCTACTGTTTGAATGAGTTTTATGACCTGAGTAGTGCTGGAATCAATTTATAAACAACTGCACTCACTGTGGACACTGTCTCTTATGCATGTAAACCTTTCACTTAAGAAACATATTATAAGTTTGTTAAACAGTAGCTGTTACCATCTAGTTAAACAATGTTATTACACATTATTCATACAAACTTATTAAATGTATTTATTAGCTATATTCTCTTTTTTTAATAGATATTGCATTTACTTAGCAGTTTTGTAGTAAGTTGTGTTGAACTACTTATATGGATTTTACTCTAAATTAACAATCATATTTTCGTGATATTGCTTTTACGTGAACAATTCATTGTAGCCTACATAATGTATAATTTTTTTTCTGAAATTTATCAATGACAAAGCCTATTTCACCTTGTGTGATCAATGGCCAATAAAGATTCTTAATACTATAACCTCTCAAATTATGTTATAAAATTTGTCAGAAAACAGATTGTAAATCCACTAACTAAAATAATCAATAAGATCTTAGAAATAGCCCATTATCCATAATGTTTAAAAATATCTGTAATCAAACCAGTACTTAAGAAAGGAGAAGTAACATCTCCAGATAACTATAGACCAATATCGCTTATACCTATAAAATCGAAAATAATTGAATACTGCATGCGCAAACAGATGTGTCAATACTTTGAAACTAATAATATACTTAGTACCTCACAATATGGTTTCAGATCCAGACTCTCTACAACCAAAGCAGTTGAAAGTTTGGTAGCAAAAATACACTGTTCTTTTGAACAGAAAGAGATTATTTGTGCAACATTAATGGACCTCAGGAAAGAATTAGATATGGTGTCCCATAATATTCTTATAAAAAAACTCCAGCATTATGGAGTGAGAGAAAATGCTATATGTCTGATGCAGTCCTACTTGGAGAACAGAAAACAATTGGTTGGTATAAACAATTAATCGTCAGAATGTCTACCAGTTCTAAAGGGTGCACCCCAAGAATCTGTTCTTGGGGATTTCCTTTTCATTGTTTATATCAATGATTTACTCACAGTTGTGCCATGTGATGCAGTGCTCTACGCAGATGACACAATGCTCAGCATATGTGACACCAATCTTGAAAATACACAGTATAAGATGGCAGTAGCAATGGAGAAATGTAATACTTAGTTTGAAGCAAATGTACTGCAGAAAAATGACAGTAAAACTGATGAAATTGGATTAAATTTCACTGCTTCCAGACAAGATAACAAAACTATCAAACTATTAGGATTTCACATAGATTAAAAGCTTAACTGGGATACCAGATAAACTATGCAGCAGACTAGCCTGTTTCCTCTGTCTGCTACACAAACCAAGAAGCAGTGTCAGCAAACAACTTCTATTTCAAGCATACTCTGCATTCTTCCATTCCCACCTGAATCATGGAATAATACTATGGGGTAATTCGGTGGGCTCAAAAACAGTGTTCAAATGGCAGAAAAAAGCTATCAGGTGTATTGCAGGACTTAGCCCTTGTGAGTCCTGTAGATGCTACTTCAAAGAATTAAATATCATGACAGTACCTAGGCTGTATATATACAATTTCCTTGTATATGTCAAAGAAAATTTAAGTAAATTTGATCTAATAATGACAATTTATGATCACAATACAAGAAGTGGACATAAATTGTTGTGCCATATTCTAGACTGGCAAAGACCCATAACTGTTACAAATATTTAGGACTTCTCTACTTCAATAAATTACCAAGAAATGTGTACACAGTGCCAGTAGAACTTTAAAAAAAACTATTGTCAAATGGTTTAAGAGTACAGTATTTTGTTCTGCTCAAGAGTTTCTTGAATGTGGGACAAAAAACTTACAATTCCTATAATAATAACTTACAAATTAAAAGTGTCGTTTATTTTATAACTACAGGGTGTCCAGAAAAAAACTCCCTGATTTCAAAATTAAATATATTGAAAACAAAGATTGACAGAGGAATGCAGTAAATGGTATGTTTATTGTGAGAGCTGTAAGTAGTTTATACAGCAGTTTGAAATAATAGTTACAAAATCTGCTAACAGATGGTGCTGTAATCGCCATACATAATGCCTAGTATAAATAGTGATCCGAAGCCCAGAGCAATCAGTTCCACTATTGAAATGTGAAAGGAGATTAGCGTACTGAAGGAAGAGATTAAAACCATGTACTCCATTGAACAACGTGTTTTTCGGGTGCTAGAGTACCACAGGTTAGAAGAGAGTCCTACGGCAACAAGGCGAAGTTTTCAAGCACAATTTAATGTTCCAAAAGGTCCCAATGTGAAAACCATTCGTACACTCTTCGTAAAATTTCAACGAACAGGCTGCATAACTCATGATCTAGTGGGGCATGTTGGCCACCAGAAAACTGCAGTTACACCTGAAAATATCGCCACAGTTTCTGGAATTATTCAGCGAAATCCAATGTCATCCGTCCATAGAATTGCATCTGAGATTGGTTTGATGTGTTCCAGCACGCAGAAAATACTGAGAAAGAGCCTACACATGTTTCCATTCAAAATTCAAATGCACCAGGCCATACCTGTACTAGCTGTGCAACAAAGGGTTGCCTTTGCTAATCAGATGCTCACAATGACTGATAGTGAAGGATTTGATGTTGGCTGCATCTGATTTAAAGATGAAGCACACTGCCACCTGAATGGATACGTGAATAAGCAGAACTGGTGATTTTGGGGTTCCGAAAAACCATATTGGTGTGAAGCGAAACCCCTGTATTCTCCTAAAGTTACTGTGTGGGCTGCAGTATGCAGCAGAGGCATTATTGGCCCTTTTTTCATTCGAGAAACAGTCACTGGTGCATGTTACATTGCAATTTTGGAACAATTTGTTGCCATACAGCAAGCATTAGAGGATCGACCAGGTACTGAATGGTTTACGCAAGATGGAGCCCGACCACATAGGACCAAACAAGTGTTTCGCTTTCTTGAGGAATACTTTGAGAATCGAGTCATTGCTTTGGAATATCCCAAATTTACTGGTGCAGGCATAGATTGGCCTTCATATTCGCTGGATTTGACTCCCTGTAACTGTTTTGTGGGGCACAGTGAAAGATATGGTCTACCTGAAGCATCCCACCACACTGGACGAGCTTGAATCGGCGATCTCTGTGGCATGTGAATCCATTTTGGTTGAAACACTACGAAATGTGATGGTGAATTTCATTCTTTGTTTGCGCCATGTCTGTAGTGCCAATGGTGAACATTTTGAAAACATTGTGATGTGATTGTTTGCAAAGAGTATTTTCATACGATTATTTCACTTATGTATGTTGATATGAGGTGTACAGCATACAGTGCCATCTGTTAGCAGCTTTTGTAACTATTATTTCAAACTGCTGTATAAACTTCTTACAGCTTTCACAACAAACATACTGTTTACTGCATTCCTCTATTGCTCTTTGTTTTCGAGATATTTGATTTTGAAGTCAGGGAGCCCTCTTCGGACACCCTGTATGTACACAATAATTTATGATAATTCTGTTAATGTCTTTAACGTAATACAATAAATCTGTCTTGTTTAATGTCTGATAACTATTTACAGTAATATACATATCTCATAACTATAATGTAATTATTAATTATTACTGTCATTCATTTAATTTTTTCTACGTAATGGGATTTGCTAAGTCATTTATTATTAATATTTCTGTTATTATTATCATTATTACTATTTTATGCAACTTTGATGACACTGATTGTATGTAAAATCCTCAAAAGTGAATAAAGCGTTGTAGTGGAACAAAACCACTAAACCACTAAATCACCTTGAGATAATCCAACATCTCCTATCCTATCATTTTTTGGACAATTTCTGACCAAACTGCCGCCAGAATGTCTATACAAGTCGGCGGAGCAGCACACCACGCCCGCCCACCGCCCGTGAGCGCAATTGTAAACATTGGCTTATCTTGTGTCATCAGAGACCACCGCTTCGATTAAGGGCCACAAGTAAATCCAAAAATGCCCTACTAAAGGGCGAAACGTGTCATCAACTAATAAAAAATTTGCAATCAAGACGGTTTGAAGAAATATTTATTCTAACTGATTGCTGTTGTACACCATGGATTGGAAATCATTTTATCAGTTCTGAAATGTTTTATGGCCTCGTACACTGAAAGTAATTCTCTGTCAAATGCTGAGTATTTCTTCTGCGCTTTGTTTAGCTTTTTCGAGAAAAACTGCAGGGTAGTTGTAACATCATTGTATGTCTGACTCACTACTGCACCGACAGCACTGTCACTAATGTCAGTAGTGATAAACAGTGTAGCATCTGCATGTGAGTGAGCAATAGTGACAGTGGCAGCCAACAGCTGTTTGAGTTCGTTAAATGCCTTGTCCATGTTCGGTGTCCATGGGACCTGGCGGATACCAGAAGTATATGGGCCAGCAAGTGCATCTGTAAGGGGAGCATGCACAGTAAAAGCAGCTGTCAAATGTTTATGGCAGTAATTGACTGTTCTGATGAACCAGCGTAATTCCCTGTAGGTCTGGGGGTGTGGCATCTTGAGGACAGGTTTGATCTTGTCCTGCAGTGATGTCACACCGTCTGACGACACAACATAGCTTAGGAATGTGACGGATGACTGGTGCAACTGAATCTTTTTATTGTTCAGTTCAATACCAGAAGCTGCTAAAGTATCTATCATGACTTGAACATGCTTCTCACTCTGTTCCAAAGTAGAAGCAAAAGCCAATATGTCAACCATGTATATGAAACAAAAGTCTAAATGTGATAAAGTTTGATTGATGAAACATTGTCACATTTGGGGGGCATTTTTCAACCCAAACAGAAAGAATTTGTATTGAGACAGCCCGAAGTAAGTGGTAATGGCAGTCTTTTCAATATCCTCTGGAGCCATAGGAATCTGATGACATGTGTGCTTGCAGTCTAAAACAAAGACTACTTTGCACCTGAAAGCGCATGATTGAAGTCAGCAATGTGTGGGACAGGGTATTTATCAATGATGGTGCGGGCGTTTAAATGCCTATGGTCCCCAACTATACACCAAGTACCGTCTTTCTTTTGATCAAACAAGATAGGACTAGTTCAGCAACTGGAAGAAGGTTCAATGATTCCCTTTTGTAACAGATCATCTAGTTGTTCTTTTGCAATCTTCATAAATTCTGGCATGATGAGGCAGTGTGGGCGTTGCAATACGAGCGGCCCATCAGAATGGCGTAATCGATGAAATGCGCCATTAGTGACTACTGTAATGTGCAACGTGGCACAACAGTCAGATGTCCATGAGGCGGAGCAGACAGTGGCGGATGAGCGAAGCTCTGCTGCTGAGGGCGCAGAAGTACAGGAGTGCCAACCGCTTGTAGGCTGATTAAAGGCCGCATGTGTGTTAACATGGACGAGGTTGGTAGCGGGCGGCACTGCTATTAGCGCTGAAGGTGCGAGTGCATGTGGTTGAACAGCTGATGGCTGTAGTTCATTGTCACAAGCTTGGGAAGTTAACTGTCCATGCGATATGCAAGGAACATGAGTACTCGGGCATACACTGTCATTACAAGGGGGAGTGCTTACACAGTTTTCAGAGTTCACAACATTGTCACTAATGTGCACGAGCACGGGAAACACCAGATTGGCACAGACTGATCTTGTTTGTAGCTGACAAGACAGCTGCTTGTAGTGTCGCGAGGCATTGCTGTGTGGAGGCCATCACTTTGTGTATGTTGCGTAGATGCAGCAGCAGTTACATACGTTCCATCCGCAACTTTGAAGACTCGGCACACTCCACAAGCCACTTGTTTGTCCAAGATTGCAGCTCTGAGGATAGATTTGAAAACTTCTTAGCCAGGTGAAAACTTCTTAGCCAGGTACACATGTTTGGTGTTAGAAGAACTGTCATTCGGCGGAGCGCAAGGAATATGTTTGTTTATTGGGAGATAAAACACAGTATTTTGCTCAAAATCTAGTGACAACTGATAGTGCTTGAGGAAGTCAATTCCAAGAATAGGTTCCTCATTTGTTAACACTAAAAACGTCCACTTAGCTTGCACCCAGGCGAGAGTTTCACAGTATATAGAGTAGAACCTGAACACTGTCAGATAGACAAGTTCACTGCACGAAGTATTATTTTGTGTGACTGCACTTTATTTGTCGCTAGGCGAGCCAGTAGCAAAGAGACATCTGCACCAGTGTTACCAGAAAACATCAACCTGAATGTAATTCGCAAACATAAACTCAACCGCACTGAGTGTTGGTGTCCGATACAGAACACAAAGTTGGATGGCGCTCTTTGTTTGCGTCGCAGGAGGTGGCACTGCTGCCTACCTTTGATTGGAGTTTGGGTAAGAGTACAGTGACTCATTTGTGTGCTTGCTCCCTGAATCTTACATGGAAGGAACAGTAAGATTTAGTGGGCCTGTGCTCCTGTGGGTAGTTACTAGGCGACGAAGGAGCATGTGACCCAGAATCTTCAACTGAGGCAGATGCACTATTGTTGCATAGAGTTGAAGTTGCCGACAGGGTGGCCAGCTTAAACTTGGTATTAGCAGCACCCGACAATGTCGTAGTGTCAGAAAGCTTCTTAGTGCGGCCACATCCAGATTGCTATGCATGGAGCTCACATTACCTGGTGGAGTATGCTCTATTGGCAGCATGTATGAGTTAATTGACTGACCTATCTTCATATGCAGAGATTGCAGTTTGGACAGGCAGAGGCAGCTTTTCTGTCCAAATTTCTGTGAGCGTGTCATCAGGCATAATTTGCTCATTGATGAGAAGATGGAGGCACCGCCACAGCTGGGACAGAGACCTGTCACTGAGACGTTGTTTGTAGATGAGCTGTTGCACATTCTATCTCCTGGTTTTTGAGACGCGCTCCAGTATCACCTGTTTAGCCACAGCATACCTCTCTACCAGGAGATGTGCTCTAACCAGATCATAAATTAAATCAACGTGGTTGTGGAGATGGTTCATGAGGCAGGTGAAGCGTGAGTTGTCGCCTAGAGCACAGATATTGAATGTTTGCTCACCAGGTTGAACCAGAATTCTGGGTGAGCAGGTTTGAAGTCTGGTAGTTTTGGCAGATTTGATGAAACTGCAGTCACTGCGGAGAGGCACCTATTTCTTTGGACAGGAGTAGAGCATGCAGAAGATAGGCATGTCCGAATTATTAGCGTCACATAATGCGGGCACCACGAAGTTCACTTGACACCAGGGTAGTGGGGAGGGGGGGGGGCGGCAGTTGAGAAGCGACAGACACTTGAACATTTAACATTGTGAGGATTGTAGTCAAAATGTGCTTTATCATTGTTGTGGTAACTTGGCGAGGAGCCACAAGTACTTAAGTGCGACAGTGAATGTCTGTTATGCACATTGCATTCACTCAACCGTGAGTGATGCAGCTGGTTGTACTGTCCAGCACAGAATTGTTGACTTAATTAGATGCAACACAAGGCACCCACACAACTCCACTAGGATGCACACAGGGTGCGGTATTTGCAGTTTGTCGAGCATTGAGCACCTGTTGACTAGCCGGCATGGAATGATAAACACGTGGTGGGAACTGACTCAAATTTGAATTTATGACTGGATTCTAACGAAATAAAGCTTTGCTCGACACACAAGCTGTGTTGAATTGCGTGTTCGGCGCAGGAGTAGGAATGTTCCAAACAACACTTTGTGGAGAACACATGGAAAAGTCTGGGCTAACAAAGCCAGAGACTGTGACCGTTGGTAGTTGGAAGAATCTGGTGGCACTCAATGAATTTCACTGCATGTTCGGGCTGAAGGATACAGAAGAGTCTTGCAACTTATCCACTACGATGGCAGGAGTGCTGGAGAGATGTTGCTGAAATCTGGGCAGTGGTGAGTGCTGAAAGGCTATTGTCTGAAGCTGAAACAATGGCCCCTGCGATCGCGAAAAAAACCGGCATGGAAGGCGCGTAAATAACACTTCGGGAGATAACTCAAACGCATATTACACAAAAACGGTGTCACCAGTGAGAGAATTTGGTGATAGTTGTAGGTAAACAACTTGGATTCACTCAGATACAGATTTATTAGCTCTCAGATCGTCTATACAGATTCAAGTCCAGAGCCTAACTGCCATTCGCAGAAACATGTACAAAGAACATAGCATCTCCAAGATAACACACTTTGCAAGTATCGATATTTAAGCCGCTCTACGCCACACACTGATCTAGTACATTCTTTGCTACAGACTCTGGATGTTATTCTCAATGCAAAACATGCACAATTTAGTTTATGTGATATGTATGTCACATGATCCCTCCAATTCTAGTCCTGATCAACACGGATGCCCAAGAATTTGTTGTCTGTGTTTTCTCTGTCTCCTTGTCACCTAAATATAAATGGAGGCCTTCTATTTCATTGAACTTACTGTACTGAATGTATCTTTTTTTGTTTGGATTAAGTGTTAACTTGTTTGCCTGAAACCATTTTTGAATACAATTGAGAACATTCCCAGTTGTAGTGCATAAGGATTTGCTGTCAACACTTATAATTATACTCGTGTCACCTAAAAACAACATAATTTTAGATGTTGTTGTGGTCTTCAGTCCGCAAACAGGTTTGATGCACCTCTCCATGCTACCCTGTCCTGTGCAAGTCTCTTCATCTGAGAGTACATTTGGCAACCAACATCCTTTTGATCTGCTAACTACATTCGTCCCTTGGACTCCCTCTACGATTTTTACCCCACACACTTTCTTCTAATGCTAAGTTGACAATTCCTTGATGTCTCAGAATGTGTCCAATCTATCCCTTCTCTTAGTCAGGATATGCCAGAAACTCATTTTCTCCCTGATTTAGTTAAGCACCTTTACTTCGGCCATCAGAAGTTATCTTGATACCCAAATAACAAAATTCAACTACTACTTTTATTGTCTCATTACCTAATCTAATTCCTTCAGCATCGCCTGATTTTATGACATTGCATTCCATTACCTTCGTTTTACTCTTGTTAATGTTCATCTTATATCTTCCTTTCAAAACACTGTCCATCCCATTCAACTGCTCTTCCAGATCTTTTATGGTCTCTGACAGAATTACTATGTCATCGGCAAATTGCAATGTTTTTATTACTTCTTCCTGCACTTTAATGCCCTCTTCAAATTTCTCCTTCCATTCCTTCACTGCCTGCTCAATGTACAGATGAACAACACTGGGGAAAGGCTACAACCCTGTCTTACTCCCTTCACAACCTCTGCGTCCCTTTTCTGCCCTTCGACTCTAATAACCGCTGTCTGGTTTTTGTATAGGTTGAATATAATTCTTCGCTCCCTACATTTTACCCCTGATACCTTCAGAATTTGGAAGAGTGTATTCCAGTCGACATTGTTAAAACCTTTCTCCAAATCGACAAACGCTAAAAACGTAGGTTTCCCTTTCCTTAGCCTATCTTCTAAGATAAGTTGTAATGTGAGTGTTGTCTCCCGTGTTCCTACATTTCTCCTAAATCCAAACTGATCTTCCCCGAGGTCGGATTCCACAAGTTTTTCCATTCATCTGTAAATAATTTGTGTTAGTATTTTGCAACCACGACTTATTATACTGATAGTTTTCACACTTGTCTGCACTTGCTTTCTTTGAAATTGGAATTTCAATATTCTTCTTGAAGTCAGAGGGTATTTCCCCTGTCTCATACATCTTGCATACCAGGTGATACAATTTTTTCATGACTGGCTCTCCTAACGACATCAGCAGTTCAGACAGAATATCATCTACTTCAGGGGCCTTGTTTAGACTCAAGTCCTTCAGCACACTGTCAAATTCTTCTCGCAGTATCACATCTCCTATCTCATTTTCCTCCACTTCAACTTCCATTTCTAGAATACTGCCTTCAAGTTTATTTCCTTTGTATAGGCCCTCTATATATTCCTTCCACAGTTCAGCTTTCCCCTCTTTGCTTAGTACTGGTTTTCCATCTGAGTTCTTGATATTCATACAGCTGCTTCTCTTGTCTCCAAATATCTCTTATTTTCCTGTAGGCGGTATCTATCTTTCCCCTAGTTATGCGTTCTTCTACGGTTCTGCATTTGTCCTCTAGCCACTCCTGCTTAGCTAGTCTGCACTTACTGTCAATCTCATTTTTCAGATGTCTGTACTCCGTTTTTCCTGCTTCACTTGAAGAATTTTTATATTTTCTCCTCTCATCAATTAAGTTCAGTATATCCCGTGTTATTCAGGGATTTCTATTAGGCCTTGTCCTTCTGCCTATATGATCCTCTGTGACCGTCACTACCCTATCTCTCAGAGCTACCCATTCTTCTTCTACTGTATTACTTTCCCCCGTTTCAGCTAATCCATGCCTAATGCTCCTTCTGAAACTCTCAACCACCTCTGGTTCCTTCAATTTGTCCAGGTTCCATCTCCTAACCTTTCTGCAGTCTCTTAAGTTTTAATCTGCAATTCCTAACCAATATGTTGTAGTCAGAGTCTATATCTGCCCCTGGATATGTCTTACAGTTTAGAACCTGGTTTCTAAATCTATTCCTTAACATTATAAAGTCAATCTGGTACCTTCCAGTGTCTCCTTGTCTCTTCCATGTATACACCCTTCTTTCATGATGATTAAAGCACATGTTAGTGATCATTAAATTGTGCTCTGCACAAAATTCTACAAAGCGATCTCCTCCTTCATTCCTTTTTCCCAGTCCATATTCACCTACTACATTTCCTTCTCTTCCCTTTCCTACTTTCCTACACCGAACTTCACTAATCCCTACCATATCTAACTTTAACCTATCCATTCCTCTTTTCTAATTTTCTAGCTTACCTACACGATTAAGGGTTAGAACATTACCCGCTTTGACCCATAGAATGCCTGTTTTGTTTTTCTTGATGACGACATCCACCTGAGTAGTCCCTGCCTGGATATCCGAATGGGGGACTATTTTACCCCCGGAATATTTTTCCCAAGAAGAGGCCATCATCGTATAGTCATACAGTAGAGCTGCAAGTCCTCGGGAGAAGTAACAACTGTAGTTTCCAATTGCTTTCAGCCGTTCGCAGTAACTGCATGGCAAAGCCATGTTAGCTGATGTTACAAGGGCAGCTCAGTCAATCATCCAGACTGTTGCCCCCGTAACTACTGAAAAGACTGCTGCCCCTCTTCAGGAACCACACTTTTGTCTGGCCTCTCCACAGATACCCCTCCACTGTGTTTGCACCTATGGTACGGCTATCTGCATCGTTGAGTCACGCAAGCCACCCCACCTCGGCAATATCTGTGGTTCATGGGGGTGGATCCTCTCCGGGGGACACCACCGTGATGAAGCACTGTCCTTGCAGGTGGAGAGGCTTGCGTATCCGTGTGAAGCAGAGGGCTATACCGAAGGTAGAGAACCTACTGCCGGAAAGGCCTCAGCTGATGGATCAGACCAAGCATGTCCCACAACGTCCCATCTTCCTTATCCTCTCCCAGTCCTTTCCCAACCCAAGGTGTGATGCGATCCATGCATTTGTCAAATGTCTGTCTAGGTGTGTTTGCATTTGGATATATGTGTATGTGTATATGTATGTGTGTGTGTATTGTTTACCTTCCTTTTTTTCCCCTAAGGTAAGTCCTTCCACTCCTGGGATTGGAATGACTCCTTTTCCACTTCCTTAAAACCCATATCCTTCCCTTTCTCCTCCCCTTTTTTCCTCTCATCCTGAAGAAGCGACCAACGGTTGTGAAAGCTTGTGTGTGATTTTATTTGTGTCTATCGACAAGCCGGTCCTTTAGGTAAGTCATCCGTTTTCTATATTTTTATATTTGTTTATCCCGGTAGGAAAGTTTCCTTCTATAATTTAAGTCTTATAATAATATTATTATTATAGTACTGAAATTTATTGGCTTTTTATCTGTAAGGGATATTGAAATTGTAATTATGGCGTTTGATTCACACAAGTCTCCTGATTCCATTCACATAATTGAATCGGTTGGTGGAATAAGGAACTAAGTCATTTTTTGGTGATTTTAATTTTTTTTATAAAAATGTAGTAAACAGACCAAGATACACCTTACTGTGATGAAAAGGCCGCAGTGGAGTAGCCGAGTGGTCTAAAGCGTCTCGCTGCGGAGCGCGTGGTTGTTCGCCATGGAGGTTCGAGTCCTCCCTGCGGCGTGGGTGTGTGTGTTTGTCCTTAGGTTAGTTTACCCAGGTTTAAGTAGTTTGTAAGCTACGGACTGATGACCACGCAGTTTGGTCCGATAGATTTACAAACATTTGAACATTTTTTTGTGATGAAAGGAACTATGTTTGGCGTCTTCCTGTGGGAATAACATGAGGTCGATTTTATACATGCTGAGGAGAAAGGAATCAAGTCAGTGACTTAGTTCCTTTCTCCGCCGCACGTCGCATACCATCATTAGATTTTACTGTCAGCGAGCTTGTACTACACCAGCTACAAGCTAGATGGCATTGGTCTGCGATATGTAGGTGTAGAAAGCGCAACAAAATAATTTGGCGCCAACTTCGTCAGGTGTCACGATTATTGTTGAGTGTTGTAAGTGATTGCATACCATCTTTCTAAATGTCAAAAGGACATGTGTGGAAGAAATCCATGCATAGCAAAAATTCCGGAAAATGTAATAAATTTGATAGTATCCAGTATCACAGCTTTTCCACTCAAAGAAACTCAATATGCTGGGAAGGAAATGAAATACCTAGATGCAAGCTTCTATCTGAAAACTTTGCACGAAATCTTCCTTAAGAAATATCCAGATGTAAATGTTAAATACGACTTCTACAGGAAACATTTTCATGATAATTGCAAAGTGCGAATCAATATAAAAAGAATTGAAGATATTTTCAGAAACTGATAAAACACATTCATGGAGAAGACACAGAGATTTATTATGAAGAGATTTTGAAATGGCTAACTTCAAGAGATAACTCAGTGTGATATGAACTATTACGTTCTTTGAATTCTATTAAATAGTCGTTTTCATGTTCAGCTGAAGATAATTTACCAATAAATTTGAGCTTTAATCCAGAAATGTGTATCTTTGAATGTATTATACTCTCGAAAAGTACTAATTCCTTCGTTGACACGACAAAGGAACTATGTTACAAATTTCAATTTTTATTTCAGAAGATACTTTATAGAATATATAAAAATTATTTTCATTCACAGTATATATGGTTAGAGTACAGCAAATGTTGAAAATTTCAACGCAATGTGATAAATAGTTTAACAATAAAACAGTTTTTCCTCTCTCCTGAAAAGTACAAAAAAGTGACATAGTTCCTTTCTCCACTGACAGATTCAATTATATTAGCTATATGATCATTCCCTGATTTTATATGGATTTTTAGAATAATGTGTGTGGCTATATTGTATTTCAGTTGCAATCTGGGTTAGCCACCTTCGCTCATCAGTTGCTTTCTGTTTCTGAGCACATCAGGGAAACCCTGACTACCTGTCCATTCACTAGGTTCAAACCCAACAGCTTGGCAAAACCCACCTTTCACATGGAAACAATCAGCTTCTCCCTGTATCTGTAATATCAAAACATGTTAATGTGGCATTCTAGACAAAAGACATCAATGTGCTGACAGTTATGTATCTATATGAATCATGTTTAACTATGTATGTTGAAACTTGTGTACTATGTATGTAGAGTATGTTTACATGTACTATCATAACAATTAATTATTTCTTTGCAGAATATGAGTTGCTAATGTTGAGAACTTAAACAAATAGAAATTTTCATAATATTTTGCACATGGGAGTGATCCCTACAATACATTCTCCGATCCCAAAATCATCAAGGCCTCAACCTACGATAACTTCCCTTTTTCCATATTTTACAGTTCCTATCTCTTTATTCCAGACCTCTCCTATTTTGAATGGTGCATGCATGTGTGTTTCCTTTAAATGTATATTTATTTTGTTTATTTTCTTATTTTATTTTATTTTTCTCCCCTCACCCGCAACCCCACTCCATTCCTAAGCTGCAACTCATTATTCCCATCTATGCCGTGCTGTACCCATCCACACCACTGAGACGTAACCTTCCCCTCTCACCTCCCATCCTCGATTTACTCGCCGCAGAGCGTCATTTGAAGTGCAGCAGCTGGAGGTGATGGTTGTATGACTGTGTTGTGTGCCTGTGTGAGTGTTCCATTTTCTGAAGAAGGTCATGGCCGATAGCTGAAAGTGTTGTATGAGAGTGTCTTTTGTATGTGTCTCTCACAGCTCGTCGCCGCATATTTGCGTTTAGTTGTAAGCTGTCCTTATTACTATATTATTAATTCCAACCTGGACTTTCCATTATTATAAAAACAATTAAAATTCACAGGTTAAAAGGACATAGCAAGGCCAGTGGTAGACGAAGGGGGAGGGGCGGAGAGGGCGGACCGCCCCGGGCCACCGTTCTTGGGGGGTCTCCAAATACCTCGAAAGCAAGTTTTTTTTTTTTTTTTTTTTTTTTTTTTTGTGCTTGGCATCTCGTTCTGCTGGGGCCTCCAAATCTTGAAAGAAAACTATTTTTTTTAGACTGTCCCATGACCCCTCTCCTCGGGGGTCCTCCAATTCTTTTTTATTGTAATAAATGTATCTGCAAGTGGATTGGGGGGGGGGGGGGCTCATTTTCTTTCGCCACCGCCCCGGGTCTCCAACAAACTCGTCCATCACTGGGCGAGGCATTTGAGGGATTTAAAAATTCTATAAATTTGACAACAAAATTTAGATTTTTCCAAATTGTTGTGTTCGAGAACCTTCAATTTTGGAAAATGATAGAAGGAAGGGGATGTGTAATATTTCTGGCTTAAAGCCATCATATTACGATCTGAGTATTGCTTCAGTGTAGCTGTTTAGAACCACTACAGGTGGTACAATAGGTCGGGTTCTCATGGGAAAGAGCACTGGAAATCTAGGGAAGTCCCCGAGCAGCAGGCACTGGATGCCGATTGGCCATAGTACTGGCGGTCACTTAGTGGAGGAATCGAAGAATTGACACAGGCCTTCTGTCAAGTAATCACTGTGATTCATTATGACATTAGTGGAACCCCTGTCTGCAGGGATGATGATTAGCTTGGGATCTGTTTTGAGGTTATGTAAGAATGTCATTTCTTCTGCCAAAAGGTTGGTGTTCTTAGAGAGGGACCTGAGGAAGGATGGTGATGCCAAGCTGGATGTGAGGAATTCCTGGAATGTGACCAGAGGGTGGTTAGCTGAGAGTGAGGGAGGGCCACAGTTGGATGGTGGTATGAATTAGGAGAGGCAGGGTTTAATGTTAGAATTAGATTGGCTTTGATTTGAAAGATTTGTGGTAAAGAGTTTTTCCACTGTAGAAATCGGCAGAAGGAGAGGTGGTCTTTGACAAGTCCAACGTGGCTGAATTTGGGTGTGGGGCTGAAGGTGAGACATTTGGATTGGACAAAAACTTCTATGGGGTTGAGGGTTTTAGCAGCAAGGTTAACAACAGTATTCTAGGATTGTTTAGGCTTTGTGAATTGCAGATTGTTGCTGAGGAGTTTTGGGGGATGTGGCAAGTGGAAAAGGTCTGCAAGGCAAGGTGTAGGTGCTATGAGGGGTTCACAGTGAGGAACACTTTGGGTGGTATAGGGTTTGGCAAGTGGTGCTTCAAAGCGGCAGTAGGATATCAGCAGGCTGGATAATTTATGAAGTTGTAGGAGCATTCCAGACACCACAATTACCAATTACACCGTAACAAACAAATACTTTTCCTTTGAAGGAAAGGATGACACCCTTCTATGCCAACCTATTTATGGGCTGTCTAGAGGAGACCTTCCTAGCTTCCCAAAACCCCTGATCTGGTTCAGGTTCGTTGATGATATTTTCATGATTTGGACTCTGACCAGGACACACTATCCTCGTTCCTTCACAACCTCAATTCCTTTTCCCTGTCAATTTCATTTGGTCCTTCTCAACCTGGCAAGACATTTTCCTAGATGTTAACCTCCACCTCACTGACGGCTCCATTCACACCTCTGGCCTCATTAAACCTACTAATTACCAACAGTACTTTGACAGCTGACATCCATTCCACATCAAAAAATCCTTCCCATACAGCCTTGGTATTCGTGGATGGCGAATCTGTCATGATGAGAAATCCCTTATGCCAAAGGCCTCACGAAAACCTTCACAGATAGACATTACCCCCTGACCTAGTCCGCAAACAGGTTTCCCTAGTCCGCAAACAGATTTCCCATGCCTTACCTCTACACACCAGCAATCCTCCCTCCCTCCTCCTCCCCCTACCCACACTAACCAGTCAAAACGGAGTGTCCTCCTTGTCACCCATTACCACCCCGGACGGGAACAACTTAATTACATCTTTCGTCAGGGCTTCGATTATCTGTCGTCATGCCCTGAAATGAGAGACATCCTACCCAAGATCCTTCTGACACCTCTGAAATTGGTGTTCTGTACAAGCTTTCTAGGGTTTTATTTGCAGATGGAGAAGTTAGTACTGCTTCCTCCCACAAGTCCCCTAAAACCACTTCCTTGCGGATGCTGTTGCGTAGCAGTGTGCGTTTGTACCACCCTACAGTACGCACGAGGTGCCGTAGTTGCTTTCCGAGACTTTACGGAAAGCATAGAGTTCTGACTAACCTGTTGTCTTCTATAGTTGTGTCCCCACCGCAGAAGACAGCACACAGGTCATTGGTTCTTCTACAGCATACAAGTGAGGCTAAAATAAGTTCTTTATGATGGAAGCATAAGCGACTCGCGAGATTTTTAATTGTCAGGGATGCCATTTATTAAATAAATAATAAAAAAAATGAGCAACTATTGTTAATATGATACGGCCTATGCTGCCCATAGTTCATGTTGAGACCTCGACTGTTATCACATTTACGCAAAAATCTTTACTCATGACCGGCACGTACAGTGGTCAGCTTGAGACTGAGACTCCGGCGCGTTGCGAGAAGGCACCTGACGCTCTATTTCGCGCCAAAACAGGGCCGTCGCGCGCCTTCTGCAAAATCGCTCTTCTCTTGTTACAATAAGAGAAGGCACCTTAAACTTTTTAAACTGTCAAAACCTAGCCTGTCCTTGAGAGATATTTATTATAAATTCTCAGCTCTGAATAATTAATATTTAGTATGTAATAAACAAAACTAATTTCAAAAGAAATCACGTGACTGAAATGCAGCAGCCAATGCGAGGAGAGTACCAGTAACATAGGCGGGCTTTCCCACGGGAACCAGCACCTACTGTACCATATGCTACTGCTCTCCACCCCACACTTCAACATATGCACTGCTGTCTTTCTTCCACGATTACGACACGTACGATGTTAGCAAAGAAACGGTCAGCGGCCAGAAATATGAAGTGGCCACAGGCTAGGAATATCACATTTGTTGCTCACCCAACCTCCAGAACATTCTAGTCTGTCCCTATGCCACTCCCAACCCCAAACCCCCTACCACAGGGATCATATCCTTGTAGAAGACCCTGATGCAAAACCTGCCCAATTCACCCACCCTGCACTTCCTATCCCAGTCCCATCACAGGCTTATCCTACCCTATCAGAGGTCAGGCCACCTGTGAAAGTAGCCATGTGATATACCAATTTTGCTGCAAGCATTGCACAGCATTTTATATCGGTATGACGACAATCCAGCTGTCTGCCAGTATGAATGGCCACTGCCAAACTGTTGAGAAGATAGATAGACCACCCTGTGGCACAGCATGCTGCTAAGCAAAGCACTCTGGATTTCAATGGCTGTTTCACTACATGAGCCATCTGGATCCTCTCGTCCACCACCACCTCTTCTCAACTACACAGATGGGAGTTGTCTCTTCAACACATTCTACAGACTCGCAACCATCCTGGTCTCAACGTAAGATAACTTCCCACCCTATGCCTAATACCTCTCCCCCTCCCCTCTTCCTTCCTCAACCATTATCCTTTATCCATGTCTTCCTTACAACTGTGTATCACCATTTACCATATCCCTTTAATTTATTACTTTTATCATTTCACTGCATTCATTGCCACAATTCAGATTCCCACCTATCAGAGCTTTTAAATTCCATCATACAATGCAGAACATTCCATCCCCACCTTTACCCAGCATTCTTCCCCTCCACACCCCACCTCACTCTCAGTCTAGTTTGTATAACTGAAGTGGGCAGATAGTGTGTGTGTGTGTATAGTTGCCTGAGTGATTACGTGAACTGTTCTTTTTCTAATGAAGGCCATGGTCGAAAATTTAGGTGTGTAAACATGATTATCTATTTTCGTGTCCGTCAGCAGCTCAGTGAGCTTCTTTATGGTGAGTTGTTACCTATCCTCCATTATTGATATTCCTATTGATTTTCCATTGTTAAACTGTTTTGTTACATGTGTTGACAGTGCCCTCAGCAGCAAGTGTTATAATTTACATTAGACTGTGTGTTAGCAGCCCCCCCCCCCCCCCCCACACACACACCTGTCTTCACCTGCTTTCTTTGAAATGGGGGTTATTACATTTTTCCTGAAGTTGAGGGTATTTCGCCTGTCTCATACATCTTACACAGCAGGTGAAATAGTTTCGTCATGGCTGGTTCCCCCAGAGACTTCAGTAGCTCTGAGGTAATGTCATCCACTCCAGGGGCCTTGTTTCGACTTAGGCATTTACTCCTCTGTGTAATGTATATACGGTATAAAATTCTGTTTGTTTGGATAAATGAATCATATGATACCTATACTGTAGCATCTAAACCTTTCTTTATGCATAATCACAAAATTATTCATAAAACATTATAAAACAATACAAGACTGTTTAATTGCATCAATAGCAAGGTATTTTATTGAACTTTGATAAAATGCTTTTGTTTGTAAAAAACAAATAACATTAATGTTGTGCAATAACACATTTATGTTAATGAAATTAATAACTAACATTAGCTGATGTATCTTACTATATACTGACTTATGAAGAATCTCATTTCAAAACTGTGTAATTACTTTAATCTGGGTAGAATTAATTGTATAAACAAATCTGTTTACTGCTCTAATTGAAAATTATTTATGATTCTAATTTCTGTTTTGTTTTGAAATAATAATACTTCCAATGCATTTGTAATTATTTGTATGTATCATCTTTATAAATGATTCATTCATGTTTAATAATATTACTTATTAAATAGTTATAATATTAACTTCCTTGTTCTAGAACTGATGTAATGTATTTATACATGTGATTTTGGCGCGAGTCAGTCAGACTTACTTCAGTCAATTATATGTCTACATCATGTCAGCTTATGTTTGTATACTTCACCAAGAATGCAAATAAATGCATATATTTAACAAACGTGTCATATTTGAGATCCTAGACAATGAAGAACCTGATGCTTTCATAATTATATACAGGCAGGTGAGCTAGTGAAACTATTAGAGCTAAATTAATATTCGATGTTAACAAATTTCTCTTTTTCAAGAACGCTTTTCTACCCATTGCCGTTCTGCATCTTATATCCTCTGTACTGCGAACATCATTTGTTATTTTACTGCCCAAGTAACAAAACTCATCTAAATCATTTATTGTTTTGTTACCTAATCTAATTCCTTCAGTATCACCTGATTTTCTTAGACTGCACTCCATTACCCTAGTTTTGCTCTTGTTAATGTTCAACTTATATGCACCTTTCAGCACACTGTCTATTCCGTTCAACTGCTCTTCCAGGTCCTTTGCTGTCTCTGACAGAATTACTATGTTGTCGGCAAAATGCAATGTTTTTAATTCTTCACCCTGAACTTTAATTCCTTCTCCAAATTTCTCCTTGCTTTCCGTCATAGCTTGCTCAGTGTACAAATTGAGTAACATTGGAGAAAGGCTACAACCCTGTCTTACTCCCTTCCCAACCACTGCATCCCTTTCATGCCCTTCAACTCTGACAACCACAGCCTGGTTTCTGTACAAGTTGTAAATAACCTTACGCTCCCTATATTTTATTCCTGGTCTTCTCCAAATCTACAAAAGCTAGATATGTAGGTTTGCCTTTTCTTAATCTATATTCTAGGATAAGCTGTAAAGTGAGTATTGCCTCCCATGTTCCTACATTTGTCCTGAATCCAAACTGATCTTCCCCGAGGTCGGCTTCTACCAGCTTTTCCAGTCTTCTGTAAATAATTTGTGTTAATATTTTGCAACCATGACTTATTAAACTGATGGTTCTGTAGTTTTCACACCTGTCTGCGCCTGCTTTCTTTGGAATGGGGATTATACCATTTTTTCTTAAAGTCTGAGGGTACTTTGCCTGCCTCTCTGGGACTCTTGTTTCAATGTTTGATTTCGTGTTACTGTCTATATATATTTGAAAATCTGTATGGCAAATGTTGAGAATTTCCTCTACTTTTGAGCCAAGCATTATTGCCTGTAACTGTTTGATAACTTGTACAGTAAAGATAATTATTTGGCAGTTCGTGTGGAAGACTTCTGTTTCAAGTGCTGTTTAGATATGAACAATAATTTACTTGCTAATTTAATATGAAATGTGTGTGTGATGTTTTTAAAGAAAATACCAATTTATTGACAATTGTGTAAATTCATTTTCATCATAGTTCCCAAGTCAACTGAATTTCAGAGAGATTACGAACAGCCTATTACAGTTTTTGTGAGATAAAGTGGAATATCTGACTGAAGATTAAGAGCAGTATGTTCTCCATCACTTTCTGGGTGATCATAACAATTTTCAGGTCCTTGAAAAGGCAGCAGTAGATAAAAATCATGCACAATAACAAGCAATTAATTACAAAGCCCAACAACAGACATCAACAGAAGAAGAATGAAAATGAGCCACTGTTTCACACGAGTTGGCAGATTCCTTTACTAGTGCCATCAAGTGGGATTCCAGGTACCAATGAATAGGTCAGGCGTCCGCTACTTGCAGGTAGCAGGGGCTGTGAAGCATGGACTGGACAGAGGTTAATGGGTGTCAGGGGTTCAGTCTCAAAGGGTACAGGTCACAGGCCATTGGTCTGACAGTTGTCAATTGTTGTAACTGTGGAGAAAATACCAGAGCTCCAACTGCTAAAAGAAAGTACTGAAGCTCAAATCATTACAGGCAATGAAAGCTGGCTACAGCCAGCCATTTTAGGCATAATACCTAGGTGGTGGCGAAATTTAAGTAGATAGTTTCTCTGGATTGGTATGGGTAGGTTATGCCCGACAACTAGAATAAATTAATAATTGGTTCTTTTTACCAACCCTGACTCAGATGATTCAACTGTACAAATGCTCAAAGAAAACTTGAATCAAATTTCAAAAACATATTCAAAGCATATTATTTTAATTGGTGGCACCTTTAACTTACCCTCAATTTGGTGGCAAAAATACATGTTTAAAGCCAGATGTAAGCATCAAACCGCCCAACATAGTACAGAATGCAATGTCCAAATATTATCTTGAGCAATTAGTTCATGAACCCACTAGAATACTAAGTAGTTGTGAAAACATACTTGACCTCATAGCAACAAAGAATCCAGAGCTAATAAAGAGCATCAAAACATAGTGATTAGTGAACACACAGTAGTTGTAGTAAGATCGAATACCTTATTTCCAAAATTAAACTAAAAGTATATTTATTTTAGAAAGCAGATAAAAATTTGATTAACACTTTCCTGTGTAGAACCTCCAGTTTTTTTTTTTTTTTTTTTTTTTTTAAACTGGCAATGTTAGTGTAGGTCAGATGTGGCTTACATTCAAAGAAATATTATCGACAGCCATTGACAACTTTATACCAAATAAATTAACAAAAGAGGGGCTAACCTGCAATGGTATACAACAGTTTAGGTCACTCTTGCAAAAGCAAAGAAAAATCCATGCTAAACTTAAACAGACACAAAATACCAAAGAATGGCCATCTTTTATAGAAACTCAAAATTTAACTTCAATGAGAGAAGCTTATAATAGTTTTCTATTACGTAATTTGGAAGAGAATCCTAAGAAATTTTGGTCACATGTAAAGTATACTAGCGGCTAAACATAATCATATACCTTCACTATGTGATAGCAATGGTGATGCTACTGATGACAGTTCAGCTAAAGCAAAATTGCTAAATACATCTTTCATTCCTCCACCAAAGATGATGAATCAATAACAGGTGCCAGAATGTGTAAGTTATAAGTAGATATGCCTGTAGTACTAAAGCAACTTAAATCACACACACACACACAAAAAAAAAAAAAAAAACCTGTCTGCAGGCCCTATTATACAATTAGGCCCCTTTCTGAGTATGCTCATGCAATGGCACTATGCCTAGCTATTACATACAAGAGCTTGTTCAGTGAAAGATCTATAACCACAGAACCTTAAGTTGCACAAGTCACTGCAATATTTAAAAAATGCAATAGGAGTGATCCTATGGAAGTGTGATAGGACCGTTATTTTCTATCTATATTATTCATGTGACAGAGTGAGATGCAATCTGCAGCTGTTTTCTGATGATATTGTGGTGTACACGAAGGTGTTGTCATTGAATGACTGGAGTAGAATGCAGGATGACTTGAACCAGATTCCTAGAGGTTTCAGGAATGGTAGTTGCTTCTAAATGAAGAAAACTAAGGTGATGCAGATGAGTACGAGAATGATCCCATAATGTTTTGAATACAGCCTTAGCAGTGTGCTGCTTGACAGAGTCATGTGAATTAAATATCTAGGAGTAACTCTGCACAGTTATATGAAACGGAACGGGCATATAAGGGCAGTCATGGGGAAGGCCAATGATAAACTATGGTTTGTTGGGAGAATTTTGGAAAAAAAATGTGATTTGTCTGTCAAGGAGACTGCATATAAAACATGTCAGTCACCCATTTCCAAAACCTATGATCTCCATTTATTTTTAATATTGACTTTCTTATATGTCTGAAGAGTGTGCTCGGAGCTGCACATCTAGGAAAGAAATCCAGTTCCTAGAGCTGTTATTTCTATTATAAAAGCAGCCTCAAAATTTGCCTGCAGTTCCAGAAGTCATTAAATCCCGATAGCAATACAGGACCTAAAACTGTCATATCCAATGCATATTTAATGCTTTGAAAAACATACATTTTCACAACCCATTATTTCTGTACACTTGTCAAGTGGTGATCAGAATACGCTTTAAATACTAACGTGTCTTTGTGTTTAGCTTTCTGTATTTTAATACGTTTCAAAAAGTTACTACAACGAAGGCAACTGATTGTAGTAATTTTTGAAACGCATTACAAGTTACAGTCACAGGTTCCGATCCATAATGGATAAAAGTTTTATTCCTACGTTGTATTTTTTTTTTTTCATATTGGTATTGGTATACCCATTACAATGGATTTGTGCGCTAAGAGACATTATTGAATAATATTTAATTGATGAGTTCATTATAACTTATTGTGTGTTCACTTTTAAAGCAGTAAGCTGCATAAAATTATGGATAGTGAAGTTGCAGCAATGTTCAGCAACACTATTATACCAGACCAGGGAGAGAAATCGCGGAAAAAACAGCAGAAATAATAAAAAAAGGGAACAATGGGAAAAAACTTGGAAGATAAAATAAGGTAAGCTACCGCTTATCTTCGTTTGAAAGAAATTTCTTTTCGATTTTAAAAAAATAACATTCATGTAGCCAATGAAATGTGTAAATTACCTAATGTTCAAGGCATTTATCTTTCCGGATATTCTAGCAAGGGATTTCCAACAATGCCCACATGCAAGCACAAGGGAGAACCACCCTACAAATGTGGACAACTTTTGATGCAAGATGTGAAAAATTCGATGATACAACTGACAGGCAGACCCTGAATGAGTTCATACTTAAGCATAAAGACTATGCAAGTATCTACAAACTTTGATGAGACGTACAGGTTGCTGCCAGGAAGACCTCTCTTAAAAAGTCATGAAACCTCCCTCTGCATGGAACTTTCTGACAAGCCTTCAAAACGAATATTAATTGAGAAGATCAGTCAGACTTCTTTTACTGTTCAAGGTGAACAAAGCTATAAAACTGACAGGAATCGCAAATAGCATCTGCTAGAAGGGTAAATCTTGGCTGGAAGTAAAACCAACAGAGATACCTAAAGGCATTATGGTAAATCCAAGAAAAATTGAAGACGTCACAGTCATTTTATAGAATCACTATGGACCCCATTGCATGGACATTAAAGAACTTACATTCTACAAGAATGTCATTAAACAGCAATCGGAACCTGAACTGGATGAGGAATTTGATGCTGGTGAACTACCAGATAAGAATAAAGAGCAGATCAATGTCTGATGTAAAATAGGAATGAACTTTTAACTATGTGCTAATCTAATACCATTATAGAATTGAATGTAGCTGTTAAAGAATATGTTATTCTTCCTACTAGCACTAATTATTTTGTAGTAATAAAAATATGATGAAATGTCTAGGGCATATTTCATTTGTACCCATAATATACAATCAAACCATTTCCAGAAACAGTTATGTCCAAATTACAAATGTCGTTACAGGCAAATGAAGATATTTATTTTAGATAAAACTATTGTGGTGTGATTTATAGCAACAATGATTGTGGGGCTCAGTAACACAGTGGTAGAGTGCCAGACTATAAATCCAAAGGTCGTGGTTTCGATCCCCGCCAGGTCCTACGATTTTTATCTGTCACTTTCCACTTCTTTCACATCTAGCAGTGTTGTTGATGTGAGAAATATCGAGTAGCGCCGTGGTTCAGAACCCACATCAAAATGTTGGTCCCCCTATAACTGACTGGGTAAGTCAGCTCGAAGGTCGGAGGAAGGCAATGGCATACCACCTCCAAACAGGACCATGCCTAGTAAAGCACTGTGGTATTATCTTCGGATTGTTGACTGCTTTACCTTTAATATAGATCAAGAATATAAAAGGAAAATATAATAAATAATGAATAACAATAAAAAGCAAATAAAGAGAGCATGACAGTTTTCTCATTTTTGAAAAATTTTGTTTCTTGGATTTAACGGACTTTGGAAATGGGTGACTCACTTGTGCGACTCTGACTTGAGTATTGCTCCAGTGTTTGGGATCCCCCCCAGATCAGTTTAAAGGAAGATGTAGAAGCAATTCAGAGGTGGGCCACTAGGTTTGTTACTGATAGGTTCAATTAATACGTGAGTGTTACTGAAATGCTTTGGGAACTCAAATGGGAGTCACTAAGTGGACAGCAAGAAGATTCTACTACTACACTACTACATTTCACGTAAAGATCACAATGATAAGGTGAGATATTAGGGCTTGTACAGATGCACTGAAGTATTCATTTTTCTCTCATTGTCTATGTGAGTGGAAAACAAAAGCAAGTAAGTAGTAGTAGATACCCTCGACCATGCACCTTTGGGTTGATTGTAGAGTATGTACGTAATGTAGAACATTACTGGCCCATATCACAGATGTCTCTTTCATCAATCATTATGAACTAGTCGTATTGACCCATAATCAACACAGATTCAGGAAGTGTTGTTATTGTGAAACTCAGCTAGCTCTTTACTCACATGAAGCAATGAGTGCTATCAACAAGCAATATATAATCCATTCTGTATTTATAGATTTCTGGAAGGCTTCTGACACTGTACCTCACAAGTGTCTTCTAATCAAATTGCTTGCTTAAGGAATATCACCACAGTTGTGTGTTTGGATTCGTGATTTTCTGTATGAAGAGAGACTTTTAATACATGGAAAAGTTAGTGAGTAAAACAGAAGTGACATGGCGTTCCCCAGGGAAGTGTTATAATGCCATTATTGTTCCTTGTCTTTACAAACAATGTGGGAGACAATGTGAGTACCTCTCTTAAACTGTTCACAGATGATGATGCCATTTATGGGTTATTTAAGTCACCAGATAATCAAAAGCTACTGCAAGATGATTTAGATAAGATATCTCTCTCAAGTCCAACCCCTTGTCCAAGTCGTGGGAGATGGGCAACAGCATGAAGTAGGGGATTGTCTGTAGGAGTGAGGCACAGTGGGGATTGTGCATTCCCTGGGCCCACAATGATGGCTGTGAAGGTCCTATAGGAACCCTGAAAAGTGATGGCTAATGGGGCTCTGATGGAGCTACAATATACTCAGCAAGCCAGTAGTGGATTATGATGTATGCTTTCAAAAATAGAATGAGCCTTAAAAAAGGACTGATATAATCGACAATGAACTGGCAATAAACAAGGACTAAGAACTGGTACATTAAATATACAAACATTGACTAGAAAAGGTAGAGGAGATAGAAAGGAGGAAGTTAGACCTATTGAGGTAAGTTGAAACGAGATGGAAAGGAGAAGGAGAGAACTGAGGAAAGGCTAACGCCTGTACTGGAGTGAAAATGGGGAGGGAAGAAGAAATGGAGTGAGAATAGTAGTAAGAGATGGATTTGCAAGACTGGAGGAGAAAACAGGATCTGGGGGTTAGTCCTAAGAAGACTGTTGTTGTACCATTCACAAAGAAGCATATACAACATTAAAGTTGGAATCTAAAGCTTTTCAATGAAGCGCTACCTGTGAAGGGGACAGTGAAATATCTAGGGGTTACCCTAGATGAGAAACTGACATGGACCCCTCACATTAGGAATATTTGCTCCAAGGCAAAAGGTACTCTAGTAAGTACCAGGAGGGCTTGTGGCAAAAATTGGGGCCTGAGCCCCAAGGGTATGCACTGGATATACACCACAGTGATTAGACCCAGGATCACCTATGGGGCGGTCGTGTGGTGGAAGAAGGTAGAACAGCAGGTTGCTGCTAAGTAGCTTGGTAAGGTGCAGAGATTAGCCTGCCTAGCCATAACAAGCGGAATTAGCAGCACACCAACTGCTGGGATGGAAACGATGCTGGATATGCGCCCATTACACCTTTGGGTCAAGATGGAGGCAGCAGCTGGTGCCTACAGACTCAAAACTGGTAACAACTGGAACTCTTTGGGATATCCAGAATCACACACTAAAATAGTGAGTGAGGTAGATATAGGAAAGGTTGGGGAAATGCCAGCCAACTATATTAAAACCCCATACTGCTTCAACAAGCCTTTCAATATAACAATTGGAAGCAGGGAGCAGTGGGAGAAAATAGTTCGACACCGTACGGGGGATATTGTCTGGTTCACTGACGGGTCAAAATCAGACCAAGGTGTTGGGGCCGGGGTATATGGGGTGCAGCCAAGACTGGAGGGCGTCATCTCTCTAGGGAAACTGGCCTCAGTATTCCACGCGGAAATCACTGCCATCAGGGCGTGTGTGGAGGAGAATTTGTGTAGGTGCTACACAGATTGTAGCATCTATATCTATTCAGCCAGCCAGGCAGCCCTGAGACCACTGGCAGCTCCTGCAACAAGGTCTAAAATTGTTGCAGAATGTCGCAGGGTTCTGGTGGAGCTAGGGGAAAGCAATAGAGTAAACCTATTGTGGGTCCCTGGCCACTCGGGGATCAGTGGCAACGAACATGCCGACAGATTAGCCAGGATGGGGGCAGAGACTCCATTTATTGGACCGGAACCTGTCCTGACAATCTCCAAGGCAATGATCAAATGGGAGCTACGTAACTGGCTCAGAAGACCACAGTCCATCAACAAAAACATGGCAAGTTAATGATGCCAAAGCCTTGTTTTAAAAAAAGCTCTGCAATCCTGGGTCTGAACAGAATAGAGATTAGACTCGTGGTTGGATTGCTGACAGGCCACGGGAATTTCAAAAAACACCTACATGCAATGGGAATAACAGAAGAGGACCCTAAATGTAGGCTCTGTGATCACGGTGATGAAACTGCATCACATCTGATCTTTGAATGCATTGCATTGCATTGGAGAGTAAAAGGCACAGAACATTTGGGACAACCAGACCCGAAGAAATTGTGTCTAATAAAGAACTGGTAAAGGGACTCCTTGCACTGTTCAAGGGCATTGGTTGGCTTTACTAGTCATACAGGGAGCGATACCACACAATAAACTTAGTTTCGGTGCGGGCAGTGGCGGGTTAGACCAAGACTGTTTTGGCTTCCCTGAAAAAATCAAATCAAATGATGAATTACAAGAGGAAGTGAAGAGAATAAGTGATATAATGATGAAGATCAAAATATCACTCATAGAAATAATACGAGTGTATGCACCACAGGTGGGTTGCACTTCTGAGGGAAAGTAAGAGTTTGAAGAGGAATTGCAGAAGCAGATGGGAAGGAAGAATGTGATAGTAATGGGGAATTTAAATGCACACATTGGAAAGGAAAGACAAGGGTATGATAGTATCCTTGGGCCAGAGTGTTGGGACTGCTGAAATGAGGAAGGTGAAAGACTATTGGAGTTCTGTCAAAGGAATGGCTTGGTGGTTGGGAACTCTTGGTTCAAGAAGAGAAAGAGCCACAAGATTACCTGATACAGTAAAGACCTAAAGAGAAAGTTGATAGTTGACTACTTCTTGTAAGATAGTCAGAGGAACAAACTGACATCAAGGCAATACCATCAGAGGCCTTGGATAGTGATCACAGTTTGCTGGTAATTAACCAAAAGATAACACAGGAACCGAAAACCAAGAAAGATCTCTAAGGGTATGGAAGATGAAGGAAGACAAAAGTTGGCTACAGTACTTACAAGTAGTAAAGCAAAGCATCTGAAGGATGAACCAAAAATGGTAGAAGAGGAATGGGGTGGATTCAAGGGAACATTAGTGAGGTGTCAGCAATATGTGGGAGGACAAGCAACAAAAAGAGATAGAAAGAAACACCCCGGTGGAATGATAGAACAAAGAATATAGTACAGAAGAAGAATAGAGCTTTTAGGGTATGGTTCCAGAAGAGAACATTAGAGACAAGAGAAGAGTATCAAACAAGAAAGAAAGAAAGAAGCAAAAAGATTAGGGGCAGATGAGAGAAGAAAGTGGATGGAACTGTGGACCAGCATGATGGAGGAGGATAGTGTAGATTCAAAAAAGGTATTATATGGGATGATTAAAGGTAAGAGGAAGAGCAGTCCAACTGATTATGCCCAAATAGTGAACAAAAGTGTCGAAGTAGTAGAGAGTAAGGAAAAACTCAGAGTACGTGGAAGGAGTATTTTGAAGAACTCCTGAACCCGAATGAAGACCTGAATTAGGAGAAACGAGCTGAGGAGAAAGAGAAGGAACAGCAAATAGAAAGAGATCTTACGTGGGGAGAAGTGAAAGAGGCACTGGGCAAAATGAAGGGAGGGAAGTCACCATGTTTGGATGAGCTAAGTGTCGAGATAGTCAGAGCAGCAGGAGAGGTGGGGATATAATGGCTCTATCTAGTAATGAAAACTGTATGGAGACAGAAGGCTACACCAGACAAATGGAAGAAGGGAATAATTGTCCCAATCTTTAAGAAGGATAATAGAAAAGAGTGCAAGAACTATTGTAGGATAACACTGATGAGTCACTGTGCAAGAATTTTTGAGAAAAATTTGGAAGCATGAATAAGGGCAAAATTAGGAGGAGGGATGAGAGAAGAGCAACATGGCTTCAGAACAGGAGGGTTACGGTGGATCTAATTTTTGCTGTAAAGCAACTGCAAGAATTACCATCAAACGGGGTTTTCAGACGATATGGTTTGTCTTCTCTTTCCCGCTGCATAGCAACGAATTAGTGCTAACTTCCACCTCAGCGCACTGCTTATTTTATGCACGGAACTGTAATTCCCTCATCCCGCTCTTGGATCGATTGTTTACCGACACAAGAATCAGTCGGACTGTCATAAGACTGTCTAAATGGCTAAAATTCTTGCTGGGTTATTGAGCATAAACTTTCTCTTGTTGCGACTGGCAGAAAAGTATTGTAGCATCAGTTGCCAATGAGATCAGTAGGCTGCGGCACTGTGAGAAGTTTTGTGCCAGTTTGTCGCGAGTTTTGTGTGAAGTTTCAAAGTAATGGAGGTTTTTTCGAAATTGTGTACTTTGTGGGGTGATTTCGGACAATGCTGAGAATGAATAAAAGTAAGAAAGGCCTTCAAGATCGATTTAATTATGACCTGGAAATTAAAAAAAAAAAAGCAGTTTGAGATAGTCAGTGTGGCAAATTAATGTATAGAAAAGCATTTAATAAATAAACTTCCTTATCTCAGTCCTTATCCCTTTTTGAATGATGGACATCCTTAAAATATGTTAAAATCAAACAAAGAAAGTTGAATTACAAAAAGGCAATTTCTGCCCGAAATCATCCCGTATACTTTGAAACACCGGACAGAGACCCAGTCAATGGGGGTGATTTCGGACACTATTTGTCTCAGGCAAAAGTAGATGCAGATGGACTTTCTGTTTCTAGGATATTTTACTGACTGCACATAAACCCCAACACCACTTCTGTAAAAAAAAAAATGTAACCTACAAAAGTTATAGTGAAAATAATCTCAAAACTGTCCGAAATCACCCTGTTTGATGGTACACTATTCATATGGAATAGATCTACTAACAACCTTCCTGGACATTGAAACGCTTATGATAGTGTATATAGAAGCAAAATGTGGAAACAGCCCTGGAGAATAGAGGGGTAGCAAAATAGACTAATATGAGGGAAATGTACATGGAGGTGTGAGCTGTGTGAAAGTGAGAGGAGACAGATCAGCTTTGACTGAACAGAAGAATGGCTTGAGGCAGGGAAGTGCATTTTCACAATTACTCTTTATTGTAGTGATGGATGATATAATGAGTACAGTAGCAAAAGTAATTGGTGAATGAAAGCTACAGTCTTTGCAGATGAGCTGATGATTTGGGGGAGTAAGGAGGAGGAAGTACAAGAGCCGTTGGGCATATGGGAACAAACAGTGCAAGAATATAGGATGAAATTTAGTATAAGAAAGAGTGAGAGAAACAACTGGAGCAACAGTCGGTGGGGAACGATTGAGAAGAGTGGAGAGTTTCAAGTACCTAGCAAGCCTGATACAGGAAGATGGAAAAAACAACAGAAATAAATCAGCGGAGGAGGAAAGCAGAAGCATTTCAGAACATTGTCAGAAGCCTTATATGGAGCAGGGATGTACCCCAAAACAATGAAAAAGTATATACCAGTTATACTATGTCCTCATCCTAACATATGTATCCGAAACTTGGGTTATGAAAGAGAGAGAGAAAAGCAAATTACAAGCTAGTGAGATGAAATTCTTGAGGAATAGTATTGGAGTTTGTTTATTTGTGTCAAAAGCATTGCATACATAGCTCAAAGACAAGAGTACAACTATGATACAAAAGAGATTATATATAAACAAATTACAAAGCCACTAAATATAATCAGACCAAAAATTAGCAAGCTCGATGGCATTCTCCTTGGCCTACAATAGGTCCTCCAGTGTGCAGGACACTGGGCACTGAGGACAGCTGTACAGGTGCTTGGTGGTTTGTTCGGGTCCACATTCGCAGATAGTCGATTCATCCCCTTGGTAGTTCCATCTGGCCATGTTGACCTTTGTTCTACCCACCCTATTTCTTAGTCTGTTGAGGGACTTCCACGTTTTCCATGGCAGATTTTCGCCTGGGAGGAGGGCCTCCAGAGGTGGAATCCATGTTGCGATATCAACATTTCTGGTTGTCCACAGGTTTTGTCATGCCATTGAAGGTGATGTACTATAGTCGACAGTAGTTTTCATAAAACTCTTCCTGGATTTCAGCCTGCTTGTGGGAGTTTGGTGTCCATGTAGTGGGTGAGCAGTGTTTTGTTCTACTTTACGTCTCTCTATGTTTGTGGCAACTTCCCATCTTATATCTGGTTTTGAAATTAGAGGATCAGAAAGTTAATGAAGGTGGAACCATTACAAGAAGAGAGAGAGAAATCAAAGCTGAGATGGTATGGGCATTTTAAGCGAACGGAGGAGAAGAGGATACCCAGGAGGATACACGAGATGAAACTGGAGTTAAAGAGACCAATAGGAAGACCGAGAGACAAATGGCTGAAAGGAGTGGAGGAATCTGTCAGGAAGAAAGGGGAAGACTGGACCTAGGTGAAGACAGAGAGATGGTGGCAAGACAGTAGACGACGGAGAGATATGTTCGAAGCAGAACTGGCCAAAAAGTGTCCAAAATGATGGTGGTGGTGATCTGCATTGTGCAAAAATTTGCAATTGACCCTACTTAATGAAAAGTGCAAATCATTAACATGAGCACTAAAAGAAATCTGTTACACTTCAATTAAACAATAAATCAGTCACATCTACAGGCTGTAAATTCAACTAAATAGCTAGGAATAACAATTACACACAAAATATTGTATGGAAGGTGAACCAAAAACTACACTTCATAGGCAAAAATATTAGAAAATGCAACAGTTCTATTAAAGAAATTGCATAGACTAGACTTGTGTGTGTCCAGTATTGCTGAGCATTGTGGGATCCCCATCAAGTGGGACTGACTGATGATTTAGCGAAAGTTCAGTGGAGGACAGCTCGTTTTGTATTATTGCACTATAGGGGAGAAAGGGATAGATTGTTAGGACACATTCTTAGACATCAAGGGATAGTGAATTTAGCGTTGGAGGGAAGTGTGTGGGGAAAAATCGCAGGGGAAGACCAAGAGATGGATACAGTAAGCAGATTCAGACAGATGTAGGTTGCCGTTCTTATGTGGAGATGAAGAGGCTTGCTCAGGATAGGGTATTGTGGAGAGCTACATCAAACCAGTCTCCGGACTGAAGACCACAACAACAACAACAACAACAACAACAGGGGAGAAAGAGTCATAAAAACGATGCACAAGTTGGGGTGGAAAATCATTAAAAGAAAGGCATAAATTGTTGCAGCGAGATTTATTCACAAAATTTCTGTCACCAACTTTCTCTTCTGTATGCGAACATATTTTGTTTGCTCCCACCTTCATGGGGAGACATGATCATCATTATAAAATAAGAGAAAGCAGATTTAAAAATGAAGCAATTAGATAGTCCTTTTTCCTTGCACACTATGAGAGAATGGAACTGCAGAGAGGAAAAAAAAAAAAAAAGCAATTGTCTTAACATTTTTGGGAAGGATTGCAGACGCAACTACTAACTAATCTGTTTACTTATGTACAATTCTCTTAAATGTAAAGTTCATTCACTGCACAGTCAAATTATTGTAAAAATTTCAGGCAGTAAATATCTAGTTTTTATTCTGTTTAGATTCTGAAGATGTGATGGAACAAAAAACATTTGCGACACTGATTCACAATTAAAGATAATAAATAATTTAAAGTAAGACTACACTTGACAACATTGACTTGAGAGTGTCGGCAACTACAGAAAAATTGATTTTAGATCATTTAAATTCATACTACTAGTTTCATGACACGCTCCATCCCTGCAAATTTAGCACAAAGTGCTCTTGGTGTATTTAGAAATGAATACAAATCATCTTTTGATCATTGTTTTTGCACAATATGAGCCCATTTTGTGCCCCTCATATTGGTTGTACTCCCATCAGTGATGCTCTACTGGCCAATGACTAACTGCCTCTTCAACTGCCTTAAGCAAGATGACCCCTCTCGTTGTGACTTTCATTGAAACAAAATCGAACAAGTTTGTCACATGCATATATCTGTTGACTCTATGAACATAAACTACAATTTGTACATTGACATTCATCTGAAGCAATTGAGTACGCAATTGTGAATAAAATTTCTGTAGACATCTGCTGCCATGACACCTATGTGACATTTTACTGATAGCTGCAAAAGACTTTTCAAAAAACATCTGTAGTTCCAATGGCATCACATGCTCTGCTGCCTCAAGTATGCACTCTTTAAATAACTCACCACTGCTGAAAGGTGTAGTTGATCTGGCAAATATAAAAAGCACAAATACAATACTTGTTATGGGTTACTCACGGTAAGATTGATCTCTGTGGTGCATTGCACCTTTTTTAGTTCTGCATACTGGTTCCCTCAATCAATGACAACAAAATCTTTTAATTACTTGTGCACTGTGGTGTAATGCCATTCTACATGGTATTTACAGTGCCCAGCAATTATGCGACAGCATAATAAACATTAAATGTTTATCCTCCTGTTAGAAAAATAGCTGTAATTCCAATTCCCAATTAAATGCCCGAGACAGTACGTCGCTAAACTGCCCCCCCTTTTTTTCTCAGTTGTTGTAAATGTGCCATCACCTAAATACAATGGGAATAACAGAAGAGGACCCTAAATGTAGGATCTGTGATGACGGTGATGAAACTGCATCACATCTGATCTTCGAATGCATTGCATTGGAGAGTAAAAGGCACAGAACATTTGGGACAACCAGACCCGAAGAAATTGTGTCTAATAAAGAACTGGTAAAGGGACTCCTTGCACTGTTCATGGGAATTGGTTGGCTCTACTAGATATACAGGGAGCGATACCGCACAATAAACTTAGTTTCGGTGCGGGCAGTGGCAGGTTGGACCAAGACTGTTTTGGCTTCCCTGAGAAAATCAAATCAAATCGAATCAAATGTGCCATTGCAACAAGCAAATATTGAAGAATACACAGCACTGGCTATCGGAAAAATATTACACCCCAAGATGGAAAAAACAGAGGTGCATCACACTGCAGCATGAAATGTTACACTGTGGCGAGTAATTCTGGGAAATGCCAAGTAAATCCAAACCTCACATGGTGCACCATAGTGCTCTGCAAGCCATTTGGCATCCCATGGCTGTCCTTGGCTTAGTGCCATGATACTGAGTGAACACTTCACATGTTCTAAAATTATGTTGCTCTCCAGTGCATAATGCTCTGTTTCCAAATAAAATGTTAAGAGTTTCATTACTGTTGTAACCACTTCCCAATACTGTTTGCGCAAGTGAGCATTCACTCCAAAATATTCTTCCAGGACATCAACAAATGAAACCTGTCATGAATGTTAACTTCTAATTCTGTAACTTTTCAAACTTAATTTAGTTTGTTTTGAAATAATTAAGAATTTCTGGTTATACTTTCATTTGCTACAAAATACATTAAGCAATCCACCAAAGCACTGCTGAATATAACAACTTTTCAACAAGTGAAAACTCAATAACCTCAACTTTAAGATAAATATTTGCCTACTATTTAATATTTCAATCATATAACAATTTTTTTCACAATATCATATTTAAGTTATGTGTAAATATAAATAAAGAGACATAATGAAGATCCACTACAGAAAGATATACATGTATATTTTTTTAATTCCCAGCGTTACAAAATAATATTAAAATGTACAGAAAATAAATAATTTCAAATTATACATTTACATAGAGGGACAGGAAAATAGCACATGATCACTCTGAAAGAGGCAGAGTAATTTGAACTTTTGTGCCTGTTCACAGTAAAGGCAATTTGACTTCCTTGTTATATCACAACACCATAATAACTTCTTTTTAATACTGTAGTTTCGAAGACCCTTTACAATACCTGGAAGGCTAAGACTGGTAACAAATAAGCATAAGGAAACCATAACAATATAAAATGTCAAGAAGTGAATAGCACCATATTTTATGTTCGTTGCATATTTAAGATCTTATTTAAATAGCTTGACATACTTGTACCAACAATGCTATTTTAAGTTTATAGTGTAGTTGTTCACACCATCTTACCAACATAAACAATCTGCAATGAAACAATACAGATACTCAAATCAATCTGATAAAATGTCATTTCAGTTATCATCATTGTTGTGTGTCAGTTCTTGGTGGCTGCCTAGGATGTACTACAGGCACAGGAGGTATTACATTTCTGGCTGCTTCCTTGGCATTTCCACTGGGTTCTTTACTTTGTCCTGCAACTGCATTTTTGTTGTCTCCCGTTTCAATAGTATTAGACTTGATTTCGTCGTTTTGCTCCTTTCGTTGTTCAGCTTGTTGAGGATTCACATTAGCCTGTTCTGGCTGCTGCTGGCCATCACCTTGCTGAGCCTGCTGCACAGTGCTTCCTTGGGGACTCTGTTTAACAGGCTGTGCAGGTGGCATCTGGCCAATGTTCGCCTGGCCTTGAGGGATCTGGCTGTTCTGATATGAAGCAGATGAAACATGGCCTTGCGGTAACTGTGCTTGCACTACTTGACCTTGTGGATTATTCCCTTGTGGCATAAATGCTTGACCTTGTGGAAACTGTCCCTGAGGAAACTGCCCTTGTAGCTGATGGCCTGATGGGACTTGTCCTTGTGGTACATATCCTTGAGGAATGTGTCCTTGTACCTGTCCTTGTGGTATGTAGCCTTGTGGTACATGACCTTGTGGTATATACCCTTGTGGTAACTGTCCTTGTGGTATATATCCTTGTGGTAACTGTCCTTGTGGTACCTGTCCTTGTGGTACGTAACCTTGATGTGCTTGTCCCTGAGGTTGGAACTGTTTATCTGGATGGAACTGTTGCTGCTGCTGTTGTTGTTGATGATGTTGCTGCTGCTGCTGCTGCTGTTGTTGATGATGTTGCTGCTGCTGCAGCTGTTGTTGTTGGTGCTGCTGATGATACTGTTGTTGCTGCTGCAGTGATGGTGGAGCAAACTAATAAACAGAGAAAAATCCAGTCAAATTTGTGTACACTATCCAAAGATACAGTACACAGGAAAATTAATCTTACTTATATGAACTCCAGGAAGTGATTAAGAGCATTAAATGATTATTATCACTTCAACAGTAACCCATTCTCTTCAGTGCTGTTCTACATGAGGATACAAGAGTTATTCATACATTCCCCACATTTCTTTACTGGTGCATTGTAAAACCCATAAAACTAGAAGTCAATTTAACTAACAGTTAAAAGCAGCAATCTGGTGTGTTTGTAGGACACAAAATACAGAAGACACTTAAAGATGTGATTTAAAATTAAGGTTTGGTAACCAACACTTAACAGATAGTAGGCCTGATGTGATGTCCACTGGCTCGTTATACAACTACCGCAGTCCTGGTTTGATTCAGTAGTTCTCTGCCAGTTCGCAAGAGCAGATGGCGATGGCCAGGAGAAGTGGAAATCTCAAATGTTGTGAAGGGCACAGTGTGATTAGGTTTTTGATCATCATCGTCATTAGAGAGAGATTATGTCTTTCAGCATTCAGTCTGGAGCATAGTACCACTTATAAAATGTTTCCATGATCCCCTATTCAAGGCTAACATTGATGTGAAAAGCACACCACAAGGAAAACACTAAATACCAGGAGCTAAGAAAAGATAAGAACCATAGGTAATAACACAAATTGTGCATTTTCAACCCAAAATTGAAGAACACAAAATATAAATTGTTTGTTTTCACTTGCAGATGACAAGGTGTAAAAAACTATTGTAACAACAAGTAATACCACATTTGCCGGCATATAAGATGCACTATTTTTCCTACAAAAATATTGGTCCAAAAACTGGATGCGTCTTATACGCTGGTTGCCAGTTCAGGTAGGTACTTGTAATGAAGGATGTTGGGATTTATTCCCATCTGCTTGCATTACTGAACCTCCCGATACCACTGTTGCCTAATAATAACTATGAGTGTAATTAGTCTAATATCATTTTCTTTTCCAAAGCTACTGTTATTATTTGTTGTAAAGTAGTTAGCTGAAGTCATTTTCTTTTATTTGATACCAGAGAAGTTTGTTCAATTAATAAATATTTTTGCAAGAAGTACCGAGTGATCAAAAAGTCAGTATAAATTTGAAAACTTAATAAATCACGGGATAATGTAGATAGAGGGGTAATTATTGACACACATGCTTGTAATGACATGGTGTTTTATTATATATATATATATATATATATATATATATATATATAAATAAAAATAGAAAACAGATGACTTACCAAAAGGACCGGCTCGTCGATAGAAACAAATAAAATAAATAAAATCACACACAAACACACATACAAGCTTTCGCCACCACTGGCAGCTTCTTCAGGAAAAAGAGGAAAAAAGGGGAGGAAAAGGGAAGGATATGGGTTTTAAGGAAGTGGAAAAGGAGTCATTCCAATCCCAGGAGTGGAAGGACTTACCTTAGGGGAAAAAAAGGAAGGTAAACAAAAACACACACACCCACACATTTACACAGACGCAAGTACACTTAGGCAGACACACTGTAGTATATATATATATATATATATATGAAAAAAAATTATTTGACAGATGGCACTTCATTTGATCAGAAAATAATGAGCATAACAAATTAAGACAAAGCAAAGATGATGTTCTTTACAGGAAATGCTCAATATGTTCACCATCATTCCTCAACAATAGCTGTAGTCGTGGAATAATGTTGTGAACAGGACTGTAAAGCATGTCCAGAATTATGGTGAGGCATTGGCGTCGGATGTTGTCTTTCAGCATCCCTAGAGATGTCGGTCGATCATGATACATTTGCAACTTCAGATAGCCCCAAAGCCAATAATCGCACGGACTGAGGTTTGGGGACTTGGGAGGCCAAGCATAATGAAAATGGTGGCTGAGCACAGGATCACCACCAAACAATGCACACAAGAGATCTTTCACATGTTTAGCAATACTTTTGTTCTAATAAAACCCCATGTCATTCCAAGCATGTGTCAATTTTTACCTTTCTATCTACATTATTCTGTGAGATATTAAGTTTTCAAATTTATACTGACTTTTTGATCACCCGGTATATTGTTAAAGTTCAATTAGTGTTTCTATTAAAACTAGGTAAATTCTTTTCTCATATTGTTAAAATAGGTATTAATATGATTCACAAGTAATGTTAGCAAAGTTTTGCCCTCATTAGTTTCAGTATAATTACCTTTAATTACGAAGTAGTTTGAATAACTATTAAATTATATTTGGATATGAAATACTAAGCATTTAATCGAAATATGTACATCAATTTATTCAGTATTATTTACACTATTTTTTACAATGTAATTGTTTACTTTTCCCTTATAATTAATGTAATTAACTCAATTAACAATAAGTTATTTTCTGTGGCACTATTTGGATAATATAAATAGGATGCACTCGCGACATGTATCAGAGTACTGTTTAGTCAGTTATCAGAGGCAGAACCTTTGTCAGTTCCAAGTATTGGTTATTGTTTCGGCTGCATTCTGAGCCATTAGTCATGTCAGTTTGGACTTTAAATTTGACTAATTATTTATAAGTTCTTCAGTGAAGAAAGTGCATCTACTGTGATTAATTCATGTCTGTGCCACATTACTATGTACACTTCTAACTTTTGTTGCAAACCGTGTTGCAAAGTCATATTATTAGTGTGGAATGTGCATGCCTGGTTTTAATGAGACTTGTAAGCTGGCCATAAATGGGGGCAATTGGGCATTTATAAATCATTAAAAGTGTCAAGGAACTGCAATCCTCCTTCATTTGTAGCGAATTAATTCTCACTCCATGATATAACCACTGAGAGCATCGATCGTCGACTACCTCAAGAACTTAGAGAATAATCTATCAAAAACCAGGTTACGGCACATATGGTGCCCCTACGGGTGAAGACTTCAGCAATCACCATTAATGACTGAAGAAACTTACAACGAACTGTGTTGCGGCTCACAATCTTTTACAGATAGTTAGTCATGAATGAGGTGTAAAGTATATGGTGTAAAGTACTTTGTATGGCGCAGTGAACAGTGTTTTAAAAACTAATGATTGTAGAACAATCACCTACGTCTATGGATGTCAAAGTTGCATCTGCTCTTGTATGCAGAATCTACGTCAAGTGGCAGCCAATATAAGAAGGAGCATCACGGACATTATCGTGGAGAAAGCAGCCAATTAGCATTCCAAGACGGCTTGTAAGCAGATGGCAGAAATTTCGCCGCGGTCTTTAAAATCTCATTAGCAGCTGGCCTTTGACATTGCGTTGCAAGCAGTGCTGTACATCTCCGATCGCCACCAGAAAACATCGTATTTCTAAGGTAAAGTTCTTAATAATCAACCATGGAAGACAAATTTAATAGTTTTGAAAAGTCGGCTCATTCTGGATTTCTTCCTGGTTGGGAAAACATTTTTTTTTGCGAAATTGAATAGCTAATGTTAGGAACTGGACAAAAACAACCAGTAAATGAATGAAATTGAATGTAAAATCAGAAATGAAATGTGTAATTTGTGTTAGGAATTAAGCCAGAAAATAGATGAAAACAATAGTAAGATTGAAAGTAAAATCAGTTGTGAAATCAGTAATTCTAGTCAGGAAGTTGCTGCAGTATATAGTACTTTGGTAGATTCCAATAAGAAAATTGAAGAAGAAGCTAGGTGCGAAAATGAAATTGATAAGTAATGTGTAACTAATCATGACAATTACCTTATGTGAACAAAGAGTGGAAACTGTTGCTAGTTCTAGTGATAAGCACTTTCAGTCTGTCAGGAAATCTTGTACAGATAATAAGGAATAACTTGAAAATCAAATTGGTCAGGTAAAATCTGAATTAGAAACTAGGTTGGGCACTGTAGAAAATAAAATGGAAAGAAATTCAGTATACGTGATAGAAAAATTTGAGGATGTAGTTTCTAATTTTGTAGAAATTGAACAGGAAGTAGAAAATGTAAGTTATGTCAAGTTTAGTACATGTGTTGGGGGCAACAATGTTTTTATTGATAACTATAAAGAATTTAATGACTTTGGACCTAATGATGATGATCAATCATTAATACAACATGAAGAACCTATGTGTCAGACATTATGGTCAAATGTTGAGGATAAAGGTAAGGTAGTAAATTGTTTAAAGTAAGTGATAGTGTTGAGGAACCTGTAGTAATGAGGGTAGTGACAAATCTAGTGATGAGAAAGCTGAAGTAAATGATTAGGACAGAAGTGGAAAGAATTAGTAAGCAAGAAGAGAATGCAGAGTTAGAGCTAGAAAATAGTGAGGCAGTGGAAGTACATCATAATGTGTGTCACATAGATGTAGCTTCAAATAATTTGTTTAAAATGAATGATTGCTTATCCAAGGAAAAAATTAATGATCTGTTGTATGAAAAAGAAGCAGTTTTAAGTACTGATAAGGTGTGGCATCCAATAGTGTCAACTAGAGTGCAAAGTGTACTTTTAAAATGCTTGCTAGGCAGTAATAGTGATTTTAATGGCATTTCACAGACTTTGAATCAATTAAGGATACAGACAGAATAATGATTACGCATGTTTCTAGAATAAAGAATGCGTGTGCTAATGATAAGTTTTCCAAAAGAGTGATGCAGGTAGTTCTTGTATCAGTGAAGTTAGCAGGACAAAAGTTAGGGTGTAATTTATTAGTGATACCTGATCTTTATATTAACATGATTCTTGGAACACAAATTTTGTGTAAATATTGCTTTTGCTAGTGGTAAGTTTAACTAAGTAGGTAGGGGGTTCAACATTCTTTGACGAATACATTACTTGGTGAGTAATGTTTTCCCTCAGCTGGGTGATAATATTCTTAATTTCTTAGCTCACTCCATTCTTTCTCTACTGTCCTATGAGTAGTCTGTAAGTCAATAAATCTTTTCCTACTATGTTTCGTTTAGCATAGTTAGAGGTAATAGCGTAACTGTAAGATACCATAGTGTACTTTTAGTTTACCATAGTGTACTTTTAGTTTACCATAGTGTAGGATGTATTATGTTTGAATCAATGCAGTACCATCCACCTAAATTAGATACCTTCTGAAGAGAATATGTAGCAGCAGGATAGGTAACAACTCACAGTAAAGGGGCTCGCTGAGCTGCTGACAGATACGAAAATAGATAATCACATTCATACAACTTAAATTTTTGGCCATGGCCTTCATCAGAAAAAGAAACACATACATTCACACAATCACTCAGACAACTACACACACGCGCACCACATGCACACACGCGCATGCACAAAATGTCCGACCACTCCAGCAACACAAGCTAGACTGTGAGTGAGGTGCCTCACTGCAGTCTGCTAACAAAGATACGAGCTTATGGAATAGGTTCACAGATTTGTGACTGGCTGGAAGACTTCCTAAGTAATAGAACGCAGTACGTTGTTCTCAACGGCAAGTGTTCATCAGAGATGAGTGTATCGGCAGGTGTGCACCAGGGGAGTGTGATAGGACTGCTATTATTTTCTACCTATATAAATGATCTGATTGGACAGAGCAAGTTGTAATTTGTGGCTGTTTGCTGATGATGCTGTGGTGTATGGGAGGGTGTCGTCTTTCATTGACTGTAATAGCATACAGGATGACTTAGACAAAATTTCTACTAGTGCAAAGAATGGCAGCTAGCTCTCAATGTAGAAAACTGTAAGGTGACGTGCATGAGTAGTAAAAACAATACCATAATGTTCGAATGCAGCATTAGTAGTGAGCTTCTTGATGTTGTCGCGTCATTCAAATACCTAGGCGCAACATTGCAGAGCGATATCAAATATAACGAACATGTAAGGACAGTTGTGAGTAAGGCAGACAGACGACTTCGGTTTATTGGGAGAATTTTGGGAAGATTTACTTCATATGTAAAGGAGGCAGCATATAAAACGCTTGTACGACCACGTCTTGAGTATTGCTCAAGTGTTTGGGATCCGCAGCAGATCAATTTAAAAAAGACATAGAAACAGTTCAGAGGTGAGCAGCTAGGTTTGTTACTAGTAGGTTCGACCAATGCGCGAGTGTCATGGAAATGCTCCGGCAACTCAATTGGGGATCGCTGGACGAAAGACAACGTTCTTTTCGTGAATTTCTGTTGAGGAAATTTAGAGGGCCGGAATTTGAAGCTGAGTGTAGTATGTTTTTGCAAAATATTCAGTGTAACACTAATTTATGGATTTACCATCTTTTTTATCTGATGTTTTGATCATTTATATGCTGCTTGGTATTTGTCATCTGTGAGTAGGAAGTGGGGGGGTGGGGTCATAATTTTTGGTTCATATGCTGTCAGCAGAAGTATGTTCAATTATCTTGGCACTGTAATGTAAGAGGATAAAAATTTTGATTTTGTTATGGGAAAAAAATTATGATTTTCAAGTTTTTGTATAAAATTTCATTTCAATAGCCTATATATAGATTTTTGTGATGCAAATTAAGTTTCCATTCTTTTTCTTAATAAAATTTCAATTCAGTCTATATTGTGTATAATTTTATGGTAGGAAAGAAATATTTTTGTGTAAATTAGTGATACGTTTTGTGGAGGTAGTAATGTAGGGAATTTTGTACATTTGTCATGTACTATGCTGGAGGAGAGCAACCTCCAAGACAAGGACATGTGGGACAACCATTTTTGAGGACCTGGTGAAGGCATGGACCCACTGTGAAGATAAATGAATATAAGGGTTTTTAAGGGGTTTAAAAAATAAGTGTAAAATGCTGGAAATAACGTTTTAAGCGGAAAATTTTGCGTTCAGGTTCTCTCTTTCATTTTCACTGTTTACATTTGATATACGTACATAATGTGCACCAAACTACTCGTCAGGAGATTTACTATGTGGAATACTCGTCAGGAGATTTATTATGTGGTAAAGGTTATCTGAATTTTGTACTATTTTTAGTCCCAAGTGTAACTGAAACTGGTAACTTCATAGGAAGTAGAAACTTTCAATGTAATCTCATTCATCGTTATCAAAGTTTTTGGCAATCCTATAAGGGCATCATTCATTATATGAATAAAGAAACACAGCTCAGATATTTGTCCATGTCTCGCCTGATGATATCTGAGAATTTACTCGCTTTCTCAACTCCAAATATGTACATCAGAATTTTTTGTGACATTTGCACAGGATCTGCATCTTACAGTTGGTGCCTTTTTGTGGTTATAACATGCTGTGCCCCATACAGTGTGCCAAGCAGTACACAGACGCAAACCATCCATCATTCTCACAGTTTATGGAACATCACAATAATACTTACATAAATATTTGCGCTCCACAATAAATTCACAAAAGCATCATTTTAAACATGAAAGCGCCCCCCCCCCCCCCCCACACACACACTTCTTGTGCAAACTGATGGAAGCAATCTTAAGCAGTGCCACCCAAGGCTCTAAACACGTTCCCACTTGTTGGGACCAAATTATTGGGGGTCTGATAAAATGGACCTGTGGAGGTGCTTGGCAACCAACTTTGCTTGTCGGATGGTTGGTTGGGTCTGACCGTTCGACATCCACCCCCCCCCCCCCACTCCACCCTACAAATTGTACTGTGTGTAGTGCTAGTCGACCAACTTCTTGTCTGCGATTGTCGATTGTCTGCTGTCTGCACAGCGAACACACAAAAAAAGTTCAACAAACAGACACCAGAACAGGAAGGCACGGCAATCTGTGTATGCAATTAGTTGGAATGTGTAGGCTGCTACAAATTTAGCTGGTTCGTTGGACAGCCTGTTGATCGGATGATAAATCGGAGCACGTGCAGGGGCATCTAAGTGGCAATGTCATAAGCCTTTACGACGCTTGTACAGTCCTAGTGTACTGTAAACAGCGAAAGGCGAAATACCAATTTCAATAATGTACAAACTGTCAAGAAACTTGACAGTGTAAAGTTTATTAACACTACTTGAAGGCACTGCCTTAGGTATTTGATGTACACCAACATATGTGTATGTGTTAACAATTATCTTGAAATAGATGTATTAGGTGTAATTTATTTTTTTCCATTTAAGAGAGAGAGAGAGAGAGAGAGAGAGAGAGAGAGAGAGAGAGAGAGAGAGAAGTCTTAAACTAGGGGTGCATCTTATATGCCAACAAATACGATAAGTACTATATTCAGTGCTTTTAATGTCCTGTTCACATAGGTTCTTATTTCTAGGCCTAACTTCCACGAAAATAAAACAGATAATTTGTCTACCAATTGAAGTAAACTGTAGAATGAAAGAACTTTTAAAAACACTTAGATGTATCTCAAAATGTACAATACCACTATGATTTTTAGATCCACAATAAAGAAATCTCCATTGATGATAGCACAAACTAGCATACGGCACAATTTCCTCACCAATTCTTGTTTATCAAATGAAAAAACTTTGAAGTGTTTGGAGATTGACGATTAGTGTCTAGCTAATGATTAGCGTTTGTTAGTTGAGGATTGTCACAACACCACTGATACTGCAACTGTGTGAGAGGTGGATTCCAAAAATGCTCAATGATCATAACAAAGAGCAAAGAATGCTTAGTGCACAACAGTTTTTGAGTGCTTTAGACAAATGGAGAGCAATCCCCCCCCCCCCCCCACACACACACTAATGGGTGATCAGACATGTATATTACATACCAATGCAGAATCTAAATAATGGTCAGTCAAGTTTGCACTTACCAAAAAGTTAACGCAACCTCTGGAATGAATAAAAATAAATAAATAAATAATGACTAACATTTTGCTTAAGAAAAGACAACTAGTTTTGCTACACACCATACATACTAGCATGCAGTTTGATAGTTTACCAATAAATTGCTGTGAGCAATATTGCTGACCCGATACAGGGGTAATGTACATACAGGTTTTCAAGAGGTATCAGGTATTCCCAGTGATCTAATGTCATCATGGGTTATCTGGTGTTCTACTGGATGTCAGTGTGCGATATTTGCACGATATTTCGGTGATGGAGCTCGTACGTAACCTTCATCAGGTGTGACCTAAGACTGCTCTATTAGTGCACCTGGTCGAGTGTGTGTCTGCAGCCTTCTCCCTCCACCAACGGTTGTATGTGCTCCCTCTGTGGTCCACACCCATAAAGCCTGTCTTTGAGCGTTCCATCTCAGTCTGGTGCTCCATTTGCGGTCTAGGCCTGCTTGTTGTGATCTTCTAGAGTGTTGATATGCAGTTTTGTGTTCTTTGTAGCTCTAAGCATTCTCCCAGTGGTCTGCACTTGCCAGACCCGTCCCTGGGTGTTCAATCTTCAGTCTGACGCTCCCTCTGTAGTCGGCACCCATTAGACCAGATCATTGACATTTTATCTTTTGTTCTGTGTGCCTGGTGTTCTGCTTGGGGACCGTTTTGCATATCCACACCTTCTATTGTTCTATTTGTGTTATGCTGCAGCCATCCTCATTGTTTGTTTCATAATTCTAGAGCAGGATCCCAGGCTCTACTCGGTTACATAGGCATCGGTTCATCAGATTTTGAGCAAATGTTTCTTTATTGATTCCTTTACTACATTATCCCAAAATCTGGGTTTCTGTGCCAGAACTTGGTATCATAATTCCTGACATGATCCAGCTCCAGACAGTGTTCAGCAATGGCTGATTTTGTCATCTACTTTAGTCTGATGTTCCTTGCATCTGGTGTCCATTGTTCTGGTGGTCTGAACAATGTAGGACATTCCACATTGACAAGAAATACTGTAAATCCCTGGTTTCCTTAGCCCCAGGTCGTCTTTTACAGTCTCACCAACCCTCTGATCTTGCTGGATGGACAGAGAAAGATGTGTTTACATAGGATAAAACAACTCTGGCAGAAAAAGAATCGGCATTGGGCAGGTACACCAATTTCTTTGCTTTATCTTTCTCTGCTTCTGGAACATTTGGTGAAGTTGCTGGTGTAATGACATCCAAATTTGTTTAATCATATACTCATTTTTGTATAACACTG